>OZ005741.1:145051573-145456573 GCA_963930735.1 Dioctria linearis
ACAATTTTTAAAATTATATATACAATGTCATTGAAAATGCTATACACAAAATTTCAGCTCTCTATGTCTACGCATGTTCATACAAATTGTAAATATAAGTACAAAAATGTTGTTTGCTATACGAAAATTGAAGTTTTTTTACATATCCTGTGAAACCTATTTCTTTTTTAGCCGTATTTATCGCACTGAAAAGTCCTTCAGAATATAAAATCGTATGAAATTGATTATAGAAGCTTTACTGTCCGTGGAATCGTTCTAGAAATAAATGTGAAGAACCATCTTAACAATCAAACTTGAACATTCGACTGAATATATGGCGGATTCAATGCTAAGCTAAAGTGAACCAAATCCATAAATTTAAAAAAAAGTGAGTTAAAAGAGAAACGCGAAAGAACAAAGCGAATTCTTTTAAAGGAAAAATAATCCCAGGTTGAAAATTAAACACAGACCAAATCAATGATCATTCATTCGAAAGAATTTTTTTCGAAAATCTAGTTACCCAAGAAAATGAAAGTCCTGTCAATTTTTATATAATTGCCAAATTTTAAATAATTAAAATTAAAATTCAAAGGTAAAGCGTTTTTTGAAAATTCTTAATACGGACGAATGATCATTGGTTTTGCCCGTCTGCCTATGGTATAAGCTATCAAGAAAGAGATAAACCAAATTCTTGACAAAGATTTGTGAATTTGTCCACCAACTCTAATCAATATTATCAGTTGTAAAAGTGGACTTGGTTCACTTTAGAATGAACCCGCCATATATATCCATATATATCTCGTACATGATACAAAGATTAACAAGGGATGGCCACAAAAAATCTGTCAATTGGTTGTTTGTCTCCTTTGGCGACAATTGTCAAAAAAAATTTTCGTCTCAATTTCAATCGTCCTTATCAAAGTGAATAAAATTTTCTATTTAGAAATTTCTTTGCTCTCCCACTAGCACATAATTACTTTTCCTGAAGTGATTTAAACAAAGAAACTAAAATTTAGTTAAATATTTTAATACATTCAAAACGAATTTCAGTCAATAAAATGCGAAGAACTCAAAACAAATTCGCTCGAAATGACATTGTCACCTCATGACGTAGCAACACAAAAAAATTCATCTCGAATCGGCCATACCTTGGTATCTTTGTATCAAGTATGTCGTAGATACTTGATTTAACTCAGCACTTCACGAAAAGTCTACCCACTTTATGAAATGTAAGCAGATAATGAGATTTTACACGAACTTTGAAACTTTTAGCCACTTCATGAAGTGCTACACGCCAGCGGGTGTGTGTGTCTTTACTAGGTGCTGAGTTACATCAAGTGTCTACGACATATACATACATATATAAAAAATAAAAAATAAAAAGAAATATACCTGCCCTCAACAATCGAACCCACGACCCTTAGATTAAGAGTCTGACCTAACTCCCTACTGACTAAACCAAATGATATAACTTGCTCTGCGCTATAAATGCATATTTCAATGAAATTATGTTCATCCTCACAGTTCTTTATATACATGCTTACATACTCAAGTGAACATTTTTTTCGCCTTATAATATATTGGAGGCATATCAACCGTTTCGGAGTGACAGTGTGATTAAGAATTTGCTAAATTTTCACAAAACACCCTGTATTTTAAAATGTACAGAGTGTATGGTCACCCTCTAAAGTTAATCTTCATGGCCTTTCCTACAACTGCTCAACTAGTCCCGTATCTGTCTCCTCTTAGGTGTTATACGGGTCTAAACTAAAAATTTCGGGTTTTCTTACCTTTTTTTACTTTGACCTCTATTTTTTTCCAAAACGGTTTTTAACATAACGTTTTGTATATACACTGTAGACTCTCCTCCTTAATTTAACCCATTACACCATATGTGCTATTTCCAGCCGTTAAGGAGTTATTAGCGCACAATCTATTCAGGTCATACCGAAATTAGATGATATTTTTTTAAAATGGCGCCTTTTCAATCACTAAGGGATCAAACTATCTTTGAGAATAGGGTTGAGAACAGCTTTGAGAATAGGTTAAGAGCTAATAACTCTTTAACGGCTGCAGATAGCACATAGGGTCTAATAGGTCAAATTAAAGAGAGTCTAGAGTTAACCGTTTTTATAAAATGAAGTTATGTTAGCGACCTTTTTGCAAAAAACAAAAACAAAAGCTCAAAGTAAAAAAAAAGTTAAGAAAATCCGAAATTTTTAGTTTAGACCCGATTAACGGTAACCGTACACTCTGTACTTTTAAAGTTACAGGGTGCGTTGTGAAAACCTAGCATAATTTTTTAATCACCCTGTGACCCCTTCCTACCATACAATTTATTTTTTCTCTAGGTGAGTACTATCACCTCCCGCTCTATGGACCACCATGGAGGAATCACCCTGTATGTACCTAATTGTGTGCATCAAACTAATTTTTCTTACTTCTCAATGTAAATTATAAGAAAGAAATTTGTTGTTGGAAACAGGGTAATAAAATGGGCCCGTACAAGCCCTCCCCGGACCCGGAAAAAAATTAAAAAAATCCTCAAGATTCCCAGGAGTCATAGTTATCATAAAAAAGAAGAAGAAGAAGATCTGGTTAAAAATAGCTAAGATAAAAACTAAAGTATGATTTAAATTAAGTTCCACTGTCAGAGCCCTAGTATTTAAGGATCATATTGCTGAACCCTGTTCATAATGTTTTCGATGTCCTCCACTCTCTAGAAGTAAAACTTTTTTATAAGAAGGGCTCCTTCCGTGATTAATCTAATAAAAGGAATAGAAAAAACCTTGAAGAAGGACGAGGTCTCTCAGGTAATCTTGTAATATATTTCATCCTTGCTGCACGTAATTCATGTCTACCTTCCACTGGAGCTGTAATAATATTTGCTTTTAATTAAATTTCTCGCCTATAATTGATAAAACAGTATCTATCAATAAGGAGCTACAACTAGAGAAATTTCATTTTATGCAAAATGTTCAGGTAAAATTGACTTCTTATTGCAACCAACAATAGAATATGTTTTTCTTTTTTTCCCATAATAGGTCACTGACACTGAATCGAGTGTCTAAGTACGCGAACATAACCTTTTCCTTTTGTTAATTTCTGTATAATATCTGCAGTTAGCACAAAGTTACATTCTTCATTACACTCCAATGTTACCGTTCTTTATTATTTTATTATCGGTGCACAAATAGGATATTCCTGGAAAGCAAATGAGAAGTTTCGTATACTCTAATGCCCTAGACACACAGCGCTCTTAATGAAGAAATACCTAACGACTCATTAGTCTATAATGATTCATTATAAACTGCAGACACACAGCATTTCTTTAATTAAGTTGTACTGTCAAATTGGTTTTGATAAGCTTATGACATTAAAGAAGCGATATGGATCGAATTAACACTATAAACTTTGTTTTTATTTATTTTACTTTTCAATTTAACAATTTACAAATGAGAAAAACATTATATTAAAAAGAATATTGGTAATATAATTTGTGATTTGCATTTCTTTGCATTTCTTCTTCTTATTTTTCAAATTGGCAGATGCACAGCGGAGCTCCAGATTTACATTATATGCCAAATCTAGCACACTTTTCCTCATTATAACTATAATGAAGGAAGAAAACACTTCATTAGTATACTTCATTATCATCTGATTTTCGCGCAATAATAACGTAGTGTGATAGTTAGTACTAATGATTCATTAGATCGGGCTGTGTGTCTAGGGTATAAATAGGTTAATGGTAATGACTCATTAGAAAACTTTTTTTATGTCACCACATGTCCGTCATAAAAGCCAGTCAAAGAAAGCCTAAAATGAATTATTTTTGTGGTATGAATCTCACCCTCTAGATACATATCGTTGGAAAGGGAATCGTATACTCGTAAGCTAACAAATTTGGTTGAGGTTCTTAAAGTTATTCTGAGGTTGGCGTTCCAAAAGCTAGCACTTGTTTCACGCTTTACTTAACAAAAGTATTTCGAAAGATCACTGCCACAGCCATGTATGTATGTACAGTACATATAGTACATAGAAGGCTCATGCACTTATATAATCTAAATACTGTACAACCAAGTGGTACTCTTCTTCGTTTTTAAATTCAGTTATATGGGCGATAGTCTACCATGCTCAGGTAAGAATAAATCCTAAAATTTAAAGAAATGCCTTCGGGCACATCTTCATTAAAAGTAACAGAAACAGAAAGTACATTTACCTGTTCCTCTCAAGAAAAATGGCGACTGAATCAGAAATGACTATTCTGTTCCTGAATCATTATACAAACTTTAAAAAAAGAAAAGAAATAAAAGAAGAAAAGAACAGCATAAATTGAAGTGGCTTTACTTATTTAGATAGCTTTACAAAAATTCGAAACAGCTATGTATGAGGAGAAAAATGTAGACTTTCACCGGCAGTTTTTTCTCTCCTGACTTTTTCTGTTCAACCAAAACAAAACTCAGTCAGTGAGAAAGTACATATACATAAATATACAATATCGGGACAATAATCGCTTGCAATGATGCATTTAGGCTCTTAGTAGCACTACATATAGTTCTTTACGATTCATTCCGTTGTAATTTATTTTCTGAATTACAAAAGATTTCTTGCGTTCTACAGTAGCAAGCAGAAAGCTCAACTTTCTACTATCTGATCTGGATTTGGATTTTTCATACTTTCAATATTATCGTGAAACTTTTTACCGAAATCACTATCTGTTTTTCTTCTTTTTGTTTCATTAAGCATAATTATTTACGTTTTCGATGCTGTCGTATAAAATGTAAAAGTAATCAGACATTTTTTTGGACGAATAATGAGGAAATGAGTTTCAGACTTCAGTTGCGCAGTGAATAATTGATAGGTTAAGAGTTTAGTCGTGGTAATGACTAGGTAATTGTGCAGGCGGCACAGTCACTTCCGGGTTTTTTTCTTGGAAAAATATTATTTTTGAGCAAGTGTGATATTTAGTAAAAATTTTTTACACTTAATATAGTATTGTTAATTCAAGCTTTCCATTCCGTGAGAGATTTTATTTCTAAAAAAAAATAAAAAATTAAAATGTTGAAATTCATCTTCTAGGAAAAAATATCAAAAGTAACTATGGAGGGTATTTTTAAAAATCTTTCTTATATCAATCATATTTACAAAGCTTCCTTTAAATTGTATGTTTCCAGTAAACAAACATAAATGAATGCAAGTAATCAATGTAAAACAAATGAATCTTTTTTAGTAAATCCATATAAAGGATTATTGATTCAATTACGTTACTGGATCAATCACCGTTCCTATTTAGAAGAACACGGCAATGACAGATTGCTAAAAATTGTTTAACAATAGATTTGCGACAGTAGAGTAAAAAAAATTGAGAAGGACTGCGGATCAAAGAAAAACACAAGTATGTACCTACATACTAACAAATTTGTGCATTATCCTACCAAACGAATAAAAAAAATTGCGCTTTATTGAAAATAAAAAATAAACGACAGAACTATAAATTCTATATGCTTAAATAATTTGTTTAACAACCATGCAAAACTCACATTAAAGTTTAACAAAAAATCACACGACACTAGAAACTGGGTTAAATCCGAAGAAAGTTGCAGAAAAGGGAAAGAAAAATGCAGAAATTATCATTCTTCCATTATATTAAAAGAGATTTCATACCAAAACCTTTTTCCGCTACTTGAGAAGTATCTCTAATATAAATGATTATCTATTATTGTATTGCATGATTTGATATGATTTTATTTGTTATTTCTAACACTGCATGTTTCGGTTGATTCAATTCACTACTGCTGATATAATTTATATTAGAAAAACATATGATGTCTGTTTAGTAAGCTGGTGTAGGTTACTCTAGACGCTAGAGCAAAACTTAGCAGAAAACTGAAATCTTAAAAAACACGAAATGTTAATACAACTTTGCGGCAAATCTGTGCGTATTATCATGATCAAAATTGCACATAGTTTGAGAAAAAGCATAAATTTAGGTAATGACTCATCAAAAATAAAGATTATAGGGTTTTATATGTATGCATGTAATTAGCTTTAGGAAACTCCTCTCGAATTCATGGAATTTGCAAAGTTTGGTACATAATAACGTAATAATGGTACATCAACTAGATAAATTGGTACTTGAGTATGGAAGATCTTGAAGTGAAAGAGGAAGTGACGGAGAGAAAACTAGTAAAAAAGTTCTGTTTACTAATATATTTTCGTAAAGTTGCCATTTTCAGAGACGAATAACTATCAAAATAGCATTATTAAGAAATCCAAACAACCTAATATTCATAATTTGTATACCCTAGGGACCACATCCTTCCTATCCCAAATGATGAAGGTTTAGAATTAGACATCCAAAAGAATGAATTGTTAATAATTAATCAATATGTATACGAGTATGTAAGTAATGACAAGAAAAAGCTAATCAAAACAAATGATTGCATAACGACACAATTACAAAGAAAATATCTAGCTTTTGTAAAACTAGGAAAAATGTATTTAGCGAAATTACCCAAATAAACAAAGGAGTCATGTCGCTGTAAATACAAATAAAACATAATTATAATCAAATTAAATACAAATAAACAAAAAACAATGTAATAAGATTTAAAGAATGTAGCATTGAAATTAATAATCAACAATTTATAAACAAATACGAAGAATATAAAGAATACATTGTATTACCAAAATATGTAAAATTGGAAAATGGTTCAAAATCAATAAAACATTTGAATACCATTAAGACTAATAAAAAAATTGAAGAAGTACATTATGAAACAAAACGGAACCACATTATAAAAGGTCTTATAGGGATAATAACAATAATTTCTATAATAGTTGCAATTTTAATAATATGTAAAATGAAAAACAGCAATATAAGCCATAAAATCAATATTCAGGAGAACATTGAACTTATATCAAATATAGAACCCCTTCACTAAGATAGGAAAACTCTCTTTCATAACATGTAAGTAAACTCTTACATGACTAATCCATGTAATCTTTTATATGACTAACATTAGAATGATAATCATAATCAATAACAAATATGCAAATATGATAAATGTCTTATATCTCTAACATGACTAACATCAGAATGATTATCCAGTCTTTGTATGTTATTAGTTTGTCTATGGCACAAGCTTTTAACAAAACGTCAAATATCGAGCTAAGCACGCGAATTCGGACAGGTTAGCTTCGTCTGCGTCCAACTATTATAATAGCTGAGCTTGTTGTATTACGTCACCAGCTACAATAACGACAAAATACTGGATCTGTCAAGGAACTCGAAATAAAAGTATAAATTTCTAGTCAAGATAATTTTTTATAAACAAAGTAATACAACTTGAAAGTGTCTCAACTAAAAGTTCATTATAGTATTGAGTTCCATAATAGAATGCCAGCCTAACCATTGCATGTTTTTCCATATGCGAATGAGACAATATTTGTATAATAAGAGGATTTTACAAATTTTTATACAAATATATACAATAATATATATGTACCTATATATTTCCAAAAAGAAGACATATCTATGCTTTTGAAATGTCTTTTATGTAACATCAGTCTCTCACAGATGTTGTTCTTTCGATATTTTTCACACACTTCGTATTTGATCATCAACTTAATATTTTCTAAATTTTTGTACCCCTCGCTTAACTTTGGCTAATGGCATTGATACCTTTATCAGCATTGACTGTCTACTTTACTCATATCTTCAATAATAACGAAATAAAATATGAGATGAAAAATTATTCATATTTTAGATACTTTAAATTTGAGAAAAATCTATACTTATTCTTTAAAATTATTCTCTCAATTAAAACTTATCATCAATTGTTCGACGATCCTAAACAAAGGGAGAAAATTTACCAGATTCAAAATAAAAATACAACAAGGCACCTTACCTGCACCTGGAGTGTGCCATAGATGCGATAGTCCCTCCCTCGATGACATGAAAGAGAAGATAAAATGAAATATAGATAGATAATGAATTATAAAAGCAAACAAACTACAAATAAACTAGTAAAACAAGCATATTCATAAGTTAATCAAACACACAAGAATTTCATTACATACAGATAATTCACCTGCCACAACATAATAAGCATAAAATCACAATTACTCATGTAAATGTAAGGTGCATGCAGGTGATTGGTACACATTTGAAGTTTGAAAGCACCCAAAACAAACTCACCTTCACAGGTGTCCACCAATCTTAAAAACACAAACACGAAACATAATGAAATTCATAAAATTTTCATGATTACCTGAATAATATGGCATTCTACGATGAATTCTGCAGAAACCATGCCACAAAAGCCTATTAAAAAAAGCAATAAATTTAATAAAAAATACTTCGCACGATATTGATAGAAATTCATTGGAATGAACTAAAAAATGGCGTGTAGACAAGTTTATAGCAAAATTTCTAAAATGTAATAAAAAGTTTTTGAAGTAATATCAAATCCGTAAATGCATTTTAGTATATAAATAATAATTAAAAAATTTAATCAAGTCATGAAAGGTTATTATTTCAAGATTTTACATTGTGGATAGTTTAATCGAAACAAAATCTGCTATAAAAGGCTCTCTGTATTTATTGAGTTGTCATAAAGTAAACATGCCAAATTGTTCATACGTTTATCTTTAATGCAACATTTTCTCAGCGGCTCTAGAAGGCTTCCAAAGGTTTCATTTTGTACTTGCGATTTTCGGGTAAATTTTTACATCGAATTTCAGGAAGTTATTTTTTTTTACGTCCAAAACTCAGTCTACGAATTCGCGGCTATTGGGAAGTTCAAGTTTAATTCATTAAATCGCTCAACAAGGTGTAATTTTTTTCATTTTAACAATCAATTTGAGCCTATGGGTAATTGCATGCTACGAATAGTTATGAATACATGTCATATAACTACTAATCAAATTTGTTCCTTTTCAGAATTCTTTAATACATTGAGTTTTGTAGTTTTCTTATTTGTGACATAATGGGAAAATCATGCCTATTTGGTCATATTTTACATATAATGCAGAAATAAAATTTAACGTAAAAGCAATCAATTGGGATAAGTAAGTTTTCAATAAATAATTGATTCGTGAATTAAATAATGGTAGATAAATAGAATGAGTTAAAAAACGTGAAATTACATATGGAATGAATAAAAAAAAACCTAGAAATAATTTGGTTTAATAAGTTAAATTTGTAGTAAGATATTTTATTTATTTATTTATTATATTTTTTTCTTTTTTATTTCACAAAAAGAATTTGACTTGTAACTTTAGATTTGTCTGAACATTGAATTTGATAATTAAAATAATGGATGATAACTTAATGATATCTTTTAAATCGCTTCTCTATCTACCACCATTTATTTTCAGCACGCAAATTGCGATTTGTAAACGGAACTCATTGAATGTCAATTGTTGGATTGACATAAGTCATCAGTGAATTGTAATTTATGAACGCAGGTCGTCATATGTCAATTATTGGAATTGACATCAGCTGAAGGAATTTATCATCAATCGTAAAAATTCCCCGTGAAAATTGCGTGGTATAAGTGTAAATCTTGTTACAATTCAACAATACCTGAATAAAAGTGGGCGAAAGCTAATTTTTACTAGGTATACCTACATGAAATCTCTTAACTTCTTTTTAATTATTATCAAGGCAAATATTAAACACGTAATATAGTATTATAAAAGCAGGGAAAATGTTTCTTCACATAACTAACTGTAAATTTAGTAAAAAAAAAATCTTCTTAAGCCGGTCAAACAGTCGTGTACTTCTCGTGCCAAAACTTTCTGGGTAAAAACTTACTGGTGTGGTGGGGGAAGAAGGTAAAATTCGTGAAAAAGTAAACGAACGCTTTTCATGCAACTTCGTGAAAAACAAGAAGAAGAAGTATGGAATAACATTTGCGAATTGAGTATTGTTTTCTTTTGTTTTTACTTGTTGCACTCATGCAAAGTCCCACAAAAGCATTGAATAGTCAAACCATCCAAATGATTGCATTTTAAAAACTTTAAGAAAATTAAAAAATGTTTCCTATATGACAGCGTCAATTATCCTTGCACGAATGGTGCAGTAACTAAAAACTTCTGGTAAATGCATATGAGAGGGAAACTGGGACATATGCAAAACTCGTGTAATTTTGTGTGCAGGAGAAAGTCAACGAATGGGAAATATGTAAGTTTGTGCAAGTTTTTTGCACTGCGTGCATTTGTACAAATATCTGCGTCTCTCAATTTGTCAAATATTTTCCTTGCCTTGTATGCTCCCACACTTTTGTTCTGTTTGAAACAATGTATAGTATATGGCCAATATTTTCTGCGTATACTCTTAGTTCCCACACTACTGTTTATTCGTCAAATTTCTACCTGCAGTTATTCGTCTATGCTTTGCACAGAATTCAGTGTCACGTTTGTAGTTCGCCTTCCACAATGGAGAGTACAGATGAAATAATATCTTCTGCAACCGCAGTTGTTATGTTATGTTATGTATGGATTCTTGCAATTAAAACAAACTAAGAAGGCGAAACAGAAATTTGTTTGATGCTGACCTTAAATAAAATCCGAAACAAGTACTACTGACATTGTGAATCTTTTTTTCTTTTGAAGTCCTCTTATAACAAATTCTCCTTCAGGCATCAGTCACAGAAATTCTATTTTTGTGTTGGAGATTTCTTGAATGCCATAAAATAGGCTCCAGCTCATAAAGCCTTATAAATTCCAGAGTCAATTCATTTGACAATTCCAATTTTTTTTTAAGGCAATATAAGTATTTTTGCCTGATGAGCCACAGAATTTGTACACGACCAATCGTCTGTTTCCCATTTTCAGTGGGAAGCACACATGTGGCGGTTCGATACTGCCATCTGCACGACATAAACGACCTTGGGCAACCGAATTTGTAAGGTTTTCGTAAACCTAATGCAAAGGCCACCTTGAGACTTAGAAAAGGTCTAGTAAGTAGGCCTCGATTTTCATATCGAGAACGAAAAATCAGTTTTATTCATTATCTTGTCAGACAGAGACTATTATAGTCGTTTTTTATGAACATGTTCCAATCGGTATAAGAATTGTTTTATCTTAGGAGAATATAGCGACAATCGGTCCAGCATAATAACTGAGAAACCTAAAAAAAAATATATATATCCTTACTTTCACAGCTCTGGTGTCTGGGGTTATTTTCCCCATCATAATCAAGCACCACTATAGCGGCTACTGATTACGGTGTTAACCAGGATTGCTTACAGGTAGAGCCTGGCAGCTCCGCTCTATCACTATCAGTGCCGCTTCAGCTTATTGGCGATACATATTGTGGAACATTACTTACGAATACTACCATAAGCACGTGGAAGTTCAACTGAACTTTTCACGCCTCCGTGTTATACCAGAAAATTCAAGTTTGGTCAAAATTCGGATTCTCATCCCGACCCTCTCTTACAGCAATAGACTAAGTTTTCTATGGCTTTTAGGAACACGTGCTGACGCTCTCGGCGACATTTCGAGCCCTCATAATTAGCTGGATCAAGATATCGACGACTAGCTCCAGTCTCTCCAGACTTCATCTGGCAGTCGGTAAGGCAGTGGTGACAAGACCCCACCTCAACGGATAAGCCGGCTACCAAGAAGCGGCATATTTCCCGAACACAAAAAAACAAATATTTCCTGCATTTAGCTCTCACATACGTCGCCAAATAGAGAGACACAGAAAACATTTGTCTAATAAAAGCACACACAAATGACGCACAAAAAGGACGCATTACAGCTTTGGCTAAAGCGTGCGAATGAAAAATATTCCTCTTCGTAGCTCACACACGCCTCGTCAAATGAGACACATTGCCAAATATTGGAAAAATGCATACATTGGGCCATCCCACGCAAAGAGATATCTCTGCCTCTTCCCTAAAAACCGATTTGCATACTGCATCAAGAATACTCGTGAGTGATGGACCGGTTTTAAACTTCTCCACCGGAAATGACTTCCATACCTGAACAACAATTATTTTAATTATCATTTTTTTCTATTCATTTTTCTGACTTTGTGCTGAATTGCTTCACGTGGGGAATATTATCAACTACTCCGGTATTATATTATGAATTAAATCACGAAAATTTCATGTTACGTAAGATAATGTTTTATTTAGAAACAATGTTTGCTTGATGTTGAGGTGCAGAACATACTTTTGGTGGGAATGTGTGCATGGACATATCTTTATGCTTTAAACCCTAGACACACAGCACGAACTAATGAATCATTTGTACTAACTATTCATTAAAATGCCGTGTGTCAAATAGTATATGTCATTATAGCTCGAAAATCAGATGATAATGAAGTGCACTAATGAAGTGTTTTCCTCCTTCATTATAGCTATAATGAGGAAAAATGTGCTAGATTTGGCATATAATGTAAATCTGGAGCTCCGCTGTGCATCTGCCGATTTGAAAAATAAGAAGAAGAAATGCAAAGAAATGCAAATCACAAATTATATTATTAATATTTTTTTAAATATAATGTTTTTCTCATTTGTTAATTGTTAAATTCGAAAATGAAATAAATGAAAACAAAGTTTATCGCGTTAATTCGATTCATATTGCTTCTTTAAGGTGATAAGTTCATCAAAACCAGTTTGACAGCTCAACTTAATTAAAGAAATGGCTGTGTGTCCGCAGTTTATAATGAATCATTATAGACTAATGAGTCGTTAGTTATTTCTTCATTAAGAGTGCTGTGTGTCTAAGGCATTATGTTTTATCCAAACGGAAGGTACACTGGTATCATAATGTTAGAATTGTCTGTTTTATTTGTCCATTGAAAAACTGCTCTGAAAAGTACTTATGTATTATAGTATCTATTTATTGTCCTTCCTCCTTTTCACAGTTTTTACAGTTTTATTTGTACACTTATTTGTTTTTATTTTCGTATGAATTACGATTTCATTCATTTTAATAAAAAACTGTAGTTTACGAATTAGAGACCTGTTTGATAAGTTAACAGTTAAAAAACTAAAATGCTTTTACGAATTCCGCAATTTCCATCGTAAGGGCAATAAGAAGGTACAATACAAAACAATACAATTTATTCAAGTATACGTACAAAGATTACATGATCTTTAAATGTACAAAATGAAATAGTAAGATTAACGGGAAGTATTAAAAAACAAATAGTAAATTAACTAAACTTACTACTTAATAAGAAAAAGAAAAGCAAAGTACAAAACAAAACAGCAACTTTACGTGTTTTTGTTTTTGTAATGCAACAACAAAAGCACGTAAAGCTGGAATACACCGGTGTAGAACTCGTTGAAAAGAATTCGACATAACATTGATATATTACAAATTAAGAGAACATGTATGTATATTGTATTAATTGAAGAAGTCTGTTGAAAGGACTGTCAACCTAAGGATCATATGAAAGAGATTTTACTTTCGGTTACATTCAGAAACAGTCGGAAGCTGTCCATATTGGTATTTCAATTCAATTCAATTTTTATTTATTCAATTTAAACGTACATTAAGATACTTAATCTGATCTTATAAAACTGTACCACTATATAGTCAGGATTTCAATTAGAAACTAGGAGATACACTAACATTACAAATAAGCTATGATAAAAGCAAAATAAAGGCTTGCTGGAGCGGAAGCGAGAGCGAATTTTGGCGGGACTCAACGGTAAAGAGAAATTAAGAACCAATCACACCCAGCGAAGCGGGAATGGATTTGTCCGTCGTTCTTATAAAAAATTTTGATGGAAGTGAAAGGGTGTTCTTTTGAAATTAAGCAAATTAAATATATAAAAATAAATAAAGTGAAAATTTAAGAATGTTTTACTCGGACGACGAAGAGGAAGCTCTTTTGCTATTTGGAATTTTCGAAGCCTCTAATATGGGAAGAAGATTTGAAAATGGTACTATGAATGTACCAAGAGAATAAAATCTCCTCGGGAAAACTCAACCATGTCCGCACGTCTTGATAGGAGATGAAGCTTTTGCGCTAAAATCTTTTCACATGAGACCATTTCCCAATAGACAATTGAGAAGCGATAAACAAAAGGAAAATATAATACATGTCTTTGTAGAGCACGACGCGTCGTAGTAAATGCATTTGGTATATTAGCCCAAAAGTGGAGAGCGTATTATAGGCATAATGTATGTAGATGCTACAATTTCTACATAATTTCCTGAGGAAAAAAAAACTCGATTCTCTTTATTTTGATGATCTAGACGAATCTGAGCTGAGAGTTGGTGTATTAAATAATGTTAATGTCGCCTCTAGATGCGGTACAAATATAGCATTTGATGTGCGTGAACACAATTTTTTGAATATTTTAATAATAATAGCGATTAATCTATTCCTAATTTCTTACTGTTTATAAAAAGATTAATGAAGATGAAATTGAACTACTAGACTTTTAATTACCATTTGTCTTCAATTCCACGCCAATTGCATTCCAAACTTTGTTTCTTGCGAAAAATCATACAAAATTGGGCTCACTTTTACTATTTCAATAAATTTTTCAATATCCGTCTTTCCTTCTTGCGGAAACTACGCGCCTGACAGGAAAAACACTGCATGCTGCGAACCGAAAATGAAACGCTGCAATCCCGCATTCGCTACCTAGAAATGACGCGTCAGTGCAAGTGTTTCCATATCCCGTTATAGTATCGAGTCCCGCAAAAATTTCGCTACAGCTCGCGTGATTTTGCTTGGTCTGTGAAGGCCATAAAGAAGAAAATGTTATTAGCTTACATTACAAATGAAGAAAAATAACGCCCCGGAAGGGCGTTCCACAATCTGAAAGCTAGAACGAAGTAAGAACGCTCAAAAATAAGTGTACGAAACCGCGGCAACAATAATTTCAGACCTCTATCAGAATTCAAAAATGTGACGTGTTCATGCAGATAAGTCGACTTATGAGTTGTATGACGAACTTTAAAACAATAGAAACAATCTGCGTTTCAAGTAGCCTTCAAGAGAGCAGTTGAGAAGCGAAGCCTGTAAATGGGAAACATGGTCATACCTTCTGAGACCGAAGGCAAATCTGAGACAGTCATTAAAGGCTGTATTTATTTTCCACCTTACAGCAAGACTCGAGTCATCCAAAGACCAGGCTGCCATTAGTAAAGTAAAAAAGTAATAGAGCTTTCACAAAACGCAGACATAAGCTAGTCCGAAGCAGCATTTAATCATTGAACTGAGAAGTATACCTAAATTACGTCCATATACCGCAGGGACGTACCATTCAACGTAATATTGGGAAATGAGGTAAAGTAATCAATACGAGAATGGAACCCTATGACTTGTGATTTCCCTGCGTTTTTGCAAAGACAATTCCTAAGAGACCATTCATGGATTCTTTTTATGTCACAGTTGATTCGTTCAATGCAGTCGATTGGACGGCTCAGGTAGATGTGCACGTCATCCGCGTACAGATGAATGCTGACGTCTTTCACAACAAGAGGTAAGTATTTGAAGAACAGACTGAATAATAAGGGACCCAATATCGATTCTTGAGGAACACCGGACATGAGATGAAAAACATTCGAAGATACCTGCTGATTTGTTGTGACCCTTTGGGATCTTCCAACAAGAAAGTTTTGGATAAAAAGGAGAGCTGATTTAGAGAATCTAAAGTGAGACGAAAGCCTTTGTAATAACTGTCAACATTCAGTACTTGCAATAAGGAACCAAACGATTTTTATGTCTAGTCGATTGCTAGAATTTCAGTTTTACAATTAGGTACTAGGCTGTTTCATTTGAACTGCGCAACTACATATGTATGTACAGCCATTCCACAGGAACCATTTTTTACACCATGGGGTATATTAAGTTTGTCATTCCGTTTGTAACGCATAAAAATAATTATGATAGAGCAAAATGGATTCGATGGAAGTTATATTAATTTTTGCATGTCAGTCTGTATGTCTCTCCGTCCGTCTGTCCATCTGTCCGTCCTCTCGAGAACGCATTCACTTCGTTACCTGAAATTTTTCACACGGCCTCTTTACAAAAATTGTAAAAAGTTCGAAAATGTGTAGTGTTGCCATACGAAATATCGTTTTTCACTACATATTTTGAAACTGCCTGAAATTTTGTACATGGTGTTTTCATAAAGATAGTACATACTATTTAAACAGTGGTCTAAATCGGCCAAGCCCTTTTGGGGTTGCCATACAAAATTTGTACGTTCTACAATTAGATGCGAAAAATCAGTTTAACAATGAAACTTTCATGGAGGGGTGAACAAACGAAATTACACACAGGCAAGGCATTCATCTAGGGTATCGTAAGAATTGGTCCTCCTTCTTTCCTTCACGTGAGACAAATTTTGTTGGCAGGGGTGTCACAATTATCCTTGGAATCAGACCAACTCCGATTTGGATGATACTTACAGAGTTTGTGTGGAATACGAAAATAGCCCGCCCATATTTTTTGTTCCCTCCTGCCACCCGCTAGGGGGGCTAGAAATGTCGTGATTTTACGAGGATGTGCCATTTTCAAAAAATCATATCTCAAGAAAAAAAAAACATACAACACACATACATAAAAATACAGCAACAGAGAACGCGAAGGTTTTTTTAGGTCAATAATAGTATTTTTTTGAAAATTTATATTATACAATATAATAGTTTTGTTTCTTTAAATTCTAGTATTTTTGTTTAAATAGTATATAGTATATTATTTACTACTTATAGAACTACTCTAGAACTTTTTTCAAAGTTTATATTTTGAAGCCCTAAGGCTCATCTACCCATGTGTGCCCAGAATTGCGGCGGTGTTCGATCTCGTTTTAGAGATAATAATTTTTAAAATCCACGTATTCCCAAAATAATGCAATACGGGAGCACTACATCTAAGGAAATGCATTGTAGAATTATTTTCTGCAGGGGAATACTAACAATTTTGTTCTTATATTCTCATTTTTAAGCTCTATGCGTTATGTATTGCAGATTTTCGACTTCGTTTTCTACGTTAAAATATACAAAAAAAGAATCTATGGTCAGCCAATTCCTCCGGAAGTTGTGGGACCATCCAACCGTCAAAAGCAGGATTTAAGCTTTCCTAGTCTTGAGATTGATTTGCTTTGCTTATAAAATCTAGGCTCGACAAATATATCCATCGAAAAAACGTAGAAATTTACTCAGGCTGACTGAATGATTTTTTTAAGGCAGGAGACGGAAGATTTCAAGCACACATTTTTTACTTTTTAGTACAATTTATGTAGAAAAGTTATTTATTTTAAAACTGTTTTTTTATATTTTTTATTTCCTACTTTTTAGTCATTACATTTTCGCTAAAAACTCATAAAACATAATCTACACACATCTATATATAATCTATCTGACATATGCATATTAATTCGCATCTACGTTCTCTTGCGAACGATGTGCTGTATTTTTTTTCTCTGCGGTGAGTTGTTGAGTAGTTTAGAAGATTATCGCACTTTAATATAAGTACTTCGATGTAAAAGAATTTGACATGAAACAACTGGAAAAATGTATTTGACGGTTAAACATAGAAAATTGAATTGTTCCCACGAATTTTTATTTTATTATGAAAAACATAAATTATTTAACTTCATTTGACATATAGGTGGTCACAAGCCTAGTGGTTTCCTAATATAAATAGAAAATCGGACCGAGATGATATGCAATGGTTCGGACTACTCGGAGGCAGGAGATATTACATATTAACGTTAAGTACTCATCGAGAAGAGAGTCAGAAAAATATTCAAGTTTCAAGTTATATGCGGACTCTCAACTACTTAATGCTTAGATGCAAGCTAAAGATCTGCTATATAAATATACAGCAATTATGGTTAAAGGTGTGAGGCATAATAAGACGTATTTAAAATTAAATGAAATCCTTACTTCTATTTTCTACATTGAAACACTTTTAGAATCCCAATATTAAGGCTGTGTTTGGCCTCTAGAGGTTGAAGCGGACCGGATGCACGGGTAATCGCTGTAAAACTGTAGAAAAAGAAAGTATGAAAACGTAAAAATCGTAATGGACTGATTTGTGTTCAATTCCAATTGGTTCGAGCGGTTAATATTTGAGCATTAAGCATGTCCATGTCAAGATCAATACGGGGTTTTCGATACGGAAATTCATTTTTTAAAGTTAACAAGTTTTTAAAAAGAAAATTGCAGTGCATCCAATCAATGAAAGAAGGACAATTTTCGATGAATTTCAGTGAACTCAAACAAATCCTGAGACTTTTTAAGCGTATTTTCGGATGACAAGTGCTACTTTTGAGTACATTTTGCTTCCATTGCAACTTCATCCCATAATTTTGTTAGTTCTCGGTTGGAATAATTACTCATCACAATGCAAGCGATTTCACAATATTGAAATGAAGAATTTTGATCTCTCATTTAGCAGCCTTTAAACGCTTTCGAACGAGGCGCAACGCATTGTCTTTAACCGCCCCAACATGAACACTTGCATTGTTTACCATAGCTGTGACTTTTTCAGGCGCCCCGCTTCAAACATCTTCAAGCCGCCAGGGCTTTAAACTTCCTTTTTGTTCTTTTTTGTGTAAGTATAATTTTGATGGCTATGTATTTACATTCGCCTTCCCAGGGAAGGATTTCGTTATCAGCTCTATTTAACATCCTTTTAATACTGGCTTGTCATTACAGACGAGCACTCGTCTTGGACTGCGAAGTCAAAACTGGAGTTCTGGTTTTTAGTTCAGAATGATTGCAAAGGAATTATTCCTTTTTAGCTCAGCATGATAAATAGAAGTCTACTTTTTAGCTCAAAACGATCATAAATCGAGCGCTTCCTCATAATTCCGACAGAAATTAAATCATTTTAGAGAAAATTCATTTTTAAAAACATCGCAAATTAAATTATAATTCAAAAAAATTATTTATAAGACATTTAGATAAATGTGATTTTTGAAGCATCGTTTAGTTTGTAAAATAATTTCAAGAATGCAGATTACTGATTTCACTATTTCTCAGCCTTTTAATAACAAGCACAACAGGTGTGGATCTGAACTCAATAACTATCATACATATTTAGAACAAAATGGGACGCTGACGCACAAAAAATTAAGTGACACATGAATTGCGCATAATTCAATTCTATCTCACTTCCTTATCTACGCTCCGTAATTAATCCTTTTAGAATTCTCTTAGAACAGTACTAAATCTAGTCAAAGTGCTGTGCTCCTATATTGCTTCTAGAAAGAACACTTCTAATTTTTCCTACTGAGTTGTTAGCTACTTTAACTCATGCGAGTACCTAGAAAATGAAATTTGGTTTCCATGCCTCCCACCTGCGGATAATAATGATATTTAAACATGTTTTTGTGGACACCTGGTCAAAATGATAAAACGTGCAAAAATGTCATAACTTTGATACACGCAGATGTTCTGACTGATGCTAATTTTTTACTTTACTGTGCTTTTCGCAGAGAAATAGGTCATACCACTCTTCGCGCTTTGGTGAAGTTATCAATACCTATCATACGGACTGACGGGCGTTATATTGTTCGTCTTATATATCAATCATGGCGTGTGCGATGGTAGAACTTTTAAAATTAGACCCTACTGCATTTGACGGTAGCCTTATCCTGTTAATTACGTTTGCTTTTTCGAAAATAATAAAAAAAACACCGCGACTTTCATTGGATTTTTGATTATACATATTTAAATATTTGTGACGTTATCGAAATGACTGGTTGCTTATCGTTGGTAATTAAAATTAATGGCGTTATTAACAACGATAGTTTTCGCGGAATTTACTTTGTTTGGTAAATTACCAATTTTTCCAACTCTACTACTATCACGTAAACAAGTTATGTAGTTGATTGACAAGTCGCATTAGACGAAGAATTTATTGTAAACATGTTGACTCCTTTGTGTGGTTCAAGCTGTGACTGAATTAAATTCCAGTGCTATAGTGTTATTTTTGTGTGCGTTACACATGGATTCTCATGTCAACGTGGCAGGGATGGCTCTATCAGGCAGCATATCATTGAGCCGTCGTACACGTAGCTGTTATGCAGCACGCGCAAATGACTGAACTTGTGCCCAGATGTGTCATCACAAAAATTTTACTGCGCTATAGTTCTTTATATGAATACCGAAGTGAATTGTGTGCGTGTTTAAACAAGTTACAGTTTTTGATATAAATAATAATTGTATCACAAATTCACAGCACGTAATGATAACTAAAATATTATATTATCAGCTCAAATCACAGGTGAAGAGTTGAAAATTGGCCGATCAGTAATTTCACAATTTCAAAATGGCCGAAATTATTTTGTTGCAGTAGTATTGGTATGCTGTTCGTGCTGCAGTTCGAAACTTGGCATTTCGGAATTTTCTTCCCCACTAATGTCTCTCACCGTTAAAATGTGCAAGGTGTACGCCTAGGCCACTGACTTATAACAATGGACTGAGCGATTTGCTATTTCATGTGGCACAAAAAATATTGTGTTTCTGTATATCACCGTTAGAGCACCCTTTAAAACGATTACATAAAAAACATGTAAAACTCAACCAATCAGATGAAATTTTACACCCGTAAATCGAATTTAATTAACAAAATATATTTTCTTGTGCCCAACTGGTATTTTAATCGCTTATAAGGAATTAAACTCATTCCGACTTTAATTTTCAAAAATTATTCTTAACTGAATTCTGCTTATGGGCAAGAGAGACGGAGCATGGTAAACACTAGCTTTACCTTATTCCTTCTGCAGTGATTGCATCTGTTGCCAACATAAAAACATCAAATGGCATAAGCAAACGTTCCAGAATGCAATATTTTGTGTTGGTTGCTCCAACTCTGCCATAGGGCGAAAGAGAGAACTATAAAGCTTGTGCCATGCTTTCCTATAGGAAAATGACAATACGCTCAGTCCATTGTTATAAGTCAGTGGCCTAGGCAATAAAAGCGAACTACTTGCAGCAATCGTGGTATTTTTTATAGTTTGTGCAGATAATTATCATTCGTCGTGTTTCGAAAACATTATTCAATGTTTCCATTGCAATGATCAAAAGCAAGCCTTTTTTTTGCATTTTCGTATTTATGTTTACCTAACGTTCAATTTTTTTTTTTTTTTGTATGATACACGTGTCAATACTAAACTACTATTGAGACACCAATCCACATTATACCAGTTAAGACGATTGGTCTTATCGATTGATTAGGCCCCTTCTCACCTTCTCATTTGAATTTTATTACGCGTCAAACTTGAAAGAAAAATATTTTTCCTAAACACATTTAGTATTGATATTTAATATATTTATATATTTATTTATTATATACCTATATATATATATGTCGTAGACTTAGCACTTCACGAAAAGTTTAGGCACTTCATGAAATGTAGGCAGATAGTGTAACAGTTTACCCTTACTGACTTGTTACATGATCTGTCTGAAATTTTTAGCCACTTCATGATGTGCTACAGGCCTTTACGCCGGCCGGTTAGTGTAATATTAACCTACATAACCGAATGCCGAGAGTGGTAGATGAGTGGTGAAGGCGGAAGTCGCGCCTAGACCTGCGAGACAGCCATACACACACACCCCCACACGCGCGCCTCGAACCGCAGGCACACACACGCCGGTATTACACTATCGGCGAAAGGCTTGTAGCTTTTCATGAAGTGGCTAAAAATTTTAGACACATCATGTAAAAACTCATTAAGCAAACTGTCACACTATCTGCCTACATTTCATTAAGTGCCTAGACTTCTCGTAAAGTGTAGATTTACATAAGGCATATATATATATATATAATATACATATATATATATACAGGGTGTCCCACCTAACGTGTTCCCTGGGCATTTTTCTCGAAAATGTGCGGAGATATCGAAAAAGTCCTAATAATAAAAGTTACGCATTCTTAGTCAAGGTATCCTCTGGCGTAGCCAAAGTCCTTGAAAAAGTACTTGGAAAAGGATATATTGGAAAAATGTCCTTTTCGTCCCCATTAAGGATACATATAGATTACATTTTTGAATTCCGCGAATAAAACTAATACGAAAGTGCAATATTGAAAATTCCAGTTTAACCCTTTATTATCGAGATATAAGACCTCAAATTGTACTCTATGCACCGTGTTCCTTTGCCATTTTTCGCGAAAATGCACACAGATATCACCGAACTGCTAGTACCAAAAGCTACCCATCATAAGCCGGGCTATCTTTTGGTATGGTCAACATTTAAAAACAAAAGCCACACGAAAAAAGGATATCTTCGGTTTGGTCCTTTTCGTCCTTTCTGAAAATGCATTTTGGCCCATAGAGTACAATTTGAGGTCTTAATCTCGATAATAAAGGGTTAAACTGGAATTTTGAATATAGCATTTTCTTTTTAGTTTTATTTGCTGAATTCAAAAATGCAATCTAAATGTATCCTTAATAGGGACGAATAGGACATTTTTTAAATATATCCTTTCCCAAGTCCTTTTTCAAGGACTTTGGCTATGCCAGAGGATACCTTGACTAACGATGCGTAACTTTTATTATTAGGACTTTTCGATATCTCCGCACATTTTCGAGAAAAATGCTCAGGGAACACGTTACGTGGGACACCCTGTATATACATATATATAGATATTATTATTATTATTTATATTTATATATTATTGTTCATATTTACCACTATAATATAGCATGCAACTATTATAGCCCCCTAAAATAATTGAAAATTTAAACCGATTCGGAAAGCAGAAATTTTATATTTTCCTAAATATTGGTATATGTATAAGTTTTATTTTAAATATCTTGTGACAGACGTGATCCAAAGCATAACAATTTTTCGATGCTCCAGTTGAAATCCACTAATCCTGAAGGTCGCCCAAATCGGTATGTTAAATGTCTTTACTCTCATTGACCCAGTCTAGAAAGGTCAGTATGCTGACTCTGCCGCACGAAATCTATAGCTAGGGTGAGGCTTCATTCCTGCCCCCATCCATCTTCTTACCCGTCTAAACAGAGTCATTGCAACAAATTTTGGTAAAGCACTTTTTGTGGAATACAAATTATGTGTCCAAATCCTAACTTGTATGGAACGTAATTATAGCACAATCTCTCCCGACAACATCTTTTTTCCGTCTATAAGAATTCTATTAATCATTGCATCAAGTCGTCGTACCGTGGCGTAAGCACAACAATAATATTTCAGGTCCTGAGTTATTTTCATAAAAAATTAAAATTCATATTGCCAAGAATTCCTTTTTATGACTCATTTAACTAATTTTGAAATGGGGTCAACAGGTAGGTATATAATAATTGTTCCGAGTTGTATTGTATGTTCCGTTTCTGCATTAAGTAATAACAATTTTATTTGACTAACGTCAGTTTATTTCTATCAAACAAGTGGGTTGTGGTCAAGTCGTTATTTTTCTTTATACACTGATGGGTATGAATGTACGTATTATGTATGAATCATACTCAGTTGGTAATTAGGTGTCTTAATTTTTCGACTAATTGTAATTTTAGACTAATGTATTCACTGACCGCATGAATCGATTACAGTCAGACTTGGTATGTATGTACTATGTGTTGTACTTTATGCCAAAGTCTTCTAAAGAGGTCGAAAATCATTTAATTCTGATTATCTGGTTATCTTGAAGTCATTAAAAAATATTTTGGCAAATTTCTCATACTAAATTATTTTTTTTTAACTCCGCTATGACTTACATAATTACATTGCACGTGGCTGGTTCAAGTAATCAATGCAACGCTTCATTGCTTTTGAAAGCACGAGGGTGCGTTAGTGTGTTTATAAAATCATTTAAGCCTGAAGAAGTTGACCAAGTCAAAGTTTTATCTTTTTTCTCTGGCCGGTTTATTTAGAAATACAGTAGCACAGCTTTGACGTTGACCGTCGACGTCACATAAATTTATGTATGTAGGTAAGTATAAACATACATAAGTAGCAGTGTATCTGCGATGTAGTACAATTTTATACACTCGGTCGATTAGTATATGTTATATGAGCTTCTGTTTCAAAATAGGTTTTTTGCTATTTTGTATTTTGCGTCATAATATATATCTGGAAACATGTTTACCGTTTGTTTGTTTACATGTGCTCAGGAATAGTGGAAAATGAGGCGCCGGTATTAATGTTGTCTGATATGTATGTTAATGTTGCTCACTACATATAAAGTTAACATTTGAACTTGTTGCAATTTTAAAACTAGATTGAGTATAGTCTCTGTCACTAGATAAAAATACATATGAAAGATCTTATTTGAGTCCATGGCTATATACAGGGTGTCCGGTAAGTCGACGTCAGGCCACTTCATGTAATGACTCTCCGTCTCACTCAAACTAGATTCTTAAAGTTACGGTCGTACGGCAAGCTTTGGGTATACTAGAATCATTTTTAATAGGTAAAAAAATTTTTTTTGAAACTGCGTTTCTTGAAGAATAAATTTTTTTTCCGTAATCTAAGAAATAATGTAGCAAGTGTTATATCATTTTAGAATCCTTATTAAATGCGTCAACTTTTAAAGTTACTTGCCAAACTGCCGTAGTACTTTTTTTTTCAGTACAATTAGTTAAAGTTCAACCAATTATTAATTTTATATTGTTCGTTCGGCAAAATGTGACATTTTCTTCCAAGCTGGAGCAGTTGGCTTAGAATTGAAAGCAACATGTTACATAAGCACTATTCGGGATTACATAAGAAAAATAAAATTGATAAAAGTAAAGATTTGTAGAAACAGGAGCTAAAAAACCATCACAAGGTGTACATTTTCTCGAAAACAAAAGAAATGTCTATAATTTGAAAAATACATGACCTAGATTTTTTTTATATTTTTCTGGCAACTGTTATGATTTGGTCTATCACCCGATTTCGGCTTGACGTCGACTTACGGAACACCCTGTATATACTACAATATATATGTCACTTATCGGTAAAAATAAAAGCTGATCACTAATTTTATTTTTTTTCTTTTTCAAGGAACCTTTGGAATTAAAAAAACGTTTGGAAGAAGTACGTCTGCTAGAATCACGACGCTCTGCACGCTTAGCAGATCAAGAACGAGACACGGATTTTGCTCGCCTTGCTGATATGGCTGGAGATCGTCGCAGGACATCGCATAGCATAGATGTGCCACTGGCACTTACTCAACATAAGTGAGTAACATCATTCTTTTATTTATATATAAAACAACTACTCTTTAGATAACTGATATTAATTTTCAACTGCGGCCAGTTTCTGATTTACTTTTTAATTTGATTACTTACCTACTTTAATTTTTAATTTTTTTACATTTATAATTCTCTAAAATTTCTCAAATATGAAGAAGTACTACTAATTATTAAACATTTGTATGTATGTTTAGTTGATTCAAGAAAACTTAAGAAACATTGTACCTGGTGGTAGTATTCCGGAGATATCATACAGGGTGTCCCATATGTGGTGTTACACTCGTAGGCTATCGATAGGTCATGCTTAAACAAGCAAAAACTTGTATGGGAGGTGGGAGGGAAATCCTAACGTTTTGTGAGATAACGCGACTTAAATATGTTTGGATATGTTTTTTTAGATCACGATGTCACTTCTGAACGTTTCATAGGTATGATGATGATTTAAATTTTCCATTATATGAAAAATTGGTATTGATGACGTGTTCTTAGGGTCCCGTACCCAAAGGGTGCCAACGGAACCCTATTACTAAGCCTTCGCTGTCCGTCAGCGGGCTGTATCTCATGAACCGCAATATAGGTAGACATTTGAAATTTTCACAGAGTATGTATTTCTATCGCCACTATAAC
This sequence comes from Dioctria linearis, assembly GCA_963930735.1. NCBI lineage: Eukaryota > Metazoa > Arthropoda > Insecta > Diptera > Asilidae > Dioctria > Dioctria linearis. Next base: position 145,077,322 of record OZ005741.1, read on the forward strand.
AATAAATAATAAAAATAAAATTAATTAAAAATAATTAAAAATGAAGGGGGCCCCCATACAAGAAATGTGATTTTTTCGGCGACTTTTGATCGACTTTAACAATTGCTGTATCTCTTGATCCGTAATACGTAGACACATGAAATTTTAAAGAGTAAGTAATACTATAGCTGCTATAACAACAAAAAATGAAAATAAAATAAAGTAAAAAAATAATTGTTTAATTGTTTTTGCTCGATCTAAAAAGTACATAGCGTTAAAAAAATAGTAGTTAAATAAAAAAAGGGTTGAAATTCCGAAATTTTAAATTTGTTGAGCCATAAATTCAAAACGGAGAAGAGGTCAGGAAAAGTTTATAGGCCATTGGAAAAGTTATAAATCTAAAAAAAATTTAAATCATCTTAATAGGGTGTAACCTTCAGAAGTTATGAGTGCTCTGTAAGAACATACCCAAATATCTTCAAATCCCGTTATCTCGCAAAACATTAAGATTTCCCTCCCACCAAACCTACAATTTTTTGCTTGTTTAAGCATGACCTATCTATAGCTTTCGGGTGTAACACCACATACGAGACACCCTGTATATTCTGAGATACGGTATCAGGATGTATAAAGTGAGTGACTCTTACTTACCAGTTGTATAAAATTGATTTTGTTACTTTTTATGTGCGAGTTAAAATAATTCAACAAAATGTTTTAGACACATTATTATTGAATTGGAACATAAATTTGTAACAAAAACACAGCGTGAAAACATGATGTCAACGGTTAATGAAAATCTGTCGATACTTCGACGTCGTTGTTTTAAAATAGAATTTTGAAAACGGAAGTTTATTATAAGACCAGCTAAGTTCAAAGTTACATACAACAAAAAGCAGTTGTTTTACAGTAGTTTGTGTGCTTTCGGTTTCGTGCAGCATACTGTACTACATAAGAGATTGCAAATTGAATTGTGTATAGAAGCTGGAACGTTTCTAAAGTATAAACAAAAATAAGTAATCTGTCATGAATTTCATTCTTCCAAAACCCCAAACTAGGTAAACTTTGACCTAAAATTTATTAAGTTTATTAAGTTTTTCAAGCCATACTCTACTGATATCAGAATTTTAAACATTCAAGAACGCATTATTTTTGTAGATAGTTCTTCCAGACCGTCCGTCAAACATTTTCTAAGTTACTCTTGCATCGTAATTATGGAACTGAGCTTTTTTGACACGTGTTACGGAAAAGTTACGATTGTGGTTACAGTGGTACGATTGTTGTAGTTGTATTGATAATGCACACTATGCATTACAGTATTCAGAAAAATGTAATTTGCTAGAGTTGGTTGTTCCTGGACAGAGTTGTATGTACTACAATCTAGTCTTAGGTATTTGTCTCAGGTAATTTGTTTGATCCCATAGTGTACACCAGATCCTCTTCATTTATAATAATATAGTTTAGGCGTCTTCGATAGACGCAAAAGCCCCAAAGTATTAACATTGGAACAAACTGCATGTGTGGGTATAACACGGGTGTACCATTACACGTGCAGCAGTTTTTCTGAATTCCTTAATTTAGGAAGCATATCGTCTACCGGTTTACAGTAGTTTGTTCACGCAGTATTCTTGGCTATTCAACGAAGCATTCTGGCTATATTACTCCGTATCCTCTAATAACCGATATAAAGAACTACATGTGTCGACAGTCAGGCGATAATTATGTAAACCCAGAGCTCTCGTATAATGAAAATACTGCTTGCTAGTGTTGTCTACATAGTTGACCTTTGAATGGCAGGGTCCCTTGCAGAGTTGTTAAAGAATGCAGTTTATTTTGGTTTTAATTCAAAAGTATGAAGAATTAATATTTTCCATTCTTTCATCCCTCTTTAGTATTATGAATTAGGAAATACATAGCCATTCCTCAAAAAAATATTGCCTAATGCATTTTTTCTCCTTTTACAAAGAGAATGCTGTACTTGAACTGTATTAGTCTGGAATACATTGCATTCATTGAAGTCTTTGGATAATATTTTTTTGAGGAATGAATGGAATTCATTTAATTCCATTCCAAATCTTTAAAAATACTTCCAAAAATGTATTAGCAAGCAGCTCAGTAGAAATACATTCTTTAACGACTCTGGTCCCTTGCAACTGGAATATAAGTCGGTGTATGTGCTTGTCAGTAGATATTCAAGCAAGGTAGCAGATTAAGCGGATAGATCGGTGAAATGCCTCTGAAATCGGTTGAAAGAGGTAACAAAGAAGTGCATTTGAAAAGCTGTCAGTTTATCCCTATTCGTCTATGGAACGGCGGTCTTCTTTTAGCTTTTTCTAAACTTTTTCTAGGGCTGTTGTTGGACTCTTCATCGATGGAAAGTTCCAGTGTCTGTTCTTTTCCATCAACCTTTGTGTTTAAACTCTCTATTCGGAGGTATGAATGCCCTTATTTTGGTTGTTGAACTTGGTAAGAATATTTTCACTTAAAAATCGATCCTCTCCCGGTTTCCATACTATCCCGATTATCAGTTTCGGGATTTGGTTCTCTCCAGTTGGACTCACTTTGCCTCTAGCCATGGAGCTGGTTTTGCCACCGAGTTTTCCAACCATTCGCGTATTAGCACTCTTAATGGTTAGCCAATTTAGCTTTATTGAGCAGCCAACACATTTTGGTTTAGTGCCATCCTCTGATGTAATATCAAGTTCCTCCAGTATGACGTTCTATACCTTTTTGAGTTGCTCAGCGTTCATTGGCGAAGACCTAAGTCCCCTCTAGACTTTTTTTTATATATAACCTTTCGCGTGCAGGCCGTTTACTTTGCTGGCCGCGCAAATGATTCTTACTCCGAGCGGTTCCTTTTGACGTCTGTTGCTGTATCTCGGAAAATCCGCTCATTAACCCTTTTTCAGTATATTCGATGCTTTCCTGCAGTATTCTAGGTCAAATATAGCAGAGGATTCCAATATCCTCCATATGTGAACGTAGCCAGTAGCTAGAAATGAAGCCTTCTTAGGTTGCTTTCAACTAAATTGTAAGATCATAATACTCAATATGGGGTGAAAATATAAGATTAAGGAATTGTAACTTTTTTGACAAATTTCCTAATTTACCTTTTAACGTCCACCTATCTAACTCTCGAAACATTTGTTATTTAGATAGATAGTTATCTATCCTGCTTGCTAAATGTGTTAATGCGCCGTTGTGTTGGTATTCTGCCGATGATACCACCACCACTATGAATCCTTTGAAATTTTGACTCCTTTCGCTTATGCTTATAACACGCATGGAGTATCGATATCTAGATATTCCGAATATCTCATTATCAAAATACCCCTGACAGACGTAAAAAAGGGACTTTATGTGACAAATCGTACTATGACATTACTATTCAGCTGGCAGATCTTTAAGCGTAACAAATTTGGAAATGGAAGTGACAAATATATTAGCTTTAACGTAGGGTAAACGGCATCAATTAATTGTAAATATACGACAAATTCAAGATTTGGAACGAAAAAAGAAAAAGATTGTTTTATTTTGCAATAAAATCCTAGTTGAGGTGCAAAATGTATCGGCGGATGTGGTTTTTCAATTCACAAATGAAGAAAAGTGTGGTCGAAGGTTTGTTTAAAAATAATAAAATTGTAATGGAATAATTTATTAACTCTGCGGAGTTTAATATTTGCCTTTTTTTACTATTCCCGGAAAATGTTTGGTTCTTCTTCTTTTTTTTCGCTTTTTCGGTAAGCACAGACACATTTTTTCTTAATTAGCTACATTATCATATTTTATCACCAACTAGAAGTCGCTGCGGAAAGTAAGAAGTGCCGATGATCAGGCTATACCCAGTAAATTTTTAGGATATTTATATCTAGATATCTAATCTATACACACTAGTTTTTCTGGATATATTGGGACTTTTTGAGGACACACATGGTGTATAAACGGGATATTCCGAATATCTAGATATCGATACCCCATTCCTGTCATAAGCACTATGTGAATGTTCCGAAGCCCAAGTGTGTAGATTATGGAAGTTCGTTTTTCCATCTTTAGTAAACATACACTCATCCGTCTACATGATCCTACGTACAGAATTCCCTCATGCTTCCGAAGTCCCGTTTCAATCATTTTTGAAGATATGGATGCTGTCTATCTCGACTCAGGACCACCTAGTACTTATTTGTGGACCATATGCAGTTATGAAGTGAAATTTACTCAAGACAAGTGAATACAAGGGTGGTAATTTTTTCCCGGATTAGAAATGCTGCAAACAAACTTGGTGATAAGGTCGACGAATCTCAAAAGAGGATTAAGAAGGTGGGCAGTGACGTGCATTAGTAAGAATGGGGAACATATTGAATATTATTTAAATTCATAATAGCTGTGTTCTTTTATGTACCTTGTTCTAGAACTCCCATATACTGGAGAGAACAAATTGTTCTGTCGATTTGTACTGATCGCTTCATCTATAAATCTTCTATGAAAATGTATGAGGCGTTCTTTTGTGTATCTTTTGTTCTGGCGGACACAAAAGAACACAAATAATATGTTAGATAAGATTTTTTTCGAATCCTTCGGTAAGCTCAGGGGTTTACCGAGAAGGATTCAAAAAATATTCTTAATTATATAATACATCCGGAAAGAAAATAGCGAAATGCTAACATAATTTGTTCGGAAAAGTAGTGTAATAAAGTCGTGTTTGTACGCTGTATCTGTATCTTTCATTTTCTTAGAATTATTTTTGAATTTTGTACGAGTAGGAGCAGTAAGATTAAGGGGATAGTAAGGGCTATTCCGAAGTAGGTAGTTAAGAATTGAAATGGTGCGAAATTTTAATTATTAATTATTCATATTTAAGTCTACTGCGGCCGTCGTAAATGTTAAAGGAATTGCAACTGGATATGAATATTGGGAATGGGCAGAGCATTATATTATCTATTTAAGATGGCTACTACCTAATACAGTGCTTCAAGTCGAAAGGTTACGTATCACAGGAGGTACAACTAAAATCGTTATGTCAGATACATCAGGAAAATCCTTCAGTTATGAATCATCTTGTACCTGGAAAACCGTGGAGAAAATAGTGTCTATTATTTCCGCGACACCCCAATTCACTACTCAATATTTTTATCAGCGAACGTTAAACGAGCAACAGCTTAAGTATGTATATTTATTACGGTGTTCTTGCTACAGTCAAATGATAGAAAACTCGTGAAGAATTCGCAATCATGCTTTGCTCGGCTCTACTTCCCGAAAGTCCCAATATCGGATATTATCATTTAATGTTTTGTCGAAAAACCGACACGCGATGGATCAATTCATAACAAAGCAACGAAACAAGTTTGTTTCATAGTTCTTGATGATACGGGACGATGTTATCAATGTTGGCGCTCTGTTGAAATTGTACACAGACACACGGCCTAAAATATTTTGTAGCTCGGAGTAAAACTTTACATTTCATTACAGATGCAGTGAACAGTGGGATAAACAACTTTACTTTCCACTTCAATAACTCTTCCTACTTCATAGCTCGCAAATAACTAGTATTATTATTTTAAAATCGTTATAATCCATTACCTGCGCGGTATGAAGAAAGCAATTAGGTGAAAGTACTGATAATCAGTCTTGCAAAGGTGAATTACTGAAACACAAATCAAATAAAAACATAAAGGAATCACTTTAATTTTCGGTCTTACTGCTATAAATGGTGTTTCGAAATTCGCCTTAATTTGTCCCCCTTGCTAGGAACGCAAATTGTAAAATTGCTCTCTTGTTTCCTGTTTGTAAGTAATTATTCCTTTGTTTTATTGTTTTGAAAACAACAAGATTCAGTACAATCAATGAATGCCCTGCTCTGAAAGCGTAATCTGCTGATTGCTAAAATTATTAAATGAAAACAAGAAATATTTTTTATCTAATTTATGCTGAGGTGTTTATAAGAAATAGAGAAATAAAAAAGATTTTAACTTCGCTGGTTGTGTAAGTTTTCTTCAATGAAAGAAAAAACACATTTCCTTTTAATACTTGGCTCAATAATAATTAAATCTCGTAAACTTGAAGCGAAGGTGAGTTGCATGATGGCAGTAATAAAAGACAGCGAAAATCAAAGAGGAAATTAAAAAAAACTTTTAAAATATAGGTATATACACATATATATCATTTTTTTAAGACATCGTAGGTACATATACATATACTGTATGGCTATTTAGCTACGAGATTGCATTCTACTGTTTGCTAGTCGACTAAAGGAAACTTAAGTACTATGTAACGTTGTGTAGCGTCTGAATAAGTCACGGTGTCATGAATTTTTGTGAAATCTTGATTACACACAGAAGAGCTGAAAACTCGAAGAGAAAGAAAAACAACTGCAAAATCATAAATTACGTACGCACAATATTCAGAGGAGAAACTGTAGCTTTCTAAATTTAATGGAATAATTAGAAGAAGCGGATAATTTTAAAGAAGCAGTCGAAAGTAGTAGAATTTATTTTGCGAAATAAGCTTGTTGACTTAAATCGATTTTGACCATGGTATGACTTCATCTTCATCTGATAATATTGATGCAAAACATTTCAGAGCGTCCGACTCGGAATATTATTTCCATTGCCGTTTTTCGATTTTTGTCTGGGGGAGGACAGCGCTTAATAAGTTCATAACTAAGCTCTCTCTAATTTAAAAATAGAGCCAAAAAAAAATGGTCAAATTATAAAGTTATGACAGAAAATGTTGAAACAGTTTTCCTGAAAGTCCAAAACAGCAAAAAAAACACTACTGTCGATTTGAGGGACCTCTAAACATTAATGAATTTCACTGAAACTTTGCATAGAAGCTTAAGATTACATTAGCTAACAAATTCTGAATGAGCATTTAGACATTCTAACAGTTTTGCTTTTTGGTCCACCCCACATGCATAGAATCGTGAAAAAATTTAAATCCTTACATACATTGTCTTAGCATCAACATTTTAAGTCCTGATTGGATATGTTTGACCACACATTATAAAATATACGATTCGTTTATACAACGTAATAGCATTGTGTTTATGTTATATCCATATATATTTTTAGTTAGGTTCATAATGCCTATATTGCCAAAAGTGAAGATATTTCCCGAAACGCTCACTCATTCTAAGCATATGAAAACAAAATTATATCTGCAATTACTCTACATTCAAACAGGACGATTAGTTGATTAAATTTCTCCCGAGAGCATCAAATCGCCAACAGGTCTGGTACAACGCCCTCAGTAGCTTGGCAAGTCCCCCTGTTTATCACCATACGAAAAAAAAACCGCCGACACGTAGCACAAAAGCATCTAATGTATTTCAAACAAGTTATATAACCTTGACGCAACCTTAAAAAGCCAGATGCACTTTTATGTTTCTTGCACAGATGTGAGTATGTGAGAAAACGCTTTGCAAAAGAAAATTTTCACAACCCAGCTTTTGATTTGTTACTTTAATTCGTGTCTAATTTTTGTCATTGTAAAAAGCGGAAAGGCAAACACAGGTTCGTTGGTTCTTTGTTTACCTTACCGTCGGCTTGCGCTTTTTGCTCTTTAATTTATTTTAAGAAATAAGGCAAGTGTGAAACTATTTCCAATACACAGCTACGGTACATAAATAAATTCTGTATATTTATGTTCTGCCAGTAAACTTTTCAAATGAATCAAATAATAGTCTGAGCTGATCGTAATTTGAGATTTTTGTTATGTTGAGTAACTAATTTGTATTTAAGTTTTTATGGATCTTTGACTTTGCCTCGAATCGATACTATAAAAATTTCTCCGCCTAATTCATTGGGTGGTCTGTGATTTTCAATGACTTAAATAAACCAATTTATCTCATATGACTAAGTGTATAACAAATGCTTTAATTTTCTTTGGGAGATAAGATATCAGCAACCCATCGTACTATATGGTTACTGCATTTCACTTTTATTGTTTTAATATACATATACAGACGAAACTTCTGAAAAGCCCGACCGAAAATTTGCATAAGGATAGAGTGTTATGCTACTTTATATGTACATAAATACTACCAGGCGCATATACAGGGGGGTGGTCACAGGGGTCATGAAAGAATTGCAAAGGACCAAAGTGTGGAAAAGAAAAATTTAAAATAAAGAAATTAACTAAATTAAAATCAAACTAAATGCCAAAAATATCACGATTTTACCATTTGTATTTAAACGCCTCGAAATATTCATCCAAACCATGTATTTTGTGTCAAATACTGGGTGTCTTGTATATCATAAATTATTTTATGATTTGACACTTCATAAATTTTCTCATCAAAATTCATTGTTTTGAAATTGACGCGCGTCTTACAACCTTGACAAAAATAAATGTCACAACAGTTTCATTCGTTTGATTTTGTGGCGACGACGGCAAAATTAGAAATTGATCAATCCCGACGGCAACTTTGTCCACCGCTGACCGTCTCCTGTCGAAATTTGGGCATTCGCATAAGACGCTGTGCTTGTAGAAGTTTCACAGCGACATTTTTTCGTCGTTTGCCGTTGCCCGTCGCAATTGTATTTAAGCCTTGACTTAACAAATTTTGTTTTACGGTTCTTAAATCTTCCCAGATTCTTGCCAACGAAAATCCCTCATTTTGGACATAAAATCCCTTAATACCATATTTCAAAGCAATCTTTTAAAATACCTTCAGAATGGGTTTGTAAAGTGACATAATCAATTTCGTACAAAATCATTTATTTCAGAACGAAATTATCACATTGAATAAATCTATGGTAAATAAAAAAGTAACAAGAATAAGTAAATAAATATTGTTCGCATTTGAGTAAAAGCCTTCACTTTTTGGGACACTCATAATTTTAAAATTTTGTTTATGCATTTTTCTGGTAGAATGTCTTTCTAGTTCAGAAGTTCCACAAATAAGAATTTTATTGCAAGCCTATAAATTATTTGAAGATTTGAATGACAAACAAATTTCAAAACTCCAAACCTTTTATTTAGCTTTTTTTTGGTCATTGTGCTTTTGAATCCAGGCTTTATATTTACTTTCGTTTTCCAACCAGCAATCGGAAAATTTCTTGACATATTTTTTGATTTCAACTTTTTTAAACTGTCTTATTTAAACATTTTTTTTTGAGGAGTTGAATTTTAGAATATCTAATGTTTCTTCCACTATTTACTATCTTTCTACTTTACTAATTTATTTCCAATACAAGATATTCCTCAAAATAGACCAACGGGAAACTAAGCACACGTACACCGCAGCGCATTGGGCTTATTATTACGTAACAAATATAACATAGTATAGCATAGTGACAGTACACAAGTCCCTCACAATCAAATAGAAACAGTCACTCGGCTCAGAAAATATTTTGTACATGTGATATTAATAAAGAAAATAATCTAAATTTGCTTCCTCAGTCAAAATCAAATTTGAAAGTTTTGTGTCTCAACCGAACTTTCAAGAAAAATCCCTTAAAAAAGGGTTTAATCCCTCAGATCTAGGAACACTGAAAAACCCTAGTTCCATGCAATCAACGTCTAGCCACAATTTTTCATAGCGACACTGATCCAAAAGTTGTTCAAAATTTTAACGTTCATAGCATTAAATTTTTCTTAGAAATACACTTACAAATTGTTCTTAAGAATTTGAGCCGACAACGGTCTAAACGAATTGATGCATTGATTCTGGTGACTCACTCTTTTCGGACAGGGGCACAAGCATTCAGTTTTCTTAGAAAGATCTGAAATTTTTTCTTTAGATTTTTCATGCACTATTGGGGGCGGACAATGATTCCAAAGAGTTATGTTGATTCAGGTGCCTTGGGTGATCTGAGTCGCTAAAGATATTTATAAGCATTGGCAAGCATACATTTTGTTCTTAGAAATTTACTTAAACATTTTTCTTTCGAATTTTTATACACTATTGGTTGGTGAAAACGATCAGTTGGATTTATTAAAATTGATTCTACAATTTTTACGGCAAGACTATAAAAATAAAAACCATTCGCTTTCCTCTGCGGTAGTTGCCGTTGCTTTGCTTGTACTTTCGTATTTAATTCAAGTAGTGCTGTTTAATTTAACTTCACGTTTACTTTTAATTTATAGGAGAAGAATAAACTTGCTACAGCAGTTAGCGATGGAGGTACAAATAGTAGCGAAAGTGGAAAGCAAAATACTGATAAGACCATTGATAACTATTTTCCGAAGAAAGCAAGATCAGCTAAGTTCCCATCAAAAGATATAGTCAGTGACATATCATGCATTTCTACTCCTATTCCTTTGAATGTGATTCAAGGTGCAAGCTCTAACTCTCAGTCATTTACTTCACCCGTGACAGAATCGGTTGCGTCACAACTATTTCTACAATCTTTGCACGAGAAAGAAAATCTGGATATGAGACCTTAATGTCTGTCCACTCTGAGATCGACATTGATGTGGATAATATTATCGACAGGTTTTCCAAATCAAACCGAAAATTGGGTGTTGTGATATCTAACTAAATATAAATATGATAAAAAAAAATTAAAAGCGACTACTTCCAACTTTTTTCTCCCCTCGAACATTTTAGGTGTGACCCCCCCAGGCTGATGGTCTGGATACGCGCCTGAATACTACATGTATTCTGATGCCCATCAATAAATTCGAAAGCAAACCGTATTTTTAAATGTTTAATTAGTTAAAAATATTACAAAAAAATATTAATGGATCATCATTACGTCCTGATGCTCAATTTATTATTGTATTTAAATTATGGTTTCAGCTATTATACAGGGTGTTTCCCATTAGGAGGTCAATAAAGTGATAGTACTCACCTAGCCAAACGTTTAGGAGTTTAACGGCTACAGTTAACACAGAGGGTTTAATAGGTCAAATTAAAGAGGAGAGTCTACAGTTTACAGCTTTTATAAAAAAATTATGTTAACGACCTTTCTTCAAAAATAATAGAGGTTAAATTAAAAAAATAGGTAAGAAAATCCGAAATTTTTAGTTTAGACAACCATAATTCTTGACTGGAGAGGGTGTGGTGCTGATTGAGTAGTCGTTGGAAAGGCCATGAAGTTCTGCATACAATGAGCTTAACTGTGACCGTATGCCGTGTAGTTTTTAAGATACAGGGTGTTTTGTGAAAAACTAGATTTTTTTCTTAATCACCCTGTAACTCCTAAACCCCCCACCCAGCCATTCAATTTTTGGTTCGTCTAGGTGAGTACTATCCCGCTCTATTGACCTCCTAGTGGGAAACACCCTGTATGGCGTTGCGCCACAGGAGATCACAAATTCTATTTCGTAATGTAAACACAAATATCGTATATGTAGGTAGGCGCGCATAACGGACTTGGAGTTTTTTTTTAAATATATAATAATTTTTGTAGTTAACAGTGGGTAAATATAATAAAATTCGAAAAAGTAAATATGCGACACACAAAAGTCATTAAAAATAAAAATTCTAGATTATTCTAGATTACTTTAAAGCTTTTGATAGCGTTAATCATAGACTTCTTCACATAAAACTAAAAAAAAAATAGCTTTTCTCCTCATTCTTCAAAGTTCATTTATGACTACTTGAGTAACACAAGCAGTATTGGCAAGGGACCATTGTCGGAAAATGAAACAGTTCTCCAGTTTTTAATATTTTAATCTAAATGGTCCTTGCAAACCTTAACCTGGCTCTCTTCTCTGAGACGAAAGGCTTTTTTGTAGGGCTGTAAATCCGCAAACCAGCTTTTTCGACTCTTCTCTCTGAAGTAAAAGGGGTGCGTGCTTTAGTTTTGTCCAGGCAAATTTTGAGTACTAAGAAATATTTTTGTTTTATTTTTTGTTATTGAGAAGATTGAATTGTCATCGTTATGCTTTTTTATAAAACACATATACATAAATAAATAATAAAAAATAAAGACGACTTTTTTCATCCAGTTTTCCTGTAAATATAAAAGGATAACTAATATTTCGCAAAGGGGTGCTTTAGTTTTGTCCAATACTGTATATATAATATTTAATTTATTTTGAAATTCTTCCTTAAAAAGTTATTGACACCTGTAAACAATAAATGTCAAGTGAAACAATTTGAAAAAAAGTGGAAGCCGAAAATTGGCGCGTTCGGGCAAACGTTCGTAATTTCGGACATTTTCATTGAAATACGCACAAATGAGATGAATTTGATTTTGAATTTTTTTGTAATGGAAATTACGTGATTTCGAGGATAATTTCGTCGAAATGCTGGAACAGTGAAGTTACGTAATTTCGCGGGAAAACGCGCTATTACACTTCTTTCAAATGAAGTGAAATCTCAAGAATAAAAAACGAAATTTAATTTCATTTTTTCAACAAAGCGATTAATTTTACAGTCACATTTTTAAAATGTAATACATTGTGTAGTGCAGTACAATTCTAGTCACGTATAGATAAGGTAAACATGCCTTTTTATGCCCTAGGGTATACTAAGTTTATCATTCCGTTTGTAACACCCAGAAATAATAATGGTAGAGCAAATTGGATTGGGCCCCACGCATAATATTATAAGTTAATTTGATTTTTGCATGTCCCTCCGTCCTCATGATAACTACAGAACGCGTTCACCTAGAGTGCTGAAATTTTGCACACAGATTTTCTAAAAATATTGCAAATTCAGTTCGAAAATGGGACGAATCGGGACACTCCTTAGCAGGGCTGCCATACAAAAATCTCGTTTTTCACTATATATTTAAACACTGCCTGAGAACGCGTTGACGTAGATGGCGAATATTTGGTATTTTCCTAGTAGTAGTAAGCAAAGCTGCAAAAATGGACTAAATCCGGTAACCCCTCCTTGGTGTTGCCATATAGAAATTTAGGTTTTTTACGTATACTGTAAAAACAATCAGTGCTAGACATTTTTACTGTATTGTAAAATTCTTCAGAATATGGAATCCTATGAAATTCGTTATAATCATTTTTACTGTCCGACGAACCGTTTTAGAAATACATATATGCGGAAAACCCCTTCAAAAATCAAACTTGCACAAATGCGTGACCATACGAAATCACATACGGGCATTCATCTCATCATAAGAATTGGTCTTAGACCAATTCTAGCTTTTTTACTTGTTTTTAGAATGATTTTGTAAAAATTGTCTAACGTTGAGGTTATCTTTGCAAGTAGGTATACATTATATCTTGGCAAGTTCTTGCTACACATTATTACACTCTAATATGTTTTTATGGATTAGTGCTACGCAAGAGTATATGGATGCACTGATTAATTGTTTTACAGTATATATTTTTTCTGGTGTGTGATTGTGATGTTAGGCAAGTTGCAACAAACAGCTAAAACACTAAAATATGAGTTTTGTTTTTTATTTTTTTATTTTTTCGTTATTGTGAATGAATTCTCACATTATGTACATTATTATGAATAGGTTGAAAGGATTTTGAGGGATTTAATAAAATTTTGTCGTTCGGGCAAAGTTTACCTAATAATAAGTTAAGAAGCTGTAGAGCAAAATGGGCAAATTTCTGGTGTTTTTAGAATGAAACAAGTAATTTTATATACTTTCGTCTTTTGCATGAATGGGGGAAAAGAACTTGGCTATACACTATTGTAGTGCAACTGAGACAACGAGTTAAAAACAAAAATCGAGAGAACGTAGGATTACCCGAACGACAAAATCTTATTAAATCCCTCAAAATCCTTTCAACCTATTCATAATAATGTACTTCGGGCCACACTACCTCCCATTTTTAAGAAAAAGATAAATTTCGGTTTGGCCCAGATGCTGTAAGGTGATGTAAAATTCCTGTCAAATAAAATTCTCATTATTCCCGAAAATATCAGAGAATCCAGCATGAGCTCTCCCACTTAATCTCTTCATAGCAAAACGTATGTAACAGAAACACGTGCTGTTCAAATATCATAGGATTACAGCAACATGTGTCCTTTTAGACCTTTTACAACAACAACATGTGTCCTAACATTATCAACATTTCATGAAAACCGGTTTTCACAAAAGCGTGGGAGCAGTTTATGAGAGTAAAACGTCCCTCCTCATTTATTTACGAAAATGAAACATTTGCCATTCTGTTTCGGTGCATGCAACTGCGCTTTCACATTTTTTATCTTTATTCATAAAATTTTTAAAGAGAGTTTGATTTTTTTTCGATTTTTTTTCTTTCTTTCTTCCTGTTCTTGCCGTGTGCATTTTAAGTGTAAAACACTCGGATATCTCACCAGCTTCTTAACTTATTATTAGGTAAACTTTGGTTCGGGTAATCCTACGTTCTCTCAATTTTTGTATTTAGTTCGTTGTCTCAGTTGCACTACACATTGTACATGAAATTACTTGTTTCATTCTAAAAAACACCAGAAATTTTCCACTTTTGCTCTACTGCTTATTAACTTGTCATTACGTGAACTTTGCCTTAGTCTCCGAAGTTTGTTCATTTGTCGTCTCCAAGTCTGCGGAAACTATTTGTGTGTTCTGGTCAGTCAAGTGTAGATGAACTCGGAAAGGAAAAGGAATTAAGTGGAGTGAGTTTCACAAATTGTTACAAAGAAATGAATAAAAAAATTAATAATACTAATATAATATATTTATTGCAGAAAATTTGTTTCGTCAATAGAGTAATGGCTATTTTTGAAAAAAAAAATTGTTGTGTTGTTTATCCCGTAAAAATTGTACTAATTATATATTTTTTCACTTTTTCCATATCATAAATATATTAATAACTTTTGTGATAATTCTTTCTAACAATCTTTTGCTTGACAATTAAAAGAGATCTCTGGAGATTTCTAGAGACCAAACTTAAAATGTCGTGTATACATTGCGGAGACGTGTCTCTAGAGATTTTTTTATTATGGTGTCGGAGATTTTAGTCTCTGTAAACCGAAGACTGGAGAGCAAAAGTCTTTCACCGAGAATCTTTACCTTAAAGTTGTTAAAAAATTATAATATTGTTTTAGAAGTGGATTAAAATGGTAATTCCATAGTGTGGGGCAGTCATGTCAGGCTGTATACATGTCACCGAGTATCCTTCATTAGTTGCAATTTAAAACAATCTTTATTTTGCTGCTGATTATTTTCCTTAATGTATGGTTTAAACTCATTCTGTGTGACACTTATTGCCAGTTTCACAGTCGAGTCTAAACCATCCTCCAAGTTTAAACGTAGTTTAAACCAAATCGGGTTTTAGTAACGTTGGTAGTACTAATTAAATTGTGAATAAATTAGTTATCGCCACCATTGTGAAGCAATTTTTCTGTCAATCAGTCTGTCAATTGGAAAAAGTAAACCGACTAAAAACTAAAACAAAAAAAAATATGAAGTTATCTTGACTAATTTTAAATATGCTTGCTACCATCCAAAAGGGCTGCAAATTTTAGTAGAAGTGAAGTTGAGCTATTGATTTCCCTAGTGCATAAAAAAGGCATATAGTAAAGTGCAAGAAAACGGACACAAAGTGACAAATTTCTTTATTTAAACGGAATCTACGATAAAAAACAACGTCGTCCTACTCATTAAAATGATTTGTAGATTTTTAATTACTCTCGGTCGTCGACAGAGTTTTGAATTTTACTCAAAGAGGCTTCTTCATCGTTAAAACTGTCTAAATCTGAGTCCATGATAAAATTATTTTCTTGATAAAAACAAACTGTTAAAACAAAATGTCATGCATTTTAAACTATTAAACCAAACTCAGACTGTGAAACTGGCCATTAACATGCGCACTGTGACTAGGTCCACTTGTTTGCTTTATGTCATTCTACACCAGAATTAGGTATTCAAAGTAATTTTGCTTAATATTTGAATGAAGTGGTAACATTAAAACATAAAAGATAAGTGCTTTAACGGTTAAAAAATATTAATGTTAAGTTCGAGATTTAGAGTTAGTTTCTCTCTGGATCCACTCCCGATCTAATGAACAAATTATTGGTGATCCGAAAACATTTGTTTGTATTTGTACAAAAACTTTCATTCTTTAATGACAGCTTTCGTTTTTCAAAGTCAAAGTCAAAGTCAAAGTGCATTTATTTTTTGAACCCCTGCTTAAAGCAGCGTATAACGCCGGGTTCCACGACAGTATAAAGCTTATCAATTAGTTTACATTATTTATAGCAAAAGAAACAATATATCAACTTAAACAGGATTCAATTAGTTTAAATTAAATTAAATTAACAGCTTATATAGTCATAACAATCTTTAGATTTCACAGTTGAACTACACTTAGTCATTAATTAATTATGATTTATCCGGAGTTGTACTCAGGCCAATGTTAGCCCAGACACCCATTCGAACATCAGTAACAATAACAGTAACAGCAACAGGCATGACACAAACATTCATCACACGCCACCAATCGTCAGCAATCAATATATGAACACACCAGCCCATACAGTTAATCCCAACAAGGCATCAAGATTCATATGGCTCGATCAAGGATTGGAAAACAGAACTTAAGAAAGTATAAAATAATACAATATCAAGGAGTATGATGAAGTGCATTCCGTAGAGCAAATATATCCAGCAAAATAAGGTAAAGTGGAAAAATAGAATAACGTATCACGTTGGTATTGTTAGATCTATAAATTATGTCCAACGTGTTTGGTTGATTATATGAACTTTCGAGTGCCACAGAAAGTCAGCTTAGCGGCAGGACTTCATATCTCATTCGGACAGCTGTCACACTGTAGCTGCCACACAATAGCTGAAGTAAGATGTAGAAAGTATTTGCTATTGAAATACTAGGATATTGGGTTTAGAGATAATAACACAGATGGGTACAAGATTGAATTTCTTAAGAAGTGAGAGCGCTTAAGGCTTTCGTTTTGAACTCGCCAGGCCAGCTGATCTCCCGAATTTCACCCGACAATCCATTCCAGCTCGTGACACCATGTGCGAATATGCTCTTGCCACCAAACTGAGTGTTTATGCTTGGATAGATAAGCCGTTTGTTGTCCCGCCTACTCCAAGAGAAGCGATTCCTTACGTAGCCTGGCAGAAGGCCAAGTCTAGCCTTATGTATAAACGATAGGGCTTTAAGCTCGTACATACACCGTAGTGACCCAGGTATCAGAATGTTCAACAATGGTCCAACATGAGCTCTTCCTCGAAGATTAAACACGTATTTAGCACATGCTCTAAGTGCTCTCACTAATTTGTTTAACCCGGTCTGCGAAATGGGGTATAAGACGACATCCCCATAAAGGAAGTGTGGCAAAATTAAGGCAGTGAACAGCCTTAGCCTAGTTGTCTCGTCAAAATGCGGAGAGGCTGCATAGAGGGATCGCAGCCTATGATACACTCGCGCGCACATCATGTTAATTTGTTCTTTCCATGTGAGATTGGAGTCCATGAGGAGACCAAGATTTCGAACGGCCTTTGTTGCAAGAGGAATATTATGACCCATTAGTGATATTGATGTTATCTGCGATGCCAGATGTGTGCTTCTCTCAGGCCTGATTGCATAGCCAATTGCTTGAGTTTTTGAAGGATTAAGCGCCAGTTCGTTTTGGACAGCCCAGTTCACGACCCTATCCAGGGCCCCGTTGATATTTGATACCATTTCCTGTAGCTCAATGATAAATTCCATAACTTTGGATATTGCAGGTAGAATGGTGATTGGTCGCCATTCAGAAATGTTAGTAGGAGAAGCAGTTTTTGGGATCGGCGTAATCATGCCAACCTTCCATCTGCCTGGGAAGTACGAGCAGATTAAGAGCCTGTTAATGAGATGAGTGATGACTGGTAAGATATAGGATAATATTTTTTTGTAGAACTTTATGGGAGCATCTTTATATCCCACGGCATTCGATTTGACACGCAAAAATGCATTCACAACCTCCGTCTCGGATACATTACTCAGACTGAACTGTGGTCTGTTGGCGTGGTCGCGATTAGTATTGAGGTTTGCCTGCAATCCTTCATTTGTTGCATCAGTGACACCGGGAACACTACCAGACGCGGATGCTCGAGCAGGAAAAGAATGACCCCCTGATAATGAGTGATCATCAATCATATGCATATTAGGCAACAGTGTTTCCGGATTCTGCCATACACTGGCGATTGAACCTTGAGTTTCCGATCCTCTGACAGTGGTTTCCGTTGTGATCAAGCTCGTGGTCACATTTGTTGCTTGAGATGACTCAACTGATGACGAAGAAGGCCCTGCATGTTCCGCCACACCACATAAGTAGTCCGCAAACTCGTTTGGATTTAAGTTCGATTTTTGTTTAGCTTTGGATCCCAACCCAATCTCATTCACCTTCTTCCAGTTTATAGCGTTCCCCTCTCTCATTCCCCTGAGGGTGTTTAATCGTAGCCTTGCCCTAATCAAGTAATCCGCCAGTCTCCTGTGTTTATGAAAGGATCTATAGCTATCATATGTTTTATTCCCTTTCCAATGTCTGTACGCAATGTCGCGAATTAGACAGGCCAGAAGAACTTCAGGTGAATTGTATATTATTTCGCTTGTTGAGTGTATTCGAATTGTCTTAAGCGGAACTTGTCGTTCAAAAATTTCGCAAACGGTGTCAGTGAAATAGATGACAGCAGCTTCAGGATCAGGCTCGTTATAAATTGGGGACCAGTCAGTACTGGCTACGTCAGACTGTAATGCATCCTGCTGAATAGCATTAAAGTTGCGAAAAGATTTAGTGGTGAAATTGATAATGGCAGATCCAGTGATGCAAATAGGATCTCGTGATCCGAGATGCCCGGACATTGCCCTGTTGACGATGGGCAGAATTGAGGAAGAGCCATTAGCAGATCGATGACAGTGGCCGAGTTCGAGCCATGACGGGTCGGTTCGTTATTTAAGATGATCAGCCCTTTCTCACTTACAAGGTCCTTAAGCGCACCTGAGAGCAAAGTTGCTGAGCCAATGTTGATGTTCAGATCACCTCCTATTAGCACTCTCGAAGAACGACTCAACACCTCATCCAGAAAATCAGAGAGATCATTCAGATCTAAGTCAGTGAATGTTGCTGCTCATCTATAGACCCCAGCAAGTGTGATTGATTCCAAACTATTACCAAAACCAGAGATCTGAACAGCCATCATTTCCCAGCTGTTATTGCTGACTCGATGTATTGGATGAGATTGAAGTGTGCCTGATACGTAGATTGCCACTCCCCCACCTCTTTTCCTAGCCCTGTCCAATCTGTGTAATTTATATCCTTGAATTTCAACCATTTTCGAAGAGTGATGCTTCTTTGTCCATGTTTCACATAACATTAATGCACCCAGTTTACAATCATCTGTTAAGTGCCTTATCGGTTGAAGATTTTTAGGTGTTGATCTCGCATTAAAGGACAATATGTTGAATGCAGTTGGTGAAAGAGCTAATAACAACTCTTCTTGTGTGGATAGTATGACATGAGTCCTATCCATGATTGATTGTATGGTTAGCGATTGATGCGGAGCCCGATAGGCGTAGGGCCAGATCAGAGGAAAAGCGAGATGAGATAGTGTTCACCGCGTTCTCCTGTGATTTATAAGTCACATATGTTATTCGATTACGGGTAGAGACTTTGATCACTTTTCCGTTTCTTTTGAGGTCAAGTGCCCTATGTAGTAGTACTAGTTCTGCTGAACTAAGATCTTCGTTGATATATACTCTAGAGTCTGGGCAATCAGCTACTATTTTGCTAAGTGTGAGGGGTGCAGTGCTCAGCTTCCTAATATAAGCCTGGAAAAATGTTTTGCAATCTTCCTCGTTGTTAAATCTGATAAATGATTTGGGATTTAGATTTAGATTTAGCTTGGTCGGTGATACTACCCTAGGTTTGAAAGGTAGAGCAAGCTCTATGCAGCTTGTAATTGAAGGTCCAAGACCCAAACTTTTGCAAAGATTGGGGAGACGTTTCTCTTTGGCACTCCCCAGTAACAACGCACTCGGTAAATTGCTCACAATTAGAGTTCTTTTCTTTTCGAGATGCCTTGTAGCACTATCGATCCTGGAGAGAGTGCTTGCAGACTCTTTTGTTGTGCTAGTGAGGAAATCAATTTTTTCAGTGAGATCCTGGATTTTCTTGCGCAAATCGTCTAGTATATGATGGTTTCCATATAAGGCTGACCCACCTTGTACATGTAGATCACCTTAGGTGTTTATTTAAGCGACGACGTTTGTACGAGGTTAATTGTTGGGTGTGGGTTAGCCGCAACAACTTTAGCCGCTTTAGCAACAGTGGTTAGAGTCTGGGAATTTGCTGCCTTCCCAGTACTTTTGGAAGCTGTGCTAGAGTTAGAGTTAGGTGAACTATTAGGCAAACTTTGTATATTAGTAGTTCTGAATTGTTTGTTCAGATGTTTAATGCAAGGTGAACATATCCATTTCACTCTCTTTTGAGAATAGCATGCAAGATAATCGGCTGTTGTGATGTTTGCACAAGCTAAATGAGACCAGCCTTTACAACCGGAGCAGTCTATCCAAGTTACATTTAATTCGTTGTCAGTTTTTTTTGGCGGGTCGGCCCTAGTGTTGCAGGTAATACAAATGTAGCCCTCTTTCTCTGCCGTATTTACAGATTCGGTCTGATTGTCACTCCCGGATTTGTCACTCCCGGATTTGTCACTCCCGGATTTGAATTTAGTTGGAGTTTCCTGGGCGACTGGACTCGGTCCCGGAGTTGGGTCTTTTGATTTCACTAATGTGTCCGACAATAGCTTAGAACCCGCGTTCTGTTGTTTCTTTAATTTAGAGGGACTTATAGTCACATTATTCCCATTAGCGTGAGGAGATTGAATGTCCGCGAATTTTTTAGGTACAGTGCGTTGTCTTGTTGAGGTACGGGGTGTTATATCTAGATTTGCAGCTTTAGTATTGCTTTTCCTCCCCTTTGGAGACATCTCCCAACACTCTGCGAATTTCAGGTTGTTAACAATCTAGATTGTGATTGACAATGTGCTTGTAACACCTTTATGTGAGTGTTGGTTACTTATTCCTGAATATGGAGAATAAGTATATTAGTATTATGACTCAATCGGTTAATTATATAATGAGCCTCTTTGTTCTCTGCTGAAAATTGAAAATGCGAAGAGTAATTCAATATCAGTGCCGATTGTTAAAATTGAAATTAGAACTGTGAAGTAATGTCAGTTTACTGGATATATCAAAACTGAATGAAAAAGACAAATAATTGATTAATTGAATTAAATTGACAAATAAAGTTATTCATGATTCCCAATCACAAATGTGCAGAACTCATTAAATCAATGTCACACTAGACATGGCCATAAATCCTAGTGCCTTGCGAGCCTCATCAATCCCAACATCAACAATCTACTGATTGAGTATATCAGAATATGATAGTCCCAAACTGCATGCCATTCAATGTTCGACCAAACGAAATATATGGCAATGTGAAAATGTACGCCCCTGTACTGAACCGGAAACTCGCCCGTATAATGGATATATGTATCTATGTTATTATTAATCTATACCTTAATTCAATTCCGGCCAAAATTGAGTACAAAACTACCCTGAAATTATATTCAAAACTTACTTAGAATTAAATGCTTGGCTGGATGTATAATAATTAAAGTTAAAAACTATGAAATAAGTGGCAATATGAAAATGCAAATGTATTCTTATGTTGTAAAATGAAAATTAGTTGAAGATGAGTTGAAATAACAATATCTACACATATCAGTCAAAGTTAATCTACGATCTACAAATTTCAGTGAAAAATTAATTCAATTCTGGCCAACACTGAGTACAAAACTACCCTGAAATTATATTCAAACCTTACTTAGAATTAAATGCTTGGCTGGATGTATAATAACTAAAGTTAAAAACTATGAAATAAGTGGCAATATGAAAATGCAAATGTATTCTTATGTTGTAAAATGAAAATTCGCTGAAAATTAGTTGAAATAACAATATCTATACATATCAAAGTCAAAGTTAATCTACGATCTACAAATTTCAGTGAGAACTATATACGAGCCAATGCTAAATGTGTTCTATTCAAACCCTGTCAGTTTACCAGAGTTTTTTCGGTAGGTAAATTGATTTTTAGCCTGAGAAACTTTTAAGCTATTAAGGGTGGAGGACAGCCAAAATTAAGAATTTTATGTATCAGAGCTTTATGTCCAGCCGAGTCAAATGCACTACTAGAAGGATAAGCCCTGTAGAATTTTTTAAAGTAAGGTTACTTTAACAGGTCTTAAGATTATCAGCAATGGGTATATTGCATTATGCCCATCTCTTAAACCAAACTGCTCGTTGGGTAAATGGTTAATATCTTTAATATGATAAACAATTTTCTTTTTTTTAAAGCTTTTCCAGTACTTTTTCCAAGTTGCTTATTGAGCTAATGGAACGCTAAATGGATCGCATGGTCGTGTTGCAGGTTTTAACTCTGAAAATCACTCTCTATAATGCTTCATGCTTTTATAGTTATTATGACCAACGTCATTGTTTGAGTTTTATTTAAATATTTCCAATAATAATGTTTAATTTTCAGTTGAATTAAGTAGAAATTAATAATCAGATCTCTGGTGCCCAAAATAGAAAGTTCCAAATAATTCAATTATTTATAAAATAACCCAACGCCATAATGTCGTAAAATCTCGTAATTTTGGGAAAATTAATTATTATTAATGCACATAATATTAAAATTCTTTCAATAAACTTAAACTAAAAATAGTTTCACGTTGCAGAATTCAAATTAGTTAATATGAGCAAGAAAACAAGATTTTGAGAGAAAGTCTAAATATACAACCACAGGCAAATGGTCAATGCCAAAAACTTAAATGTTTAAGAGTGCGGGTACCGGCTGCCTTTTAGGCTTAAGATTTATATTATTCATTTTAAGTAGGCAGAATATCCGCTGTAGCTGTAAAATGATATACACAGGAAAAATTAATAAATTCTGAAAAAATTTGTATTTTTTTTCTCTACTCACTAAATACTTGTAGAAAATTTGAAACAAAATATATAATTGCAGCAAGTGTGAACAATTTCGCGGTTTACCTTCATAGAAGTGTGGAAGGTGAAGTGCAATTTTCCCGAGTACATTGGTGAAAATATTTTAAGCCGTGAAAGTAGACGTAAGAGCACATTCGTATATAGAGAGAGTTCTGGTCTATTTTATATGATAATAACTTATTTCATTTTGTGAAACGCAGTATTAAAATAAGAGTCTTTTCGTTATATAATTAGAAATTTCGTTGGCATAATTGCTAAAGTTTGTGAGTATTAATTCTTCTTAGGACTTTTTTGTGATAGATTGGTTAGTAGAAGATACCACTGAGAAGAAAAGATTATAGATAATATCCCTTATGACATTTATTTTAAATATGGTCGACCCAGAATCAAAAATCTGACAGAAAATCAAATATATACAGGGTGTTTCCTCCATGGTGATCTATAGAACAGGAGGTGATAGTACTCACCTAGGCAAACAAAAAATATTAAGGGGGAAGGGCATATCAACCGTTTCGGAGTTACTTAAGGAAAAACACTAGCCTTTCACAAAGCACCATGTATCTTAAAAAGTACAGGACGTACGGTCATAGTTAAGCGATTATTGTATGTAGAGCTGACCTTTCCAACAACTGCTCAACCAGCCCAGTACCCCTCTCCTCTCAGGAGTTATGGGGTCTAAACTAAAAATTTAGGATTTTCTTAACTTTGTTTTTTACATTGAGCTCTTTTTTTCTTTTTTTTTGCATTACTGTACCTATTGGTTGTACTGGCACTGGTTGCCTGGCTGTCAGTGTATATGCGGATGTGCGGTACGGGTACATACACGGAGAAAATGATCATGTTAAATTGAACGAAATCATTGTTCAAACCCATCGATTTCGAGTTCAAAACGGCGCCAATGGCGCTTACCATTTGTTTTAATACTTAGTAAACGCTCATATTGAACGCATGTATCCTGATTGCAAAAATATTCGCATCAAACAATCTTTTGTTCATTTCAATCATATAAAATGCTCAAGAAATGCAATATTTTTCTCATGCGAACTGAATTTCATAAACGTTCAAAATTCAAACGTTTAAAAATATTCACCTCAAACAACCTTACGTTCATTTCAACAATATAAACTGTTACAAAACTTTAAATAATTTTCGAGTTCTAATTGAAAACTTAAGTGTTTTTTTTTTATATAAAATTTTATTTATTTAATATAAGGTACCACTATAAGTGTTTCACTAAAAATATGTTTATGGAGAAGGAGTTGATAGTAACTGATTAAACCATTTAAGGGCAGACCCAGTATCATCAGTTCAAACATCCGGCTGTAATTTATTTGATGAAGAAATACACAGTATTATTTAATACTTAAGCTCCAAGAATTCACATACTTACAATTGAAACAAATTATTTTTCTGCCACCAATTCAATTTTGCCTGAAATATCTATATTTAAGTTTCGGCAATCTGCGCTTAGATGATGAACTCTAGCACTTCTATTCAAAGTTCAGCTTCTAGAAGGGTATTCAAATGAGTGAACATAGACGAAACAACAGAAATTAAAAGAAAAACCTTTAAGTTGCCAAAAGCAGACTCCACACTCGAAATGTTAACACGAATTGAAACAAGGCAACAAAACTAACAATAAATTATACTGTGTTGAAATCAAGATGAAGGCGTTTTACTTTCAAAATGAAGAACAGACCGATTAATGTAAATCTAAATGCATTAGCAATTATACTGAACGTCAAAGTATTTAATATGAATTATTTTCTTATTTAAAAGTGAATTGTTATATTGAAAGCGTTTTTTAAACGCTTTTTCACGCGCTTTTGGAAAATTCTTTCAATTTAAATATGTTTTCGTTTATTTGATAGAATAGCAATTGAATGAAACGAATTCTATCGAATGTGCATTTTAAGCGCGGCGTGCGTTTATTGTGAATTTCAATTTTTCTCTCCGTGTACATACCAATATTGCGCCGCCTGGTATATCGCTACAATCTCTACCTGAAGACTGCATTTGTCCGACAGTCTCTGGAGAGCACTCCAGTCCCTGTGCCCGCACTCGTCTTGGATCCATTCGAAAAGATAAAAATGTGGGATGTTACCATCAGTTCTGGTGGGCATTATTGCCATTGATGCCTCCACCAAAACTTGGGGAAGTATTTGGTAGTCTGTTTCTACACTGCAATCACTACAGTCTATCTTCTGAAATATATTGGAATGCCCAAATTCTCTATATCCACCAACCCCCCTCCAAGCGTGACAGCGCTTATTGCCGCTACACTTCTGCAGTACAGATAAGCTGTTCCAAGGCAAGCATCCCTTTGGGTTTTTGATAGAACATCCAGCTTACATTTCCTTGTCAGTGCAGATACCCTAGACTAGATGAAAGCCCGTTTGTAATTTTGCAAGGTCACCCATCTGTGCAAGTGTGATTTTTGAAGTGGACTGATCGTTTTCATAGTATATGTAAAAAACCAAAAATTTTATATGGCAACACCAAGGAGGGGTTACCCTTCCATCCATTTTTTTTTAATAACAGAGCAGAGCAGTTAGATCACCACTGAGAAGATCATAAAGCAAAGACGTAATCACAAGCTAGTCTAAGTGTACTAATGTAACCCGGACATACTCAAATGCGCTAGAACCCTCTCTCTAAATGAGCTCACGAAGGCAGCTTCCCTAATTTCCCTGGGAAGAGAGTTCCATATTGTCGCACCATGATAAAAGACCATTCTTCCACCCAACTGGGTTCGTACTCTCCGAAGTATAATCCTCGATCTATCCCTAGTACTCCAATGGAACTTTTCGCTAATGTAAGAAGGCAGCAGACCAAGTTTGGCATGAAAAATAAAACAAAGTGTTCTAAACTCAAGAAACTTAGATAACGTGCATGATAGAAATTCCACAGCTAGAGCAGATACATGAGCCCGTCTGTTCAGGCGATAGACATATTTCACACAGGCATTAAGCGCACGAGACAATTTCGTGATTGCTAGGAAGGTGATAGACAGCTACATCTGCATATAGAAAATGGGGTAGAATCAATACTCGTTATAGTCTAGCCTGAGTCGCTTCAAGGAGAAAGACCGACACAGCATACAGCGTCCGAAGACCAAAATAACCTCGCGAACAGATACGATTAACATGAAGAGTTATGGAAGGGAGAGCCGCTGTGGAAACAGCATCATGCCCACTCTTATAGATTATTGCTTGAGTTAGTATTTAGACTAAGTCCATTAGCACTGCACCAGGTAGAAACCCTAGATAGAATCGCATTGATGTCAGAGATCAGAAAGGGTAACAGAAAGGTCACTCTGTGAGGCTCCAGCATAAATCTGTATGTCATCAGCATAGAGATGGCTATGAACACCTTGCAGGTCTAGAGTAATATCATTAATCAAAAGGGAGAACAGAAGCGTAGCCAATACAGCTCCCTGGGGAACTCCAGATAAAATAGCCCTGGAAGAAGACATTAACCCCTAAGACACCACGGTCTGAGATCTTTCATTCAAATAGGAGGAAATTAACTTGCATGCAGAAGATGAAAAGCATATTTGACTTCGAAGCTTATCGACCAGAAGTGTATGTGGGACTGACTCGAATGCCTTTCTAAAGTCAAGGAGAATATGAATAACATCCTTCCCTGAGTCACACATCGAACGAATATCGGAGACCACTGATGTAAGAGCTGTACAGGTGGAATGCCCATGTCTGAAGCCAGATTGAAATTTCGATAAGGAGTTATGTATGCTAATGTGTTCCGTGATTTGGTCAGTCATCAATGACTCAAATGCCTTCGAAATCGACGGCAGAACAGTGATTGATCTCCAGTCTACCACCCAAACTGACGAGGAAATCTTTGCGATCGGAGTTATGAGACCAAGCTTCCAGCAAATAGGATAGTATGAACATGTGAGGAATTTGTGAACAGCTGAGTAATTACCGTTATTGGATGAGACTATTTTGAGAAATTTGATAGCAACACTATCATGCCTCGCGGCATTAGAGCTGATTCGTGAGACAGCACAAAGAACTTTCTCCTCACTAACATTTCGGAAGGCAAAGCCATCCCCGTTATACTGAGTCCCAATCCCAAACTCAACATAATTAAAGTGTCCAGGCTCCGGGTCATGGGTGCCAGCAGCCGATGCAGAGTGTATGAAATCACTAAACTCCACCGGATCAACACACGAGCTTTCTCCAGTCTTGATCCAATGCCCATCGTCCAACCTTTTTCCAGTTAATTGAAGCATTAAAGTTATTCATTGTGAACTCTCTTTTGAAATCTCTGTATGTCTCAGCAGTTTTCATTCTTTTCTTGACTCCCTATGCAATATCACGCATCTCACAACTGAGCCTTACATCCGGTAGTGACAGGATTTTGGTCATGAACAGTTTGGATCGAACCGATTTGAGTGGAACATGTATGGTGAAGAGAGTCTGAATAGCCTCGGTAAACAGCTGTGTTGACACTTCCGGATCCGGAGAATTAAGCATTGAGGCCCAAGTAATGTACAGTATATCAGCTTCAAGAGCCTCAGGTTGAATCGCTGCAAAATTCCTGAACGTGTACCAGCGGGAGGGTTGAGTACAAGGGCAATCAAAAGAAGCAAACGAGTCCTCATGGTCTGAAACCGCGGGTGCGTGTCCAGATCGGATGGGACAAAGGTCGGATGACGTGATCATAAGATCAGAAACAGTCGCAGAAGTCGGGCCTTTACGAGTTGGGAAATTATTAAGCAGCAGCAGGCCACGTTTAAAAATTAAATCTCGAAGAGATGCACTGAGACCTACATTACCACTGATATCAGCATTGAAGTCCCCTCCGATGAAAATTCTCGAGGAATGACTGGCTAAATTATCCAAATAGGAGTTGAATAGTGTCAAACTGGAGTCGGAAAAGGTTGAGTTACAACGGCACACAGATATAACATTAATCGGATCGCTATTAATCGTGCCGTCCCAGGCCATAACAGCCAGAACTTCCCAGCTGTTATTGAGCGCATTAAAAATGATCTTAGAATGGAGGGTATTGCTGATAAACCGCAACTCCACCGCCTTTCCGAGAAACGCGGTCAAACCTATGCAAACGGTACCCGCTAATTTCGAGCATTTTGTCAGTGTGGTGTGGCTTAACGTGTGGTGTCACTAACGAGCATAGCACTAGCATTGCCGTGCCAAGCAAGATGTCTGACATCCTCGAGATATTTCATTGAAGAGCGGGTATTGAGCGATATTATATTAAATTTATCATTGGGGAGAAGATTCGGAAGAAACTCACAATTCGGGAGACAGTGATGACTGGGTTGCATACTTGATCTCAGAAGCCTTAACAAAGTTGGTCAGTTGTTCAACCAAAAGATCAGAGAGACGCTCGCAGAGCACATTAGTAGCTATATTATGATCCTTACGTATCACAAACACTTTCCTATTTCTAGTCAGAACTTGGGAAGCTACCTTCTTCCTTCTGAGCCAAAAAGCCTTACTCAGTCGTATTAATTCCACCTTGTCAGATATTAGCTGGTCAAGTGTTGAAGCTTTGTCCATGATCCTATCAAAGTAGGCTTTAAAAAATTCCTTGTACTTAACCTCCGTGTGGAATCTAATAAGTGCTTTGGGCCTAAGTCTAGACCTCACAGCCGTGGTAGATGAATCAGCACTATTATTCGTGATTGGGACCGCTGTTTCAATATTTGCAACGAAGGAGGACTCCAGACCCACTGCCATACAAAGTGTCTCTAAAAATTGTTCACCCTGTGAGAAGGCAGCTCCAGAATTGTCAGCAAGAATAAGGAATCTTCTCTTCTCAGAGCTCACAGCGTGAGCCTTAACAATATTGAGATCCTTACCTAACAGCAAAATGTCTTGCCTAACTCTATCTATTTCACTACCAAGAGCTGCAATTTTCTTATCTAGGTCATCAACATATGAATTGGCCTGTAAGAGCTTTTAAAGAGATTCGATTTTCCCATTGAGATCAGGGAGCACAGAATCGGAGACTGGATGAGAGACAGAAGCAGGATTAGAAGAAATGCCTTTAGCACTACCACCGCCTTTTGTAGTCTTATGAGGACCAGGTAAATGACAACAGATGCAAATATCACATACCCACCAAACTTTCTTATCAGCGTAGTGTGCAAAATAGTCCCCCGTACTGATATTCGCACACGAGCAGTGATACCGGGAGGAACATGCAAAGCATTGAACCCAGTTAGTTTTAGAGCTATTGACCAGTCCAGATCTTCGAGTCGAGACGGAAGGTGGAGGATCCGCTGACTTCCAATATTGGCAGACCTCCGCGGCCGGCCTTACTTTCTGTTTTGCAGCCAACTCGGAGACATAATCAACCGAGACTCAACGGTCTAAATATAAGGTGCAGAAGAGTATAGATCACCGCTGTACTAAGCCAAAACACTTCGCCGATAAATGAAAGCCAATACTGAGAAATTGCAATTATCACGGTACGTGATCACTGCTCTGATAAGTATGCAATAAAAACAAAATAAGTGCGAATGTATAAACTAGACAAGTCGTGTTAATAATGAGATGTTCATTAAATATATGTATGCAGATAGTACCGAACTAAGCTTTACGTTATATAAAAGTCCAAGATGTAATATGTACTTTGTAATGTAATAAATTATATAGAATACAAAGCTAATACGTGTCACTAGAATAATTTGTACTAAAATATTTAGATATATGATATTCAGTTGCAATTAGTTTTGCCAAATTCGATAGAATATACAGCAAAATCCACGAGATCTATTAATATACATATATGCTAATAAAAATGAAGATATAAGGATATATAGATTCCAAGATTTACATACGAGCTTGAGATTTTATGTAATATTATGGGATATAAGATTAGCACTCAAGTCACAGGTATATATCAAATAAAATATAGGTATATAAAATAAAATGGTATTTCACAATCGCTGATGCTCACCAATTTTTGTTTTTAATCTCATACATATTTGCCACATACCACTTAAGAGACAATTGCACAATTTAAGCATATTATGTTTTTGGATCCATCGATCAATGCAGGAAACATTGCAGATCCAGATATGATAGATATCATTTCAATACAAGTGCTTAATGTATAAAATGAGAAATACTCGCACGTTGCCCAACTGTAGTATTCCACCATAAGTCCATGCTATGGCCCATATTAAATTCCAATCAGGTATGCAGTTTACACGAAACGCGTATCTATAATATGCAAACTGAAAATTCCAGCCAAATGAAGGTTGAAATCTTGCCCCTTTGACGTTTCACACTTTCAACCTGTCACTTCTAATCAATTATCCCATCCATTTCTTTGCTCAGAGCATGTAACCTAAAATAACAATAACGTAAAAGGTTTCAGGCCATTTATACCAACAACTGTTGTTTTTATAGCGAGCAGCGTAACAAAGCAGCGACGTGGTGGCGTGGTAGTAGCAGTTCTGTTGCCCGGCTAACGCTCAAAGACGAAATTTATTCAACATATAACCAATGCTAACAGTAAATTCGCAACCATTATAATATAAAACAGAAATCGTGTAGAAAAACAGTTATATAATGCCGGAACCTGATTATAGCCTACCTGCGCACAGGTACGGCTACGGGGTACTTTCTTCTTCTATGGTCGACTTTTCGTAATATTTACCACGCTTCTTTACAGTTTTTATCTGCTTTTTTCTTTCTGTTTTGCGTTTTACTTTTGCTACTCGATTTTCTCAGATAATGATCAGAGAGTCACGACGCACTTGTATTATTTCGCGTTGTTTGTGATTTTGCTTAAGCTCTCAATCTCAATTTACCGTTGTCGGGTCGGGTGGTACACACTCAAACATTTGATCATCACACATACATATGAATGTATCAAAATCGCTGCATAACTTTCCGCAAATTGGTTTGACTAAATCAATCTGATTTGATATGTATTCAAAAAGCGTCATCGAATATCGAATTGATTTTTGAAGGTATAAGACAGTCATTTGGTGCTCAAAAAACGGGTTACCTGGAAAGTTTTCCGGGAGATTTGAAAATAATTTTTTTTTGGTTTCAACTCCTTCGAATTATTACTTTGCCACCTCGTTTCTTTGCCGCTAACGCCCCAATATTGACAAAAATGACGCCCAAAAATAGTATTTTGCCGCCAATACCGTCTTTCCAAAGCATTTTACGATGAAAATGGTTATGTGATAAATTAAACTAGAGCAAATTTTCTACAATTTATGTAGTAACCTTCTTTTGTAAAACGAATAGTTTCAGCGTACGAGTGCCGCAAACCAAGCTACACCAACATACATATTTTGTATATCAACGTAAAATATTTTACGCTTTGAAAAACCGGCCTACTACGGACTATATGGTCTGCCGCAGGTATAAAGAGTTGCTCGCCCTTGGCATTGGGGCCCCTCTATGGAATATTTGCCGGCAGAGATCAAAAATTCAGCTTGAATTCTCACTACGACTGTATCATTCTACAGTGTCGTTCGCATTTTCAAGCCATGGGTCTCTAAGGATGTAAGATTTTTTAATTGTGAAAATTTATTGCAAGGAGTTGAGGTGACTGAAGTGAAGGAAAAAGGATTGAAGACATTTCGTAAGTTAATGGCCAGTTTCACAGTGTGAGTTTAAACCAAACATTTAGTTTAAACTCGACGAATGAGTTTCACAGTTTGGTTTAAACCCCGGTTTAAACCAGAGTTTAAACCGTGCCATCCCTCGGTTTAAACTCTAGATAATTTTATTTTGACAGTAGTATTGTTTGTTTGTATGAAGAAAATAATTTCATCATGGATTTAGATTTAGACATTTCTAGCGATGAAGAAGATTATTTTTAGTTAAATTTACAACTCTGATGACAACTGAGAATAATTAGACGTTACTAAAACAATGCACTGTGAAACCCGATTTGGTTTAATCTACGTTTAAACTTGGAGGATGGTTTAAACTAAACCTTGGTTTAAACTCGACTGTGAAACTGGCCAGTGTTAAAAGAAAGGACAACAAAAGCAAACTCTTTGCGGGACTGGAATAGATCGTGGTTCACGATGTGTGTCATGCATTTCATCTATATTTGATTCCATAATAGTTGTCGGCGAAGATGTAGAGAAAAGGAAAAATTTTACAACAAATACATTCAACAAAAAGCGTCATAGATAAAACAGCCGCAGATAAAATATTATTATTGCACGCCTTCAGTGGCTGTGATACAACATCAGCACTCTTTAATCAAGGTAAAATAAAAGTGGTGTTGATGTGCTCCGAAAAAACCCAGATTTAACTGAGCTTGTCTAGGTATTCAAAAACCAAAATGCTGAACCAGAGTCAGCGGCATATCTTGGTTGAAATATTTGGGGGAGCAAACATATTAAAGAAAGGTGTCACTGCATAAAAATAAATAAAAAACAAAAATCAAAACATACATAAATGTGTTTCATAATAATAAAAAATCATTAATTTCTATCTAATGCCTCTGTATATAATCATTCTCTGAGCTCTGGAAGTCATATTCATATTATTTCGTAGTTGATACGGCTGCATATCACTAACGAGATTTACATTTCTGTGTTGCTTTGAAGGCACCAGATTTTGATAATGTGATCCAGGAAGCTGAAGTTGAACAAAATGCAGAGCGATGTAATGAAAAAAAAAAGAAAGAATGGGCTAATTCCTGTCATCACAATCAAGCCCCCAGCTTCGGAAACTTTGTTGAAACTGATTTCTTTCAAATGTAAAAAGGGATGTCGAGGAGCGTGTGGATGCAGAAAGGTTGGAGTAAAGTGCTCCGTTATTTGCACGAATTGCAATGGTACCTGTGATAATCTGCTAGTTCCACGACAAGATAAAGAGGAAGAAACGGAGACTGCTCTCGACGAAACCTGTGACGAAATCGAGGAAGACGAGAAGTGAATTTCTATCTGTGAACACGGAGAATTGTGGAATTTGGGAAATGAGAGTTGTTTTGACAGTTAATTCTCCACTCGGAATTCCGTAACTCGGCGAATTTGTTTTGATTTGAGAATTCTCAAATTCTCTACTCCACTTGTTAAAATTCTCCGGTGTTTTAGTTGTGGAAAAGTAAGAAGAAGAATTCACAACTGACAGTTTTGTCTGTTTTCGTTGTGATTTGTGTGTTTACAGGAGAATTTGCAAATTAAATGCAGAGATAGGAATAAATTAAATTAATTTTGATTATACGAAGAGTGCGAAAAGTTTTGAAAATGAAACTCAGATTCAGAGAAGAAAAAAGGAAAAGACGAATATGGATTCAAGAAACTAATTTGGAGCGATTTAACAAAAAAGTCGATGCGACCATCAATTGTGGTAGGTGAAGAAAATGATTATTTGTTCGGTATAATGGTTGTAGCATCTTGTTTCAAGGTACTTATCTCAGGGACTTACACATCGGTCTACTATCTTTATCTTCCCATTGGATGCACCCATGAAGATTATGGAAAAGACCAAAAAAATCAAAACGAAACCCGCATCTATTATGGTTCCGCCGAATTAAGGCGGTAAAGGTATTTTCATTGACGACAAGTATAAGTGGAATTATTGCTCAACCAGTTCTAATTGAGCAATAATCGTAAAAAAATATTCCTTGAGCTCTTTAAAACTTTGTGACAAAGTATAGTTTGATGTACTTAATATTCTGTAAAAACTAACTTAACCTTAATCGCTGTACCCAACGTCATTGATGTGGTACTTATGCTGGGGTATGTAATAAATAAACTTTGAATTTGAGTTTGTTCAATTTAAGTCATATTTCAGTCCAAATTTTCTTACTTTCCGCTTTATTTTTAAATTTTAATAGCATTTTTTCGCTAATGTTGCAACGAACTGACTGTTTTGTTTTATAGTTTTTGACCATAATTTAAAATCGATAAGACTATGTTAGTTAATGAAGACAACATAATGCAAGGTAGATATGAAAGTAATTAGAAAAATCAAATAAAACTAGAATGGGCCACTGTTCACCCAATCCCAATGTAAAATTCTCCTCGGCTCGTTCCACTCGTTATACAAAATTCACTGAAACATCGGAGAAGAAATGAATTTGCAATTGTCCATGTTGAGCCTTTTAGCAACCTTTTACATTTTTACAATGATGGATAGACGTGATTTAAGCCATCAATGGTTCTTTTGAAGCTTTTGGACTCAAATAATTAGAATTCCAGGTTTTCTTGCTGGTTCAAATAAATCTGATATGTTCAATTAATTTAATTAATGCAGAGATGTTGATTCTCACAAGCGGACTAATCAGTAAAAAGGTTAAGAAATCTTTTGCTAAAACTAAACGTATTAAGGCTCAATAGATGCAAATAATAAGTATTAATACGTTTAGTTTTAGCGAAAAATTTCTTGACTTCTTACTGATCACTCTGCTGGAGAGAATCAACATCTCTGCATTAGCTCAGATTTGATTGTTATTTCGAAATAGTTGGTGTATAGTAATCGGTCTCCATTCGGAGATATCAGCGGGGGAATTACTTTTGGGGATAGAAGTGATCAGACCCACCTTCCAGTGGTCTGGAAATTGTGTCGAAGACAACAGTCTATTCATCAAATATGTGATAATCAGCAGAATGAATGGTAAACTAATCTTGTAGAATTTAAGAGGTAGGTCATTACAGCCAGGAGCATTTGATTTAATCTTCTATGTCAACTTCTCAGACATTACTGAAGCTGAATACATCGTTGGTGGTGGATGCACGGGCGTCATTAGGAACCGAGCCATAGGGGTACATAGTTTTAAGCCTTCTATACTGTTGGTATAAAAGGTAACGTCCGAAGATTAATTTCTTTATCTCTGGAGAGAGCTATATATGTATTTAAGAGGTAAGAAGAAGAATTCTCAACTGACAGTATTGTCTGTTTGTATAGTTACAGAGGATACTTTAAGGGACATTTATATAGGCATGTTCTTCAAAGGAAGCAATTAAAGCTTTTTCTTGTACTTCCTCCAAGCTTCTTTGAAATTAAAATATTAAAAAGAAGTTCCATTTTTGTATATATGAATTTTTTGGAAAGTTCTTCTCTCATTGTATTTCTTGTGTAGTTGGACTTTAGTAAGAATCACAACAATTCACAATTAAATTTACTCTGCGCAAGCGGAAACACAAGTACATTCACTTATGTTTCACAAAGGAAACAAGAAGGATATCTGAAAACATACATTGCACCTTCCAACAAGCTTCTTCCGGAATCAATCTGGTATAGATCAAAAATTGAAATACAATGTGCAATGTGAAAAAATATACAGTATCTGACATATCAAATGCCTTAATCTACAGACAGAAAATACTTAGGAACTATAAAATAAAGCTGAGAAACAGTTGCGCATAATTACAAAGCAAGTGGGCAATGATTCGAATCAACTAATTATAAAAATTTGAAAGTATAGATAACTTTGTTTCCGCAGATTTATTCCAGACGAGCTTCCAATGAGCAGAAGGAAGGGCTCATTGATTTTATTGAGTCAAATATAGATTTTGCTCATATACGGTAAGGAGAATTTGAGTTTTTAACCCTAGATAAATAAACATTATAAAGATATATAATATAAACAAATTTAGTAAAATGAGTCACCCGAAGGCGATAAACGTGGCTGTACACTTATCACCTTTCGAGAATTGCTGTAATCGTCGCAGAATCTTAACTTAATAAAATATATACACCAACTATATCGAAATAACAATCAAATCTGAGCTAATGCAGAGATGTTGATCCTCTCCAGCAGGGTGATCAGTAAAAGGTCAAGAAATTTTTCGCTAAAACTAAACGTGTTAATTCTTATTATTTGCATCTATTGAGCCTTAATACGTTTAGTTTTATCAAAAGAATTCTTGACCTTATCACTGATTAGTCCGCTTGGGAGAATCAACATCTCTGCATTAACTCCGATTTGATTATGCTAGTCAATTAAACATATCAAATTTAATTTGAATAACATTTTAACTTAAGGTGGTCAATCGTCATATGTGGAGGCGTTAGTTATTACATTACTACTCATTTTAATAACTTTAATAACTTGGGCGCATAATCACTCGCTTATCTAAAAAGCAAAATTTTATGATTTTGAATTATGCTATACGAGTATATCTGAATATTAAAAACAAAATATCACTTTGTTTTTACACTTCTTTTAATATTTTTAAAACAAATAAGAAAAATCATATCAATTCGTTTCCATTCAAGTTGCGTCAGACGAGCTTTAACTGCTCTCTCATTTGCATACAATTACATTGCTCTTCTTTAAAGAAATACTCCGCCAATTAATATCTAAGTGCAAGTGCATTATTCAAATCAACTATATCAGATTTAAAAGAAAAATTTAACTTCTTTTCTCCAATCACCGAAAAGTAAATTTCCATCTTCATCTTCAACATAGTCTTCTGGACAAAAGCAGTTATCTTCAAATGATGTTTGCTTAATATAATTGTGCAAAGCAAATATTTCTAAAATAATCATTTTAGCATTTTGCGGAAAATAATGAAGAGCCGTTTGCTAGACTTTCCATCCGGAAACAAGTATTCCCAAAGAATTTTAAAAGACTCGATGAGCTTTTTATAATTTACGATTCAAAACAATTTGTTTTTAAGTTAAAAGTTTTTCAGGAATTGCTCGTATAGTGTGCCTTTTAAGTGGAAAATTCGCTTCCGACGAAATAATGTGAAAATTCAATGTCACTTTCAAGGATGCAATCTTCGGATAATTGTAATTTATCATGTAATAATTTTGATGCCAAACTTGGTTCTAGAAAATCAAACAAGACAAGCATTAGGTCCTACATACGTATATAAATATAAATAAAAAAATGCACACCTCTATCATACTATTCGAGAGCAATAGTCTGAGTCACTTACAGCCAGTAAGGCCATAGTCATATATTTACGAATTCCTTTTCTTGGAGGACATGGTATATTAAAATATTTTTCGTCAATTCCACCGACACTGTTTGGAAACCGTGTCTCTCATTGAAACCGTTCAATGAAGTCTAAAATGTAATCATCGATTGTCGGCTCCGTAAGATACAATGGAGCTAATACATTCCAAATAACACAACATGCCTCTAAAATGATTTCTCTTATAGGCGATTTTCCTGCTTTAAAAGTGTCTGCAATATGCCAATGTGTAAGTCCATGCGATTGGTACCTTAAAAGGAGATATTACAACGGATAAATACCGAACAAATAATCATTTTGTGCAGCTACCGCAAAGAAGTGGCCAACCGGCATTCAAATCCAATTGATGGTCGCATCTATTTTTTTATTAAATCGGTTCAAATTAGTTTCTCGAACCCATATTCGTAATTTCCTTTTTTTCTCTGAATCTGGTTTCTTTTTAATAACTTTTCGTACTCTTCGTATGACAAATCCATTGAACAAATAATAATAAATATTTATTCAATGTACAAATCACAACGAAAACAGACAAAACTGTCATTTGAAGTTGCCACAGAAAACACTGTCAGCTGTCACCAGTAAAATATGGAATATATTAGAATTTACTGAAAACAGCGCTCTAGCCGGTAGGAATTGCAATCTTTCTTTTCTCATTTCTCTCACCGTATTCCCTAATTCTCCAACGTTTTCCCTAATTCTCAAAACATGTTCATGAATATGGAATGGAGAATTAGGGAGTTTAATCGGAGAAAACGAATATTCTTATCTCCCAAATTCTCTGTGGTTTGTGAATCCGGGTCCTGATATCCATCAGGGATAGTGAAGTGAAGAAGAAAGCACTAAATTTGAAACAAAAAGCGAACCATATACTCTACCTCATAGTGCTGTGAAATGAGTTTTTCACCAATGTTGAAGTAGACTTTTCGGCGCTCGAACGCTGAAACTATTCATTTAAAAAAAAAAAATTACAACATAGATTATAGGAAACTTTTTCTAGTTTAATTTATCAAATAACTATCGTAAAAACAATGGGAAAAGATATATCGTCAAAAACTGTTTTTTGGTGCTATTGTTTCAATATGACGGCACGAGCGTGAAAGATACGAGGTGGTAAAGTGAAAATTCGAAAAAGACATATTTTGAAAACTCCCGGAATACTTTCCAGTTAAAACTACCAAATGAATGTACTAGTAAAAGTTTGTAGAATTTGTAAAATTGAAGCAGGTACTGTAGGATACATATTTGGGGAAATATGTCGATAATTCCGTGGCGTAAGTCCATTTGGGTATAGTATTTCTATTTTCTTCAGACTTATTTAATAAATATAATTGGTTAATAAATTGACACTATCTTTAACTTCAAAACACACAAAAGTTCACTGTTAGATCCTAAAAATATTTTAAATTATTTTTTTAAATTTATTTAAACTAAAATATTTAAATATTTCAGCGCAAAAAAATGAACTTACGCCACTTTCATAATAAACGGCCCATATAAAAATATACAAAGAGTGGTTTATACATTACACTATTCTAATTAATAATTAAAATGTAGCTGGTATGGGAAATTAAAACAACTAATTTCCATTTGTGGCGGATTTAAATACATTTATTCTCAATCTTATGAATAGTAGTTTGATTGGAATTTTGGTTATGCTGGATGTATAAAATGTATTCGTAATGGTAATCGAAATACGTGGTAGCCCCAATCACAATCCTGTCAGTTCAAATCAAGCAGTATACTTTTTTGTGCCTAGATACGTGTATGAAGAAAATAATGTAGTAGGCACGACGAAATGGGTTAGATAAGATACATATAAAGGAATCTATGTACAATTTGATTTTTACGAAGAATTTCCTTTTTCTCTCTGTAGGTCTGCCAGTCATCCATCAGTTCATTCAGTTCAGCTATTCAACCTAGTACCCCATAGCGGTAATTCTTTCTTAAGATGTCGTCTGCAATAACACGTCTTTTTTTTTATTATTAAGCCAAGCTTAGGGGATACCCTGTGTAACAAAGCACAGCATGTGAGGAAGGAGATAGAGAAAGGAGGAAGAGGGCTTCATTTTATTTTGTTTCAGTTCGACATTTCTGATTTTATATCCTAGATGATGTAAACATGCACTGGACACCATGCATAATATTAAAAGTTATTTTGATTTTTGCATGTCGTCTGTCCGACTTCACGATAACTCGAGAACGCGTTCACTTAGATTGCTGAAATTTTGCACACATCCATTTAAAAACAAGACAAAAAGTTATTGTACCCTAGATGAAAGTATAAGTTAAAAAAAAGTGACAAACCAAAGCTTTGTAGGGCAACACCTAAGGGGGTCCTAGCAGAACTGCTTGTGGCTCCTCTTGTTTTTTTTACAGAAAAACTTGAATGAATTACGTTGTCGTGAATAAGTATCCTTGCTATGGTTTTTATTTTTTGTGCCTTATTACACTTTTTATTTTTTACACTCTTTATTTTTTACAATTATTTTATTTTTATTTACTTAATTATCTTTTCGACTATATCAAAACTGACAAGACTATTTTTTACAAAGACAAAACTTTTTTTTATCATTTTCAAAGGCTCCTTAATTTAATTGTCGCAAACGTAACTAGTAAAAGATGGACGAAACGGGATATCGAGTGAAGTGGGAAGCATAAAGTATTTAGTTCAAAAACATTTAATATGGACGTCGCCACA
Organism: Dioctria linearis; assembly: GCA_963930735.1. NCBI lineage: Eukaryota > Metazoa > Arthropoda > Insecta > Diptera > Asilidae > Dioctria > Dioctria linearis. Next base: position 145,116,789 of record OZ005741.1, read on the forward strand.
CACCAAGAAGGCATTTTCCGATTTAGTCTATTTTCAAAATTGTATTTACTATTGCTGTGCAAACACCGTATACAAATTTCAGCTCTCTACGTCAACGCGTTCTCAGGCAGTGTCCGAATATATAGTGAAAACGGAGTTTTTGTATGGCAGCCCTACGAAGGAGTTGCCCGATTTGTCCCATTTTCGAACATAAATTTAGTTTTTCTTAAAGTCCATGTACAAAATTTCAGCACCCTAAGTGAACGCGCTCTCGAGTTATAGTGGGGATGGATAGACGGACAGACGAAAATCAAAAGCAGACGGACATGTAAAATTCAAAATAACTTTTAATATTGTGGGTGGACGTAAAATATATTCGGCTCTACCATCGATATTTCTTGCATTACAAATGGAATGATAACTTTAGTATAACTCTTAGATTGTATCTAGTATATAAAAAATAAATCTGGGCTCTAAAATGGGACCAATCAGGGATTTCCTGTGGACGGCTGCCACATAAAAATTTAGTTTTTCACTATATATTTGGGCACTGCCTAAGAACCCGAAGACGTGGAGAGCTATATTCTACATGGTGTTTTCATAAGAATAGTAAAACAAATTTCAAAAGTGGACAGAATCGGCAATCCCTTATTGGTGTTGCCATACAAAACTTTGATTATTCACTATCTATTCCGACACTTTCTGAGAACACGTTGACGTGGAGAGCTGAAACTTTGTACACGGCGTTTTCATAAAAATAGTAAATACAATTTCAAAAACGAACTAAATCGGGCAACCTGTTCCTGGTGTTGCCATTCAAAACATTGGGTTTTGACTTTATTTAACTTTTATTTTCATCTAGCGTATAAAATTATTGGTCTTAGACCAATTATAACGTTGTCTCTTCTTTAAAAACACTTTTCTTCACCAATATTCTACTATCTCGCATGGATGCTAGTTTTAGGACCTAAAATGTATCTAAAAAGAAAATTTTAATTAAGAAAATTCTTTAAATTTACATTTTCAATCCCTAAGGAACCAAATTATTCATCGCCCATTAAAAAACCAGCTTTTTGTATAATATTCTATTGAATTTCCAATGGACCACGACGAAGCGAGACGAGTGGTTTGGTTTGGTCCGTAGCTAAAATCCGATAACATACTTTACAGAACATTTCCGTAGAAATCTAGATCTAAAGAAACCATGGTCGCTTATTTTATTTCAAAATTCAACACAGTATAACAGCTTTGTGTGCAAAATAAATATACTAGTAATTCCAAATAAAAGTTCAGAATTTATTTCACATATCAAATATTATTTTTACATTGAGGTAAGAAATTTGTTTTGGTGTAAAAAAAATAACATTTCGACATTTTCTGGCAATAGACAGATTCTTTTTAAAGTTACAATATTTCCACCCGTACAGAAGCAACGCTCTGCGCTAGTAGAATAGCCAAATATTTGTTTGCAAACATTGATATACATACATATATGGATATTTCTTCTTTCCACCATTCATATGAGTCTAAATCGAATCTGATTTGAGGGCCTGCAACATAGTCTTCAAACTGAATAGAAGGATCATTCTTCCTAAGTGAATTTTCATGAAAAATAAATTCAATTGCGGAATTTTCTGAAATTAAAGCACATCTTCAATTTAGTTATAACGCTTAGTTTAAAAGCAGCGTTCAGAATAATTATGTGGGAGGTATTTTTCAAAATTATTTGGAAGTTATTTTTCAAAATTTTACATATTACTAGTCTAACCATTGATAGAGAAGACGTATTGTCTGATTTCGGTATGACCTGAATAGGTTATGAGCTAATAACTGTTTAGCACATGAAATGTAATAAGTCAAATTAAAGAGAAGAGTCTACCACCCTTATTATAATTTTCGACTCACCAAACAAGCTCCGCAGTCACTCTCACTTCACTTTACTTTTCATATTGTCGTTGTTGAACGGTGTGACGTGACATTTTTCTTCGAAGCCTTATTATCGTTGTCACTTAAAATTGACAGATAGCATCACACATGCGTCAGGGTATGAATTACATTTGTAGACAAAAATGAGGTGTGTCTTATTTCGTGGTATTGTTGTTATTTTTGAAAGTGTTTAAAAGAAAAAAAATCATTATCGCGATGTATTTCAGCCCCTTAGATATAAAAAAATGCTTCACCATAAAATTTATCATGACTTCAAATTGTTTTTCTGTTGTAATTTTTCCACTAAAAATGCACAAAAAAATTAATTCAATTTTTAAAAACTATTGAATTTTATATTTTAATGAACAATTTAAAAAGCCACCATAATTTTTATCTTTTTCAGCTTGCTATTTCCTCTTCTTACACACATCTAACATCTGTCACTTACAAAAATCAAGTGAGTGAAATTGTTAGTTAATAAGTCCAAAGTCGTGGGTTGTCGACAAATGTCACTTTAAACGACAATCATGATTGTTTGATTTAAGAGGTTTGGGACCCCTTTCAGGTCCCCCGAACGAAGGCCAAGTCTAGGCCCATTGTTCACCCTCCAGACCCATGAGCGATCGCTCATAGGTCCCAACCGGACGCTCTTATAAATTTCAGTATTGGCTCCCAGCCCTCCTTGCCGGCATCATGTAACTCTTCCAGGAGGTGTGAACCAAGAATTCTGTAACGTATTCCTGAGAGTGCCGGGCAGTGACATAGAAAGTGGGTCACTGTTTTGGACTCCTCTCCGCAACCCCTGCATACAGGATCATCAACATCAACGTCTCATCCTGTGAAGGTGGCCCCTGAAAGAGGAATGCTCAGTGAGAATGACGACAATCATAATACCCACCCTTATTATCGTTGTCACTTTAAGTGAGAAATAGCGTTACAACACAAAAATGGTATTATGATTGTCGTATGCAAGCAGCCTTAGACGAAGACCGTACACACTGTACTTTTTAAGATACAGGGTATTTTTTGAAAACCTAGTATAATTTCTTAATCACCTTGTAACTCCGAAACGGTTGATATGCCCCCCCCCCCCCCTGCCATACAATTTTTTGTTTAACTAGGTGAGTGCTATCACCTCCCGCTCTATGAACCACCATGGAGGAAACACCCTGTATATCGTTTTTGAAATATTATTGCCTTTTAAACAGTTTCAAATTCGGAACTTTTGAGCCTTTTCTTCTCGGAATAGAATGGGAAGTCCAAAATTTTGATGCAATACGTTCTACTGTACATACATATGTATAACACTTCTATATAACGTGAGCACAAAAACTAAATGTTTACGTGATATTTATGCCGTGATCAGGTGTATATTAAATTACACATGATCACGTAAATATCTGGCCTTCTTCACGTGAAATACACGCCTATACGTATATTTCATATCACCTGTTAAGGTTGGAGCTCTAAAGTATATGTATATTATGTACATATACATTCATCTAAACTTAGTGCCCCTACATGCAAGGAACTAAGTGATTTGCGAAACTAGAAAAGTCCAACAAGTTGGCCAAAATATGTCGAAAAAAGTTCTTCTACATACGAATATTAATACCTGCTCAACCTTGAAAGTAAGCGGTCTTAAACATGAAAAAATTGTCACAGAATTAAATAATACAAACTACTCTGCATCAAAAACAATAGTAATAACTTAAAAAAATAAACAAACCAGAAATCGCCCACAACTTCACCTTTATCATCTCTCGTTTGTAAATAATCTTGTGCAGCTGGTTTTCTTTGTCGTCATAACAAGGTCATATGCCGTTCGTTAGGTATATTATGTACATCTAACAAGTAGGTATCAAATGGGAAATATCATCATCGCAATCAACCTTAAATGAAATTCAGACCGTGCTGCGCGTTCTGGTCAGTTCCTTATTTTTCTATAGGATAAAATTTAAATACTAAGAAGTTATCATACAAAAATTGAGACGCGACCATGAACATAATTTTTGCGTTATTTGCTGTGCGGTGGGCGGTGGAAAAATGGTGATTCACCCCACCATAGGTGTGTTAAATTTACTATTTTGTTTGCGGGGGGCGGAAACTTACGCAAGAGGAAATTCAAAAGCTCGTCTTAGTCAAAGAAAAAATATTCAAAGCTGCCAAATTGTGAACGTATAGCCTTCACGTTCTTTACGTATACATTGTTTTTTTAATACGAATTCCCAAATATTATCTCGATCGACCTTGTGCATTAATGTTGTGACGGGTTTGAAAAGTTACGCTGATAATTTTTTGTGCAAATTTATTTTACAGTTCTCTTCTTGAATTTTTTAAATGATAGCCAATGTTCGCGAAGTGATTTTATTTTAGTTTTAAGCTCACACCTGTTGCACTTGTAGTACTTTTTTGTAACTTATTGAGGAATCTAAAGAACAAAAAGTTTTGTAAATGTTTTTATTTCTTATTTTTTATTTTTTTTTTCATTTTAGCTCGCGTAAACGCCGGCCATCGTACTCACAAGATGAACGCGATAACTTCCTAACACAATTTCGTGATGACGATCAAATGGATGCCTGCAATGCAGCTCTAGTACTTATGAGCTTATCATGCTCACCTCGTTCACCAAGCGCAGGTATGTAGCACAGTTTACTAATATTTTACAATGGTATATCTTAAAATTTTGACCGCACAAAATGAACATTTTGGATTCTTATGTTTGCCGCAAATAATATTGAATTTAATGTTGTATTTAAGATTCCGATTAGCTAGGACTGTTGAAAGCTGAACAACAGTAAAAAAAAAGTATAGACCGCGCCAGAAAAATGATGCTATCAAAAGTAAATCCTTACGCATATGGCTTATATAATTCCGAATGTGAGATTGATCCTGACACTATAAATAATTTTGTTATCCTCCTTCTATTAATATTACCGTACATAATTTTAGTTTTCCCCGAGAATCTCTAGCTGAATTTAGGTTCTCGTATGTGGATGGGTGGAATCATTACCGTTAAATCGAAGAACGTAAATGCGTATATTATGCCCAGATTCTTAAGCTTTTAATATCCCGATCAAAATTCCATTAGGAGCTGTTAAAAAGAAGTAGATTCCTACCTCTTGACAGATGTCTACGATTTTGCCCTAAACTCAAGAAACCCAAACGAAAGATTTCTAGCGATTTTAGCCGACTATGTATATTGTCTTACCATGAAAATATGAAAAATAACAATTGATCAAGAGAGCTTTTTGGTGTTTACCGACTCGGTGGAAAATATCAAGCAATTTACAAATATCTTGCAAGAAAATACCGCTATCTGTGTTATAATGCAATGAAACAAATGTATACCACACGTTGAGTTTTCCACGCTTAGCATCGTGTGTGTATGTGTGACTGTGAAGCTCTGTGCCGTATGAGGCTAAGGCACCTAAGAAAGGTATTTCCACTACTAGAGGATGTCGGAAAAATTGCCCCCAAGAATGTTATAGACTTTATAAAAGACCTTAAGTTCGAATGCGCGCCCTAGGGCATTTAGGGGTATTGACACAAAAGCTCTTACAGGTCGCGGTGACAAGATGAGGGGCGAGAGCTCTGACCACATCCCCCACTTATAATAATAATAATAACTTATATACAGATTTTCTGCTCTACCTTTTTTTAAGGAGTAACTTAGAGCAGGCATTTGACAATGGTAAATTGCGTTGACAGTTCTGATAACAATTCAAATAATTGCTATTTTTGTAGGAAAAATAAATTTCTGTACTATTCTAGTGGAATAATTTAAATAAAAATTGTGTTTTGTGTGTTAATTACATTACATTAATTTAAACAATTGTATTTGTTCAAGAAAGAATTTGTTTGGATTCTCCGGTATTTAGCAAAATCTAAAAAATGTTTTTAATTTGCTATTTCATCACACAACCCATTAAACATGTTTTTTAGCTTTTGCTATATACCGGAGAATCCAAACAAATTCCTTCTTGAACAAATATAAGTTTAACCCGGTAAAAAATCCTAAAGAGTAATCTCTATTTTTAAACAATTGTTTTTTTGGTGACAGATCTCAGAAAATTTGTGTTTCATGAGCTGCCTGCTCCTTCCTACTCTACTTTTAATTTGACAATTAACCTTAGTTCAGCTGCTCTGCTCTACTCTGCGCTGAACTTTTTTCGAGTTCATTAAACAGACCTAGTGAGTACAGTCGCTTTTGCGTTCAAAGCAGCCAAAAAGTGACTTTTTTCCCTCGCTTTTAACAGAAAAATGTACTCAGAGCGCACGCTATAGTCACTGTTGAAGTCACTATTCTTGATAGCACCGGGGACTGCTATCAAAATAGTCACTTTCGTGTTTCAATGTGTGAATTTTCAAAGAGATGTAAAATTTTCTTTGTTCGTTTTCTGACCGTGTATTTTCTTTCAAATCGCTTTTTCGCTTTTTCTTGTTCAGAGCAACCAAGTTGCTTTTTACGCTATTGTCAAATTCACAGAGTTACTTCAAAACGCTCTCGAAGTCACTATACCGTGTTGGTCTGAACAGTCTGACCCTGCATGTTTGTAGGGTCTCCGTACAATAAAAGGAAAAGACGGAAAAGATCGCTCGTGTGTCCGCCTTTACATATTTACATTCTACCTTTTAAGTTAATAAAAGTTAATAAAAAAAAAAAAAATTTAAATAAAAAGACTCCGTTGGTTAGAACACTTTACTTTATTAATTAAACATACAATTTCAACTAAGAATGCGTACATTTCATTTGATACCTGACTTATAAAAGCTTGCCTTGCTGGGGTTGCGTTTAGCGATATTAAATTATTTCTTCTGTTTGACCTATGAGTTCGACTTTGCAAAATGTGGTAAAATAAAAAATGATAATTATGATGATACGCAATTTTGTGTTCAACAAATAAATTTATTATACAAAAATTCATGTTATAAAATTTATATATCTAGATGATTTAGGTGTGAAAATATTTACACTCCATGCGTAACTCGCGCATATATTTCAAAGATTATTAAATATTTTTTTTTTAATTTTAAATGAAATTAAAGTGTTTGGTGAATATTATTAAACTTAAGAAAAGCCCAGACTTTGTCTGTAACGTGACCAAATCCAAGCATGCTTTTTTTTAATTAAAAAAATGAACGTGTTCGAATCCCAGCATGACTTTTTTTATTAAAAAAAATACAAAAAATAAAAGAAATTAAAGAAATCTTTGAAAAATTACAAAAAATTTAATTAAGAAAACTAAAAACTAAAAGTTAAGAAAATCAAAATAAAATAAAATATTTTTTTTTGTTTTTTATATAAATTTAAGAGAAAATTCCATTCTAAGAACGGGCAACTTTAGTGCCAAAAAATACCGCCTCCACCCTAATCTTGGTTTCTAAAGTTAAAGTTTTGATATTATCTGGGTTAGTAGGCATTGAGTCATCGATAACAGGAAATCTGCTGGTTTTTTCAACAGTCTCATAATTGTTGTACAAAAAATTGTTGTTTGTGTTAACTTATAAGACAAATCACATTCCAACGGATCCTTGGAATAAATGTCATTAATTGCAAGTCATTGACAACTCAAAAAGAATTGTATTCTACAACACATAATGTTTTATCCACCGGACAAAACACTAAGTATAAGAAATAGCATGGATATCCGCGAAAAAAACATTTACAATACACGCTTCTTTAAGCGTTCAATTCATGACACAAGAAATTCAGCAAGTAATTTATTCTTTCTTCGTCTTCATCCAACTCCCTTGAACCCCTCATGGGGATTGGAATGGAACAGAATGGAAAGAAACTCCTGACAAATGCTTTTAGTTTGACCTACAGTTTTAAGCGGGCCGAATCAACGGGGAGAATATTACACACATTACAGCATCTCAATGGCTTTATGATGAATAATCTCTTGAATGTCTCAACCATTACTGCATGTCGCTTGGTTTCAATTTCAGACTCATAGAAAAGTGGCCACTCTATTATTCAGTAAGCTACCCAAGTCGCTTTATCAAGGTTGGTTTTTATATTACAGTTAGCCACTCGAAAGCCAAAGCATCGCTCCCTAAATAAAGAGCTATAAGGCAGACCGCACACACAAGTGACATTTCCTACATTACATGACAATGGAATACCAATAGCAAAAGCTAGTTGCCTGCTTTTTAATGGTGCGCCGCACGCAAATGCGGCGCGACAAAAGACATGCCAGATTAGCCACATGATTGTCATGTGGCATGTATTGTGGAGCTCACTTGGTGTAGCTTTTGTTGCGAATGTCAGATGTAACTTAAGTTTCTAGTCTGTTTATTTGAAGTGGAAATAAATTAAAAACGATCCAGAAAATAACATTAAATTTTTGCAAACCGTAGAAAGCTTTCTTGTGTTATATGACTATACGCGTAGTGAATATCATAATAAAAATTCAACAACAAAATCGTGGGAGGAAATAGCAGAAATGCTTAATGAAACAAGCAAACGGATGTTTATTCAAAGTTTTTAGTAAAAATTATAATTGCGAAAAGACCAAAGATTGCCAACGATTGAATTACAACATTAACGATTGCCTGACCTATTTTCCTTCTTACGTTATTTGACAACATATTCTTAGAGGACTATCAGTTTTTAATTCGATCGTTTTATTCAAATCCTTTTCCCCAGTTAGTTGTGCTCCAGGTGAAATTATTCCATGTTCTGACCGAATATGTTATGAAGTATATGTATATACTTCGATTTCACAATAATATGAACTTGATCAGAATGACGCATGGTAAATTCTATTATTTTTCTAGCTCTAAAAGCCTCATCTTATGTTAAATGAACTAAAAAAATTATTTTTTAAATTATAGGGATCCAGAATCTCTTCTTGAGGTTTCTTTTGATGTTTTTTATGGCGGTAGCGGCGATAATCACATCATCATCTGAATCAGAGAAGTCCTTTTAAAACCTGATTATTTCACAACATTGATATATGTGTCCAGCTAAATTATTAAATAACATTTGCAGTGGGTATGCCATTGCCATGCTATATTATAAATGCCAGTTGTGTGTGCGGCCTGCCTAAAACGCTGAATCCAAAAATTTACGAACGTTGGAGAAAACAGTTTTCAGCTGTCATTCCAAAACAAGTTCTCTTCAGTAACCCTTAACAATTCTCGTGCGTGCTTGATGTCTGGCAGATTACGCAGCATTTTATGGCTCTTCAGCATTTTCCGGGACTTTATATTTTGGGACTTTTGCGATATTGTTCTTCTGGAGCAATCACTTTTATGAAACCATGCATATTTCAGAAGCCTGGAGACGAAACATAAAATAAATTCTGCAGTTTATTTTTTTATATAATGAAAATCTTACCCCATTATACCAAATCTCGTGAACATATTATTATCAACAGCGGAATGAGTCAGGGTTTTTTTTTAAACGATAATAGATGAAAAAACCTAATTAAAATTTTATTAAATGTTATTCGTAAAATTTTTCAATTAATTTTCAGGACAGTGGAACACAGTACTTGGCTCAAGTCCGGGCAGTAGTAATGCCTCTTGGAGCTCATCGGGCACATCTTCACCGCCTTTGAGTGATGACGGAACAGCTGCAATAATCGAGAGTAATTCCCGTATACGCACGGCATCTTTATCCACTTCTGATGAAGGTATTGTCATGGATTACAGTGACGAAACACCGCGTAAAAGAAGGGTAAGTAAAGCACTGAACGGAATTGAAGTTTAAGAGTTATTGCATGTAATTGGTAGTATTTTATAGAGATATGTTCTCATGATGACGATTTGACCTTATTTTGATCATTTCATAATTTAGTTTGCTAAGTGAGGAAAAACCTAACCTATAATACAATAGGAAATGTATGAAAATATCTATTTCTATAAAGCAGCAGTTCACGTATAAAACACATATTTCCTCAGTCTTTTGTATTGACCAACAGATCAATTATCATCATATTTTACTGCATTCAAGAATGGAAAAGAAAAATTCATGCAAGACGTCACGCGTCATTTTGTTGTAGAGTGAAATCTAAACATTCCGCTATTCGCCATTATTATATTATTTATATAATTCAATGCACATTCTTTATCATTCTATAGAATGTAAATATCATCCAATGTTGGAGGGGAGGGGGGAGGCAGCTGTGATACGGGCGCTAATAGTTTCTGCCTTGCTACTTGCCTACACAGCTATAAGCTTCCGAATCGACGTCAAACAGAAATTAATATAAAGAGCTCGCCCGGGAGCTGTTATTGTCTTGCTGGGCTGAAAATGTCATCAGCTTTGGTCAAGAGTGGCCTTGAAACTTACATGTGTTTTAGATTTTTTTTTTATTTTGATATGGCGCATGTTATCTTCTGAACGGAAAGTTATATACAAATAGTTTTGGAAAACTACTACGTGATTGATGTTTGCTTTTAGGTTTTAGATAACAAGTAATTTTTGGCTTAAGGCCTAAAAACTATTCCACCTATCCGCTCCGCCGGTTGAGTTTTTATAGCTCGAGGTCATCTCTTACTAAAATTAAATTGAATAATTGGAATTAATACATTTACAGTTTTTGACTTTGCGTTATACACTTATTCATTTATATAGCCGACAAAGTTTTTTTTATCTCAAATTCCAGCTGATTATTTTGAAATTTGTTATAAGTTTAAATACGACTACATTGCCATACCAAAATGTCGATTTCTTAAGTGTACATAATACATACTGGAAGAGGGGCTATATCGGTACGTTATTATTGTACTGAACGTTGCGCTGTGAAAATCTATGAAATTGCTTGCAACCACTTTTACGGTCCGACGACTCATTCTCGAAAAAAATACTAAACAAACCTTTAAAAATATAACATTCTCAAAACACAGGAGCTTATTGATTGAGTTTTGTGTGAGCATTTGGTAAAACACATTACACACGATGGAAAGTAAGAGAAATTTATGCACTGAGCAATTTGTGTTTCACAGAGTTCATTTATCTTATTATTGAAATACGCCGATGCGTTTCGTGCAATTAGAACATCATCAATGTCAAACGACTCCTAATTAATAATTCTAGCTGTACTGACTAGATGCTCTGTAACTAAACTCATAGACTAAATAATATACAGGGTGTTTCCTGGTGATCAGTAGAGCAGGAGGTGATACATAGTACTCACCTAGCCAAACAAAAAATTATTAAATGCTGTAGGAATAAACTTGTTTATATCTTTACGTCTTTCAAACTTAAGAAACAAAGAATTTGGGAAAAAAGACGCACTGTTTAAAAAAAATTGAGGAACGTCTTGAACGCAGCACCTTGTCTACTTGGCTTAAGGACAGTATTGTAGTTCCTCATGGAAAGAGAGCAAGGTGCGCTTCCTGTCCACGATCAACGGATAGAAAAATCAACTCGCAATGCGACAGCTGCCAGCGATACAATGGCTCAGTACACTATAAAAAATTATGCTTTAACTGTCTTCATAAATAAAATAAAATGCATACTTAGATGGTATATGTACAATAATACATATTATTCCTAAATTATTAAAATTTTCCTACATAAAACGACTTATGAATTTCCTAATAAATTCGGCTAATTTCACAGTAGGGTCTTTATCGACCCCAGGGTAGGAAAATCAGGGCTACAACTATGGGTAGAAATAAAGAGTTAACAAAACATTAGTTTCTTCGTTTAAATCACTTCGGGAAAAGTAATTATGTGCTAGTGGGAAAACAAAGAAATTTCCGAATAGAATTTTTTTTTACTTTGATAGATAATTCGGCCATACCTTGTTAATCTTTGTATCATGGGCTATTAGGAAAATTTTAAGCGTTTTCTTCATGTAGTAGAACCGCATGGATGTATTCGTTTTAGTCATGGAAGTAGTAAACTTCGATATTTTCACACCGGGCACATAATTTAGTAGTTGAAACTTTATTAAGTATTGAAGAAATTCAATAGAAGAGATCCCATTATTTCGCAAAATTCTTAAATTAATTTCTAAGTGAATAATATTTTATATTATTTATATATTATATATTTATTGTAATATTTATTATTATATTATATATTATATATTTTTTTAGCTTTTTACATTTTTAAGAATTTTGCTATTGCCTCGTTTATTTTCTGATAAGATTTTTTGGCGTTGCCTTTGTATAGCTGTTCTAACCTAAGACGTCAATGACAATTCAATTTTAAACAAACAAACCGGCATTGGAAAAAGTTAAATTAATTTGCCACGGCTGTTTATTTTTATAAATATTTCACTCTTATTTTATTTAGAACACTATAATTTATTATTGAAAGAATTAAACTTGCCTGAAAAATGATTTCCTAACAGAATATCTCCGGTTGTTTCTACAACACAGCACAGCCCACTTCATCACGGTAATTCAAAACTCCGGAGTCTCGATTATATAAAATCTCACTTCTATAAGACGGAATAACTAAAACAAATCCGAACTTGTTTTCATAAAATCTGAAATGTCAGAAATAAATAATTTCATCTGTCAAAATATATGTATGTATTTCGGGAATATTATCAGTTTATTGTTTTATACCCTAGATGAAATCTAAGGGGTATACTAAGTTTTTCATTTCGTTTGTAACACCTCGAAATAATGATCGTAGAGCAAAAGGCATTGGACATCCACGCATAATATTCAAAGTTATTTTGATTTTTGCATGTCCGGCCGTCTGTCCGTCCGTCCGTGCACACGATAACTCGAGAGCGCGTATACTGAAATGTTGTACACATACTTTAAAAAAAAGTAAAATTAAGTTCGAAAATGAGACAAATCGGGCAACTCCTTCGTGGGGTTGCCATACAAAAATTTCGTTTTCCACTATATATTTGGACACTTCCAGAGAATGCGTCGACGTAGAGAGCCGAAATTTGGTACATGGTGTTTTCATTGTACTAGCAAATAAAATTTCAAAAATGGACTAAATCGGGCAAATCCTTCTTGGTGTTGCCATATAAAAATTTAGGCTTTTTACGTATACTTTGAAAACTATCAGTCCAAGACATTTTTATTGCACTAAAAGCTTCTTCAGAATACGAAATCCCATAAAATTGATTATAATCATTTTGTACGACAAAGCTTTCTAGAAATATATGCGAAAAACCACTTCAAAGATCAAACTTGGACAGAAGGGTGACAATACGAAATTTCATAAGGACATTCATCTAGGATATCATAAGAATTGATCTTAGACCAATTCTAGCTTTTTTACTTGTTTGTTTATAAGTTTTTGACAAGAAATAATGGACAGAATGTAAATGTTAGTTAGTAGTTTTAGACAAACTTTTGCTCTATTAAAAACCGCTGTCGATTGAAATCCAAGTATAAATAGCTTTATATAAATTGGCTAGCTTTCTTTTAAATTATTAATTTTTTAAAAAACTGAATTGCAGTGCGGCCTTAAAGCATAAATGCAAATTTAACACCGCCAATGAAGTTCCATTAGATTTCGACGTCAGACTTCAATCCATTCCATTCCACTCGGTATTCACATTAGAGTGTGTCGGTCTGAAACGAACGGATCCATAATTAGTGGAGCTGTCCTTCACTTGTTCATATGTTTAAACCAACTTATGCAAAAAAAACTTACTGATCTGAGCACATTACAATTCGCCTTCTCTGATTGCATATTTTAATATTTTGTAAGACCTAGTTTAATTTTACTCGTACACAGTAAAAAAATTTCCCTAAAGTTAGTGGCAAAGCTTTGTGCCGCTTTGGTATTTTTCGATAATATTAGCGAAAGCTCCACCTTGGAAAATGTAGATTAGGTCTGTATCCCTAAAATGCAGATAGTTTTTTTTCGTAAAATGTTGGGAATTTTCAAATTTTTTTGTTTTTTTTTCCTTAAAATGTAAAGAATTTTCAAATTTTTTATTGTTTTTTTTTTATTTTTCCTAAAATGTAGGGAATATTCCATTAAATTAGGTAGTTTATAACTACACACAATTTTAAAATGGCCGAAACTATTTCCTTGTCAAAGTATTGGTATGTTGCCCTTGCTCCCGTTCGAAAGGTAGTATTTCGGAATATTTCCTCCCCCCGAATGCCTATCATCTTTAAGAAGTGAAGCATTTAGGTCTAGGCTTAGGACAGATGTATAGTAATGCGGGTATCCAAAACCTTCGAGAATATTTCCAAAACCCTAGAGAAATACTTCCCAAGCCATGAAACTGAACTCTATATGTGTGCGTGCGAGTCCGTCTCTAAAATATTCTATATTGACACTTATGGGAAGTTGCCAGACATTGACTTTATATATGCTATGGAGCCTAAACTACTATCCATACAGGACAATAGTCTTCGAGTAATTTTGAGCTTGGCTCCTTACCTTCCCAAAGGCTACCCTGCAATATACCTTATTTAACAAAATATTAAAATAGTTTTAATTAAAAAGTAACCTTACTATTTTACACTCAATAACGCTTAGCCATTGCCGTCTTTATGTTCCAGGCCGTGATACAAAACGATTTTGGTGCTTGCAAAAGTATTAGAGTGGTACGATTTCGCAGTTCTCTTATCATTTGTTCTTATGGAAAAATGCATTACTTTCAACTTCAACCTTCAATGTAAATAAGCCTCCGTACTAAAAGTTTTATTCAGGAATTATGTTATTTAATTCCTTGTGCATTTACCAGCATAAAAATCTAAGTACTATCTTTAAGAAAATTGTTTATAATTTATTACTCAAACATAAACTACACATAAAAATGAGAAAATTCGTTGAATTCTGTTGTCTTCATACCAGCTTTCATTTTTCTGTGTGTTTTCTCACAGAGAAATGAAAGCTCACTTCAAAGAGGGAGCAAATAGTTCTTAAATCAGATCTACTTTTGTTTGAAACTGTTTTTCTTTGGAAAATGTATAAAAACCTAATGTATAAATTATACCACCATAACGTCAACAAATTTACCTATAAGATAGGCTAATATTTGAATTACCTTTGAATTATAATTTTAAAGTTATGAAGAGTTAAACACAGAAAACCGTTGCCATCCGTTCGATTCACAGCGCAGTGTGCAAGCGCAGCTTGTGAAAACATGGGGCGAATGTGTACCTCTGCCGTTTCATTGGTTAAAAACTACTTTGAGTCATGTTTGAAATGAAAAAACTGAATTATATGATATGGAAGGAGGGAAATATTTTTAAATTGATAGAAGCATTACGGGATAATATAAAAAATGGTTAACATTGTCTTTTTGTCTTTATTATACTAAAGAAGTTACTGTGTGTTAAACATTTAAAGACTTATTTTTTTTCATATAACTCAATAGGCAAGCACAAAGCTCTGATTGCTTTCTAATGTGATTTGTGGTATGAAGGCAACAGAATTCAACGCATTTTCTCATTTTTATGTGTAGTGTTATGTTTGAGTAATAAAATATAAACAATTTCCTTAAAGAAAGAACTTAGATTTTTATGCTGGTAAATGCACAAGGAATTAAATAACATAATTCTTGAATAAAGCTTTTAGTACGGAGGCTTATCTACATTGTGCAGAACGTTGAAGTTGAAAGTAATGCATTTTTCCATAAGAACAAATGCTAAGAGAAGTACGAAATCGTACCACTCAATCACATTCAAAGAATTCGATGTCACGGCCTGGAACATAAAGAAGGCAATGGCTTAGCTGAGTAATAATTGCAATAGTGTATGTGCGGCCGTAGTACGAATCTGTAGGCAGATTGATTCGATTTCATCAGACCACGGCACATTCACATATCAATTATTACTCAGCTGAAAGGTTTTGTGTGAGAAATCGTAGTCATTTGGTTAAGATAAAATTTTTTAAATAATTTTGTTAGGAACGGTATAAAATTTTTATTTCGTTTCGGAAGATAAGAAAGCAAGCTTAGGATTATCAGAACACCATTTTTCTGCATGAGGAGGAGGAGTAGCTATTCAAATCAAACTTTTGTCAGTTTAACATAAGAACACTGCAAATATTTTAAAGTTGGGGCTCTCATGCGGTAGTGAACTATGTAGTCTGTTTCATAGCTTGGGAGGTATTTTGCGAGGGTTTTGCTATAATGCATATAATGCAATGTACAAGATTTTTCATGTCTTATGATAATATTTTCTGCAAATTATTACGCGTCACAGCTAAAAAATTCCCAAGATTCCCCATATTATGAAACAGAAGCTCTTACTAATAAAATATAACCAGTGTGTTCTCTTGTATTTCGTGCACTTTTGCATTTATACATTGGACAGTGCAAGCTACGCAATCTTGCACTGCACCGCTGAATATATGGTCTTTTATTTGACCACACTTTCCATTTTCCTTTTCTGAAACTTACTCAAATTAATATTGTTGTTTTTCTTTTTAATTAACGTTTTAGTATATATTAGCCTGCGTTTATCCTCATCTTCCATCTTTCATAGAGCCCAAATAAAATTTTGTGTGTGGAACCTACCAAGTAAAAATAAGGTTTGTTGCTTGTGTGAGGCGTTCTTTGTAGCAATAGTGCAGTGATCTAACGGATAGCTTGCACAAAAAAAAAACACAACACTAATAGCCCAGGTAGTCCGATCTATACTGTGGATGCATGTAGTCTAAATCTATGATTTCCAAGAGAATGCGGCGGCGTAATTGCGCAGCATCATTGCGCGACGGTAGTGTAGTTTCCTACAATTACGTTCGTAAAAATTGCTTTCACTCTATTGCCTCGTCTCCCTAAGTGCTTTTTCCTACAAATTACGTTCCAATCGTAAAACCACCGCATACTTTAACAGAAAAACGTTAAATTATGATCTTGCGCCTACTGAACTGTGCCGGAATCAAAATCTGTTTGATCCTATCGCAATTCCGGCCGTAAGCATGACCGCAATTCCGTCACGTTATTCCTTGGAAAGCATCTCCACTAGTTTCTTTATTCCTGATCGCAACGCACATGCTTAATAGTAAAGTAACTAATAATTGAATGTAATAATCGTATAGTTTATATAGTTTGCACTATTATTACCAGTAGTATAGTGGTCGCACAATTTTAGCAATAGTATGTGTACATTTTAATCGTCTGTTACTTTTCCATGAGAAACGATAAACGACGTTGCAAAAGCTTGCAGTAGCACATAATATATTTTTACTCTACGGCTTGGAGGTATTTCTCAAAGAAATTTGACCAGGCAGGCACTTAGTACACGTGCACTTTGTTGCAACTGAAAATGGACTACATGCAGCAGAAGAATGGATCAATTTTTAGGAAAAAGCTTGTGTGTTTATGACCTTGAAATAGCTGACCGAAAATTCATAAAGTCTGTCAAAACTATAACAAAAACTAAACTGTCCCAGGTACTAATTTAAATAAATTACCAGAAACGTTAATTTAAATTAAATTAATTTAAAAATCTGGTATAATTGACAAATGCATTTAAAGCCAAGGTCACCCTCAATTAACAGCGCAGACTAGTGTACATCACATCATTTCAGTGCACTAATGCAATGGAATAGAATTACACGGATATACATGCATAGGTATATAATATTATACACAATGCAAGGTCTCACACAGCCAGCCACCGAAAGTATACAAGTATGTATGTAACTTTAATTTACTCAATAGAGATGAGAAAAACAAACTGGGAAAGCTCAGTTAGAAAAGCTCAATTTTTTAGTTTATTTATGTGTTTTTTATGATCAACTGGCAGCGGAAACCTCTACGGTATATACATATCTTTACTTTCTGTTTAATAAGGCCTGAAAGACATTACATGTAATTTTTCGTATTATGAAAATAAAAAGAGAAGGTGGCAAGATTTATAGTTTTCCTTGATGCAGCAATTTTCCTGCTTTCGATTTTCGAGTCTCTTTTCCTCGCATACCTCTATACCGTTACATGTTACTTACAGCTGGTTCGGCAAGCTTTCGCTGCTGCTGTACTACAAAATTGCCGCTCGCTTTATGACAACAATTTATCAAGTTTGCTTTGTTTTGCGTTGTGTGTTGCTCTTTTTAAACAAGACAGGTGACGAATTCTTCCCGGATTTTTTTATACAGACGTGGAACTATCTTATGGGGCCATCCATGAGACTAAAATAAGCAGACGGTAAATAGCATGAATAGGCGCATGCGAATTAATTTTTGAGGCCAAGAGCTTATTTTAAATTTTCGTAGTAACCCAGCGTAAAGACAAAGTCAAAATCACATATTTCTTAAGGGAAATTTTTTTCTTCTTATTATTCGCGATGAAAATTTTAATGTTGTGCTCGAGCCGCTGTTCACACTCACTGATATAGGTATGCTGGCAAAATTAGGACTTAAAGCACGTCGATTTAGTGCCACGTCTCGTATAAAACCATCGCTTGATAATTGTAGATTGTTGGTCTCTTGATACGATTTCGTCTTGAAATTGAATTTAAAATTACAAATGAAAGTGCCAAGTTATATCTAACAAGTAATATCCTTCTATTTATAGAGCTCGTATAGTCAGTCTAACTAAAAGCAGATTTAGGTTGATCAATATTAGTTATGTCCTAAAGCTATCGTAAGTCTACCGCTCCTTACTCATTTTGACAATTACGAACTTCGCAAAATATAATCCAAATATTGGAATAAATTTTTGACAGTTCATGTTGAGGTTAGGTTAGTGCTAACTTGGTTGGATTTTGGTCCTAAATTAATAGACTCAATGCTACGGATGTATTGTCAGTCTAAAACATATCCATATTTGTTGAGCGTAATTATGGTCACTCTGGCTACGAATTCTATAGACTACGTTTTGAATTGACAATCTGATGTAAAAGTTTGTCTTTTCACAACGCTCAACGGAAAGAATATATTTTTATAATCTTTGCCTAATTCGGCAATCCGTAGGATTATTGAAGTAAAGATTTCATTTAAACTGCATTAAAATTTTTAAGTAGGTAAAATGTACGGTATGCTATACCAGACGAGTAGAAAAATTGTTTTGTAAATTTTCTGTCAGTTTCAAACGTATAGTACCTACACTTCGACATTTATAATCGCCACCAATTATAAATTTTTATGGCCTCAGGTTTCTTTGTGAAAGCGGCACAAATAAATAAATGGGTTTCATTGTTTATGAAATTATGATTAATTTATTGAAAATAAAGCAGTGGCTTAATGCCCATGCGCAGATTTTAGCAGATAAAGCTTCAAGAGATACAGTTCTTAAGTGCTCAGCTGGGCACAGGACGCGACTTTAGAGACCTAATTTTCCAAGCCCTCTTTGGACTGGTGACACCTATAGTGATACCCCCCCCCCCCAAGAAAATCCTGGATACGCTACTGCTTATGTAAGAGATTTTTGTAATCAATTGATAAACTGATTTGCGAATTTCCACTCATTCATTTTCTCGCCACAGAATAATATATAAATCTTTTAAACCGAGATATTACCACTTCACGTCGACAGTACACTAAAATGTGCCAGGTACTGTTTTATGACCATAAAAATCATTGCCAACTGTGTACTCAACTAATTGAAATATGTATCATTGCCCTAATGGCATAGTTTTTACAAAGCAGAGATAAATGTATCCATAAATCATAATAAAACAATTTTAACCAATATAATAACAAATAGCATCACAAACGGAGAAGAATGAGTAATGAGAAAGAATGAATATATTGAAGAGAACCCAAGCCGAGCAAGCAGAAAGCTAAGAAACTCCCCATAATTCTCGCATACCAGCTCTGAAGTCTAGAACTACATTTTAACTGGGTCATTATAATGTTAGTTTGTGTGCTTTTTAGCTCCAGACTCTGCTACCATTCTCAACTTGCTTTTCACTGTAACCAAACCAGTTAATATCAGAATTCCGTGACTGACTTATGGTTGGACTATGAAAGTCTTACATACACTTTGTATGAATAAGTTCTTACATGCGCAACGTACTTTATTGCATCAGCTGTTCGACATTCCGCAATTTTTTTGAGACGTTGAGATTTTATGCAAATGAAAATTCGATTTCACTGCGAATTTATTAATGCCACGGCGTCTAAGTTTTATAATATGCGCTCAACAGACTCATTCCGCTATCCCCAAGTGTCCACTAGCTCTTAAGGCAAGCTGGTGAAATTGATTTTTAGTAAAGAGGATAAAGAAAATAGAACATAAAAGTAAGTTATGGATGTATGAACAACGAAAGCGAACATAAGGTCATTGTCGGTGAAAATTCACTCTCCGTGACGTGAAATTACATGTAGCGAATAATTTTTGTTTTGTGGAAATACTAAAAACCTGGAAGCTTCTAAATGATAAAGATAAAAAGTAGTGTGTAATTTTATGAAATTAACTTTTTCAACCTTGAAAAAATTTCACTATAATCTTTTTCGTTACTGTTTTAAATTCAACCCTAGATACTTGAAACTAAGAGAAAAAGTATAATACAAATTCGTGCTCTGAGGTCTAATACCTTGGGACCTGCCAGACCTAGCATTTCTGTATATCAGTGGCTGTAATACCCTAGCTAAAGCTACATATTCTGCGTACATTGATGAAGCAGTTAATAATCATTTGTGGTAATGGAATATACGTTAGAGGGAAATTAACAGAGATCTAATACCAAAAAGGCAATACGTGCACATTCCTCATACGATAAGCTAAATAATATAATATAATATAAAAGAATATAATATAATATCATATAAAATAAAGTAATATAATATACATATATCTTTCGTAATTTTACTTAAGAACTGCACCTCCACCCTTGTTAATTTCCTACACAAATTCTTATTCCCTATTATATAGGAATTCTCCATGTTCATGTCCAGCCTATTCCGAATAAAGAAAGGAGCTACTATCATTCCAACAGCTATGTCAATTGTCACTACTTTAATTCTGTCAAAAGGTTTTAAAACACAGACTAACATACCGCTATAACGAATTATATTGAGTCCAGCAATTATTAGTGATCGCCAATACTATTTACGTTCTGGTCGTTCAACAGGTGACTTAGTCATATCTGATCAAGCGCTAAAACTCTTAAGTTCATTTCATCAATCTAAGACATATGACGATAACGGTTGCTCTGGAGCTACTCTGTTTAGTTCTAACGATTTCTGTTTGTTTGACTTCATATGGATCTTCGCCTTCCGATGCGTCAGCTTCCTTGAAGCTTCCAATAAAAGTATTGCTTAGCAATATTGCTTCTTTTAACCGCCGAGGGATGTTGCAAATTAATACCTATTATAACCATTGTGAATCGAAAATAGTCGTTCGGATGTTTCAAAGGCTCTCGATAGATTTCTTCACTTTTAGCCAAACTCAAAGCTTTTTGCTTGAAATCCGCTCCTAATAATAAAACAGTAGGTGTACCTCAGAATCTACACTTTATATTCTACCCTTGTCTTAATATTCATTAATGAGTAAGATTGTCATTCCGTTTGTAACACATATGAGTAATAATCCTAAGCAAAATGGATTGGGACACCCACGCACAAAATAACTCTTAATTATTTTGATTTTTGCATGTCCGTCTGTCCTTACGATAACTCGAAAACGCGTGTACTTAGAGAGTTAAAATTTTGCACATTAGCTTTAAAATAAAAGTAAATTTAAGTTCGAAATGGGACAAATCCGGTAACTCCTTCCTGGGGTTGCCATAAAAAAATGTCGTTTTTCACTATATATTTGAACACTACCTGAGAACGCGGAACGTAGAGAGCTGAAATTTTGTAATTGTAATTTTTTTTTAAAAATGAGCTAATTTGGACAACCCCTTTTTGGTGTTGCCATATAAAAATTTAGGTTTTTACGTACACTGTGAAAACGATCAATCCTAAAGGATTTTATTAAAGTGATAAGTTCTTCAGAATATGAAATCCTATGATATTGGTAATAATGATTTTTGCTGTTCGACGAACCGTTCTAAAAATATGTACATATATGCGAAAATCAACTTCAAAAATCAAACTTGTATAGATGACCATACGAAATGTGTATCATAAGAATTGGTCTTAGGCAAATTCTAGCTTTTTTACTTGTTTTCTTATACATGGCTCTGTAGACGAAAATACATTGTTGAAAATTCTATATATGAGATAGTAATTTTTAATGTTTGAATTAATTTTATTTATTTTAAATAGCATAATGTCTATTAAAATGCGCAATCATTTTATTCCTTTTTTTATTAGTTCATAAATGCATAAACTCGAAGTATACGAAGATATATTCCATAAAATAGTAACAACGTAAAAAAATATTTTAGTATTTGTTTACTAAAGAATAATGCATTAAGATACATATTTTCTCATATATCACTTAAGATTGATATGGGGTAAAACGGCCAGTAAGTTATACAGATTAGTCGATGAAGTGTCCCTTATTGTGAATTCGTCTGACCATTTTTCAAGAGCAACTGTAAAATAAGAAATATCATAACAGCAAAATTGAGTAGAATTATTTTAAACATTGTCCATCAAATGCGTAGATGGGAATGTACTTACTTGAAAGAAATACATCTTCCAGCGTTATATTCTGCATTCCGTCATTACGTTACTCTTAACCAATTTTAAGCAATTTGGTTGTATTTTCTAATTAATACCACACTTCCACAAAAGCCAACACAAATTTGGACTTCCATCGCTAATGGAAATCTCCTGTCGTGTCACTTTTTCGATACTGTCTAGCATTAGATTACAATAAAATTGCTGTTTAATACAATTTTATTAAATTTTAATTTATTGTGAATTGCAACTTTATGACTACTACCTTTGAATTAAATAATATTCTTTTGGATTAAAATTTAATACTATTCGAAATTTAATTTTAATGTAATTTTGCGTACTTATAAAAAAACCTGTTACTTCGAGTTCGGACAAATAATAATTCAAGCTGGATTTTTATTTTGCCAGAAAAAATAAAAGCTGCCTTTTTATTTTTGCCAGAAAAAATAAAAAACTTTTCCAGCTAGTTTTTTTAGCTTTTAAAAAAAAAAGTTAAGTTTTCAAAAGCTTTACAGGAATCGAAACGGGTTTCATGAGACATCTTTTGGTATATTCCACTAAATTCCACGATCATGATTTATCCCAGCTTTTTTTGTTTAAAATTTTCAAAATACAAGTTATTTTCGGTCCCTGAAAATTTATATATATAAAAATATTAGAAATGATAATTGAAATTTTTCCTTAATACACATATACTCGTATATATTGCATAACCTTAATACTAAAGTGGCATTAAAATATATTCTCATATTTTTAACAGTTCCTGTAGGGACTCACTTAACGCGGAATATTGAGAGTCTGATCGCCTCGCTCGCTGCAAGTTGGTAATGATATCAGATACATTATTGTATTGTACCTTTTCTTCTGCATCAACACCTACCCTAACATCATTTCCACGGCAATTGTCATGACCTTCCAAGATAGCTGGCAATCACAAAAAAAAATTATATTTATAGAGGTCTAATAAAATTCACGCCGAAAGTAAATGTCAGTCAATTCACAGCTTGTTACCGTTCAAAATTATCTGCAAATTATAATCAATTGTAAATGCGCTGATAAATCACATACTTTCGTATGTAGTATGTATGTACTTCCAAAGCGTTTAGTTAAAAGAAAATTCGAAATGCACAGCAGAATCTTTACCCCTGGAACAGAATGAAAGTAGCCACCACGCAGGAAAATGTCACGCAGAAGTAAGCTATAAGGCAATGCCATTAAGTGACCGCAATGAACGTAGGCATCGTAGCCACCACGCAAAAGTTGGTTGACTTTCAACTTTGGCGCAATTAACCTGCGTTGACATTTCACAGCTGATTAACATTTTGTTTGTTTTAAAATTTTGTATACTGAACATGATGAGTTTCAAAGAAAATTTAATTATGGTGGTGACAAATTTTAAAACTAATAATATTGTGGTCCCAATTTATCATTAATACAGTTAACAAAATTCATTTAAATTTCATCTTGACGCAGTCATCAATGGCTATTGTGTTGTGTGGTGGCTACGATTTTGACACTTAATCACCGCATTGTGCTTGGTGGCTGCGATGCATTCTGTTCCAAGCATTAATTGGACGGAAGTAAAATTTGAGCAAGATAAGAGACAATTTCTGATAAGTTGGTTCAGTAGGCATGATTTACGGCGTAAAATGCCGAATGTGCAGTTTGTTTTTATCACGGTCAATGGCATCTGGTGGAAATAATCGGCATTGGAAATAATATTTAGTTCGTAATACAATGGATCTGCCCCTTTTTGTAATTACTTCCATACAACTACCATTTTCTAATTACTCAAGGAAATATCATGTCAATGGACGCATAATGTAGGTAGTTTGAAGAATGTATAAGTAAAAAGTTTTAACGAGAATAAAATTTAATAAAATAATATAATATAGAACAATCTAACTTATTTATTATTTTAATAATTGTCCAATGTATAAAATTGAATATATCACTCACCGGCTACAATAATGGCGCAATTCAAAAATCAGAGTTTCGCGATAATCGCCATAACAAGTTTTGATAATTTAAGATGAGTAATGAGGTGTTTTTTTTTGTGTGTTTGTAATAACGATGATTTGGGGTGAAATTTTCCACCCTTTCTGAGATGTGCCATTATTGGAGAAACGCAAAGGAATAGTTTTAATAAAAATATTTCAGAAAAAAATGCATTATTGACATTTGTGCCGTCTACCGAAATTTAAGCAGACTAGTATTACACCGGTTTCATAAAAACATAGAGCTTCAAATACTAATCTCAGCTCATTGCATTGACACAAACAAATTTCGCGCATTTTGAGTTGTGCCACTATTCCAGCCGGTGAGCGATATTTAAATATCTCTTACTACAAAACTATTAAATAACATTTATTAAATTTATAACCCTAAGCATAATTACATACATTATATATGAAAGGCATTTATAGCAATATCGTATCTTCTTTTTTTTATTATATTGTCGAAGTGCAGGGGATACCCTGTGATGCCATATCATAGTCTTTGCAGGAAAGGAAGGAGGGGTAGGGCATTGAGGATCTATTGAAATTAATACAAATTTGTTTTACTAAGTTTGTAATTTGTATTGTATTTTCACACTTTTTATAAATTCATTGGGAAACAATAATGGGAGTTTTCTTCTCTAAATTACTTTTTCACTACATTAACTTGAAACAACTTCGCTTGAATGGTCGGAGAACTCCAGTTTTAGGGTACTTGGTTTTGAAGATACAGAATGCTCCATAAAAATTAGCGAAATACTTCGCTTTCCTCCTTCACCCCTGGCATACATTTCCATACTTATTTTGACTTAAGTTTCGTGCATCGTTTTCAAGCCAACGGATTCACAAAATATGTGCCAAAATGCAATAAGGCGGGGAGCACTATAGATGGAAGAAATATCAGGGAAAACAAAAAATATTTTATATCACTACAATGAGAATTCAAAGTAACAATAATGAATTATAAATAATATATTAAAACTTAGCAAAAAATGTATCATACTACTTAATACTTCATTTGCGAATGGTGAGCCCTTAGAACATATTGTTATATGGAAGCGTACTATCGTGTAAAAGCCCTATCGGTGTGAGGGAATCTCGCTTTTATGGCGATGAAGTGGAAGGGAAAAAAAACCAAGTTAATTTGCTAATGACAACTGTGCCATTTATAACTAAACGTCAGATTCGTGTTTTCTGTGCCGGGTTTTGATTTTCTTTGCTTTTTTTAATTAAAAAACTTGAAATTGCTCCGCAAATTGTGTTAATTTAGTGATGAAATCTTGGACTTAAGTTCATAAACTTGTGCATATTTCAACAATGAATTGTGCTGTGCGGTTCTGTATAAATAATCGCCGAAATAATCACGGAAAGACGTTTTCAGGCAAGGTGAAATGCTGAAATTAAACTAGAATGTTTCTTTTCTGAAAATACTTGCAAAAGAAGTGTAAAAAGGAAAGGGAAACAAAAATATCAAGTCAAGTGTTCAAAATATTTCTTTGTTTACGTTCCCAACTTTTTTGTTGTTGTTCAATGGTTCAAGTTGTCAGTGGCAATTCACAATTTTGGTTTATTTTAAACGATTATGTCATACCTAGCTTCAAAAATATTTCAGACATACTACTTCCATGAGCATAACGAATATATAAACACAATTCTACTACATAGTGCAAAATGCCGCAAATTTTCGGGCTTATTGCGCATCCTATAGTTATATGTTCTATGGTTGAGTCAATACCAGTATCAGGTTATGAAGCATTCATAACAAGAAATTGGATTGGCCCTGTGAGAATTTTCATAAAGGTGTGAATTCCAGAACCATTCTCGTATGTGGTGCTACACTTGATTCCATGTATTTAGAGATTAGAAAAATTCAGATTATAGGCTGAACCAAAATGGATGCAAATAGCTTGACGAATTTGAACGAGACTGCGATTTACTTACCGAAGATTGGCATTTTTGCGCTAAATAAATCTCACATTCCGTAAGGGTTATTATCTTGACATTTAATGTTTTTAATTTTAAAAAGTGGTAAAGCAAAAAATTAACAAAGGGAAGTTGATTTAATTGAAGATTTCTGACTTTTATGGACATTATATAGAAAATATAAGAAGTTTAAGTGCAACCAAAGAGAGCAAGCATAATAAAACAATAAACAATTGTTCAACTTTCACTGCTTTCATTAATTCGCAGTACCATTCTTCTCCCATTTTAATATTTATATTGCACTTTTTAATCATTTATTAATAATTCATTAATTATCTGACACATCCCGTCCGTGAGTAATGACCGACTCTTATCAAACTTTACTTACGGTAATTTGACATTTTAGCTTAACAAAACCGTCTTTATCAACGCTTCAGGTTTGTTTGGATATTGTTACGCGCTATAAAGTGACACAAGCGACATCTGTTGCAAATAGAAACAACTTTAGGTTAGTGACATCTTAGTAAACTTTGGGTTCGGAGAACGGAATATTCAGGAAAGTTCTAGGATAATTCGTAGAGTATAAATACGGCGCTGCTCACATCCAGGAGGAGGCGAGTCTTATTTCAGACAGTGAAGTGAACGAAGTAAACTATTTGGATTGCGATAATTAGAAGTACAGTACTAACGATAACTATAAAGAGTTGAGTTGATAATTGTTTGTAAATGTTATAAAAGTAAATAGTGAAGTTAAATAAAAGAAAGAACTTGTTAATGATATCTGAAATATTGTCTTTTAAATAACGAACTAAGGCCACGCTCGTAACAATGTGTATGTTTGGCGCGTTCGCAATACTTAAGGAACGCACTGAATTCTTCGAGCGAAAATTATCGTAATTTTGACTCGTTAGGCTGTGAAGCTATGCAATCTCCAGGGCTGTGGGGCTGTCTTATGGTCCACTATCGAAATCCAGAGCAAATCTTTATTTTCATTTTTGTTATTTTTGTTTTTATTGAGGCTGCGTAGCGGTTTTATATTAAAAAAAAAACAAAAAAATGAATTTAGAGCTGTGATACTTATTATAGTCTGCCAAAAATTATGTTACTTCGTTTGTTTGTTTGTTTACATGCTGTAGGCTGCATTGAGGGTACAAATATCGTACTATTCTTACAATTTCATCATTCATTGAGTTAGTAACTTAAGATACCAATGTACAGTCAAGCTCTATGTTAGTCACCAGCGCAGCTCACAGAGGTATAATATATTGGACCTTATTGTGTTTTTTGTTTGTTTGTTGTCTGATTGCTCGCAAGCGTTTTAGCACGATGCAGGGCAACGAATATTGTATTAATTTATGCAGGGTTAGCTTAGATACTTATATTGTTGTTCGTTTTTCATTTTCCTCACAGAGCTATAACATTGTCTTCTTGACACTACTAAAAATCTGTAATGTATGCAATCGATAATTACATTATTTTTAATTTTTTGTTTTTCTATCAATTAAGAATCTACCAATGTACACTATTGTAATATCGAGATACCCAACAATCTAGGACGTGGCCCTGTGGTCGCTGTTGAAAATAAATGAGTTTTCTATTCTAATCTATTCTATTCTATTCTATTCTATTCTAACTTTACGTACATTTTGGTTCAGCGTTATGATTTTCATGAACTCACG
Organism: Dioctria linearis; assembly: GCA_963930735.1. NCBI lineage: Eukaryota > Metazoa > Arthropoda > Insecta > Diptera > Asilidae > Dioctria > Dioctria linearis. Next base: position 145,144,709 of record OZ005741.1, read on the forward strand.
CTTCATCGTCAATAAGTTAGTTTGATTCCGAAGCTTTGTTGGTCGGTTCGTAGCAAAAGAAGCTTTTATGAAATATCATTCTTCTACAAGTATGTACATATTTCAAAGTAGTGACCATTGTCATATACATTTAATTCTATTCATAGCTTTGCAGACGACAGCTGCCTTGACTTCGTTTATTTGTTTGGCTCTGAATCAGGCTCCGGGCATGTAGTAAGGCTCAAGCGAGAGTACATGATTAGATAATTAGACGATGACATTAGCAAAGTTCTCATATGCTGAGTGAATCTAGTCGAGCTTAATGCTTCTAAAAGCCAGAGTTGTCTGCTATCTTTAACTCAATCTCATATATACTTATTTGATGATGAAGTTACCCATCTCAAACTCATGCTCCTTAAGCATCCTTGGCATTAGATTTTCGAACAATCTTAGCTGGACCTTTTCTATTGCAAAACACGTAATGAAGTATCTTGAATTCCCTTAAAGATACAAGAAATACAAGAAATCGCTAGGACCATGGGATGTTCGAGGAAAAAAGTGCAAAATGCTCTCAAACACTACCAAAATCATGGAACTTTTGAGAATCAGAGACGATCTAGGCCGAGAAAAACTTCTAATAGAGAGGACAGTCTGATAGTCAGCTTTTCGACACTTCAGCGGAAATAAGAGCCCGAAATTATGGTGTTAACATCTTTGACAGGACTATCATCAGGACTTGACAGGACTTCAACATAATCTCCGAGGATGTCACAGTCTTAAGAAACCGAATGTTACACAAGGTAATCGAAAAAAACCGTATAGATTTCCCTAGAAGCCATCGGTCAAAATGTCACAATTTGAAATTCGGTCATCTGGGGCCGGATTCTGTAACTCGGAGAGTTTGGGAGATGAGAATTTTCCTTTTCCCCGATTAAAACTCCCTAGCTCTCCATTCTCGATTCTCTAACATACTTGGGGAGTAAGGGAAAACGTGAGAAGTGTCGCAATATTGAAGAAAGGCTAACTCTGTGTGGGAGGGTCAAAGCATTGGGGTTTTTTCCATCGGATTTAGGGTCTTGAGTACAAAAATATAGATGTGCATTTTTTGGGGGAGGGGCTTTTGTGGCCGGGGGTCGTACCACCCCGCATTGGGGGTTATCCAAAATACGTCATGATTGGTATCAAATTAAAGACGGTAATCGAGTAGTGTACCTTTTCGTTTTTTATAATTTTAACCCTTAAATGCATAATGATTCATATATGAATCAAAGTAAAGATTTCGTTCTGCTCCCTTAGTAGTGCATTGTTTATTTACGGCTGCACTGTTATTCTTATTGGAATCGTTTTTCCTTATATTCTTAGAAATTGTTTTATTCATACAATGGTCCAGCTTCAATTTAACATAAGTAAAGTACGTAAGAAGTGCGTACTGGAAAATTTAAAAAATCGCTAGTTTCAAGGTAAATTTTGTTACTCCAGGCAAAGGTAAATTTTTAAGAAAATATTATTGGGAGTCCTACACTTGAAAAATGAAATTTTTTCTTTTTTTAAACCATTATGGCTAGAAAGGAGTATGATTCATATATGGTACAGTATGCGTTAGTACTTCATTTGTTAGAATTTTACATTTTTACAAATTGCACACATTTAAACGTCTGTTACTATAATTCCATAGTGTATGATTCTCTTCTTTTTTCATGTTAATAACTTAATTGTCTATTAGTCATTATCAGCTTTCCATTAGAATATATTTTGGCATTTAGACTATGTATGCTTCAAGTTCAAAAAAACGTCATGCTGACGAAGACTTGGAATGGAAGTGAGGACGGAGCTGATGATTCTGAGAAAGAAGGAGATTTTGAATGTACTGAACTTTCCGCAGATTCGCTGCTTTCTAACATCGAAAAATTAATTCCTGTAAATGAGGAGGAGCTGCAGGATATGTCTGGTGAAAATTAATTCATAGAATTAGTTACAGCTGAAGATGAAAACATGAACGATATTCCCTACAACTATTAAATAAGCAAGTGGAGTTTAAAGGAACGAATAGTTTTCCGGAAGCCATCATGGAACTGGATACACCGTTCCAGTTTTTTAAATACTTTTTCGATAATGAACTTTTGATTAAAATATTGGAAGAAACGACCTTATAGTGTTTCGAATAATCCACATAAACCAATAAAGAATACTCGAACTGACTTAGATTGATATTTGGGCATACAACTAATAGTAAAATGCTGAAATTTGAGAACATATTGGCACAGTTCTATCGGTGCGAGTTTAGTAAAAATGCTATGCCTGTAAGCCTCTTTGAAAAGATAAAGTCAACTTTGCATTTTAATAATAATTCTACGCAAATTACCGATAAACTTGATCAAAGTTTTGACAAGCTACATAAAGTGCGATTGACTCCTTATAAAAGAAATTTATTTCTGTGCCTATTGAAGAGAGACTTTCAATAGATGAGCAAATTTGTGCAGCAAAAAAACTTCATCATCTGAAGCAGTATTTCCCTCTAAAACCCCACAAATGGAGGTAAAAATTCTTCATATTATGTGGTGTGTCGGGCTTTGCGTAAAATTCGAAATATATACCGGCCTTGAGAATAATGCGAACAAACGCCTTCTGCACGAACCAGATTTGGGTGCCTGTAGCAATATTTTCGTTTGTGCCGAGAAATTCCTCACGGTGTTTTCCACAGAGTTTATTTCGATAATAATTGTCGCGCCTATTGTTCTACTGAGCTATTTGTCAAAGCAGGGTATACATTGCCTTGGAACAGTTAGCTGAAAGAGAATACCAAATTATAAATTACCCACTGAATTTAAAAAAAAGAAGATAGAGGTAAGTCTGTAGAATTTGTAGCTGACTTTGATGGAACGGGCATATCCAGTTTGGTGTGGAAGGACAACAAATGCGTCACTCTTTTGTCAACATTTTTGGGAAAGCATCCTAAAAATAAGGTTACTAGATGTGACAAGAGACTGAAATCGCATATCAAGATAAGTTGTCCTGCTATAATGCAGGAATACAATAAGCATATTTTGGGAGTTGATCTCCTTGATAGCTTTATTGGAAGAAATGTAATAACCATAAAATCACGAAAATGGTATATTAGAGTATTTTACCACTTTCTTAATTTGACGATATTTAACTCGGGGCCTATATAAAAGAGTATATTTAGCAAAACGGATTGCAACAAAAACTGTTGCAGACTTTCGTCTTGAATAGCAACAGTGTTGTGTTCAAGAGGCGCTACAACAACACTAAAAAGAGGAACACCATCTAGCAGTGCCGCGAATTCAGTTCAATGCGTGCATAATGACAAGAGGAGGAGAGGGCCAACAGCACCAATACCGCAGGTTGACGTTCGGACAGATGGAATAGATCATTTCCCGTTCTGAAACGAAAATAGATTAAGGTGCAATTTGCCAGGTTGTCATGCACAAAGATATGTGTTATGTAAAAAATGTAACACTGCAATATGTTTCAATAAAGACAAGAACTGTTTCTTCCAATTCCATAATGCTTAAAATGTGAGCTTAAAAGAGTCATGTAGCCTCCTACACTGCATCTAATTGTAATTTTTATGTTCTTTATTTTGAATCAATACTTTTGTCATAACTTAATGTTTTTACAATGAATTTATACAGTTATTTTTAATCTTTGAATTACAATTTTTATTTTCTACTTAAAACCATTTGTTGATAATATACTAATGCATAATGATTCAAATATGAATCATTCCTATTATTAGCAAATTGATGAAAATTGAAATACTTGCGCATACTTCTCGGTTGGTTTTTGGATTTAGGAAGTAATTTTAAACGTATATGATTTATCTTAACAATATATAAAAATTCATCCATTTAAGGGTTAACTTCATAACTGACTTTTTACCGCCGAAAGACGGATTTTTTGCACTTGGGTCATATACACCCCAATTCCTATATTTTGCATATATTTCTTTCGTTCTTTGTTTCACATTCATTAGTTGAAAATATGTCCATTTTTGTACCGAAAAACGGCAATTTTTTCATCTTAAGATGATCTTAAGATGGACTGAATCACTTCATTTGCAGTTATCTCCAAAACCATTTATTGGACTGAACTACTAATTACATATCTAATTAAGAGACAAAATGTAGATGCGATTTCATCCTACATACAAGCTTTAACAACCATGTTTACAATTTTTATAGCATATCTTCTGTACTGGAAGACGATCAAATTGACCATTTTCGCGTAATTAAAAATTTTTAGCGCGTACTTTGAGACACCAAAATCCTTATTTCTCTGTAAGTATTGCAAGGATTTCCATAATTTGTTCTTGTAAACAAAGCTAGGATATGGAGTGAATTCATAATTCAATTTGAAAATCCTAGGTACCTAGGTACCTTCACAAAACATAACAAAAGCAGCCAATACTGTCAGTTGAGAAATATTCTTCTTACTTCTCCACAACTAACACAGACGAGAGTTTTGTCGAGTGGAATGGAGAGTCTGGTACTTTTCAATACAAATTCCCCGAGTTACAGAATTCCGACTGGAGAGATAACAGATAAGTGTAAAAAGAACTCTCATCTCCACAACTCTCCGAGTTAGTGAATCTGGCCCCAACCCCAAGACAGTTCAGTTTGGAGGAGCCGCGTCATGGTTTGGGGCTGCTTTAGCGCTAACGGTGTTGGACCAATTATTGAAATAAAGGGCTGAATGGACGGTCTAATGAATAAAAACATATTGGCCAATCATCTGGAAGATTTCTCATAGGATTTACCACTGTCAGCATACCGCCAAAGGATGTTCCAGCAGGACAATGCCCGATGTCATACGGCTCGCATTGTTATGGAGTGGTTTGAGGAGCTCCAAATTTCCATAATTGAGTGGCCCCCACAGAGCCCCGATATAAACCCTATCGAAAATTTGTCGGCTATCATCAAAAGACGTGTTTGAGAAATAAAACCGAAGGCAACAAGAGAATTATGGGACACCATTCGTGAAGAATGGTACAAAATTAGTCCTGAAGTCTGTGCTAACTTAAATTTAAATTACGTACATATTATTTACTTTTTTTTTTTTAATAAAATTATCATATTTTTCAGAGGTACTAAATATCACTTTGGTACCAATTTTGCTCCTATATGATTTGACTAATTTTTGGTGTAAATTTTTTGGCTTTTTTTTGCAAATATATTTATATTAAGATATATGAAGTATGTATTTATCGAAATAAATCAGATACTGAATTAGAATTTCTGAAATTATGATGTTTCATCACATTTTATACTTATAAATAAATTATTTCGTTGGGTGTGCTAATTAGCACGCCACCCCTGTAGTTGTATCTACTTACGTTTCTTCAGAAGAAAAATATTATAATGACGACTAAGTAATAGATTAGAGAATTTTTTGTTTCAGAAATGATTTGCTAAGAATTAACCCATTTAAACTTAGTTACTTTTGCTGCCAAAACTCATGTCATTCTTATCAAAAAAGTTGAATCAAGATTAAAATCTTATTGAAAAAAAAAATTTCTTACAAATTATGAAACAGTACACCAAATAGTATGATTAAGTTAACTTTATTAAAAAAATAATATTTAAACAAAATTATTATAAGAGAACAATAAAACCATTTTAATTTGACATAGATAATGTATGTTGTTCCGCTCTGAATCACAGTAGGTATTTTATTATCAATCAACCACCTGGCATTGACACGTGACGTGAAAGATAAAGTACTACAACGATTCGTTACGTTAAAAATGCCCATACACATAATATGCAATGCATCCTCAAAATATGTATGGGAACTTATTCAGAAAACTTTGCAAGCTTTTATATTTTAGAACCTTGAAACGCTACACAAAAAAAGCTGTTCGAGGGCACATGTTGCACTCTCAAGTTTAATGAAATCGTTTTAATTTGTTCATAAATTTTTAATTACTACTTTAAAAGCCGAAACATAAGCGTTTGATTTATGCGCATAGTCGAATACGATTACGTACAAAAACCTACTTGGGAGAGGAATTTATTCTATCATACTTACATACCCAAGTATGGAAACTTTACTTCCGCCGCAACAGCCATTTTGCAAGTCAGCTGATGACTTTGGGTGTGAACAGCAACAGCACAGCAGCTGTTAAAATTCATCGCAAGTGCAAGTGGATGATGAGGATTTCTGAGCTTGGCGTTTTCTCATGCCACGTGCACTACTACACATGAAGCTATTTTATCATTGCTTTGCCAGGCAAAATGTAGTCGGCATCGGCGGGCAGCTCAAGACGTTCCCTCTCTCTGTTCGTTAAACGTGAGATAATTACTTATCGTTCATAAACAGTTCTAGAAAAAAATTACTGCTAAGTGCGGGTAGGGTAGGGTACATGCTGTACGGTTCTCTGGCGTATCTCTAATTTTTATCTATGCCAATTACCAAGAATAAAATTTTCATGTTCAAGGTGACGAACAGCGAATTATTTCTTTGACTAATTCTAGTTTGCAGTTTTACGTAAACTCTTTCCGTTTTTGTTTTTTCTTCGAATAAAAAGCTCTCTTTCCTGCTGCGTGCGTAGATAGAAAGAAATGATATGTTTGTATGTATGTATATTTGGCTGCTAAGATTAAGACGTCGTTCATTCTGGTGGGATAGCGTAGCTCGTTTGTAGCGTTTTCACTCGTGTTACATAACATAAGATGTAGGATGTACGCAAACACAAGGGTAACTATAGTCAAATCCATTATTGGTTAATTTATTTGCTGATTTGAATTGGCTATAATATGCCATAAAATGACGTATTTTCCTTAAAATGTAGATATTTCTATATCCTCATATTCGTGTATGGATCTGCTACCAATCTAAAGTGAGCAACAGGATCGTTGAGTTAAGGGCAAAACACAGTGAGAGAAACACAACAAAGTCGCCAACAAAAAGGTTGAGAAAATCCTAAATTAATAATTTTTTTTTTAATGTTTATATGATTCTTTATTAAAAACGTTATAAAATGACTCTTAATATAAAAAACTAGTAAAAGTGGCTTTGAAAACAGAAAAACAGGTTCTAACTCACTAAATCTAAAAATGACGCAAAAGGCTCAAACAATTGTATAAAAACTAAGGAAACAACGAATAGTATAGATACTAAATATGGCACACTAAAAACACACAAAACACAAGAGATTAAAAGAAGAATATAAAGTAAAGGTAAAATAGAATTTTCACAAAAATTTTGAAGATAAAGTTTTAAAGCCAAAGTGGAGATAACATTTTAACAGTATGTCCATATTTACAGATAAGTGGCAGTTCCAAGAAAAGTATTCCACGTAAATTTACCGAGATGCCCAACTAGAATTTTGCAAATGATCGAAAGAGAAATTTGGAATTTCTTTACGAATAATTTTGTTGACCACCACTGTTACCATCATAGAGTCCCGCGAGAGCAGCCTGTAGTATCATAGACTTCTACAAACTGCCCTCATCATCCCTCCAGCTTAGCATCTCTAACGGAGCGCTTGGCTTTCCCACAGCACTTGCAACGGTTCCAAAGCGAGGAGAAGCCCCGTGGACTAGTGTTGCAAATGATGTGGCCTGCTATCCCCAGCAAAAGACAAGAGCGCCGTCCTGCACCGACGATAGTGGTTGCCATGTGCAGTTGAATGTGTCTGTGTTCGTTGCCAGATATTCAAGACGTAAACGTCTCTTCAATCTGTCAACGAAGTGGTGCTTGTGCGTGGTGCTGTGGTCAGTGTTCTGATTCCCATATCCGACTCTCATGTAGTACAGGTGAATTGTAGATTTTGCCAGTGTCAACACAAAGCTAATCGAACAATTCACTCGACTACAGACCCTTGGCCCCCATAGAAGCGATGTTCTAGTGATGCTGAAATTCGGGTGGATCAGCTGACACATATCACCCACGAGTTCCATTAGATTCTGCAAAGCTGGGCAAGTGAAGAATCTGTGAAACAAGGTGCCTTCACCAGCACAAACTGTGCAAATCCTCTGAACTCACCGGTCAATATGTGACAACTGATTAGGATGTACAAGACTGAGATGCAGCAATTTAAATGCTACATCAGCATCTTTGTAATTAGAAGGATAACTGTAGACTACTCTGCAAGTTATCCCTCTCATCACGCCCATATTCACCCCGAGGTGTGTTCGCCATCTGTCGTATCCTGTATACATAAGCACGTCTCGGAGCACACGTGTTGTAAGGTGTGTGAGGTGGTCTGTTCAGAACGAAAGCATCTTCCAACTTAGTGCTAATGTAACTGGTCCCAAGTTGACGAAATCTCTCCCGCGCAGAAGGAGCCAGGTCATGTAGTTGTGTAGTGTTAGTGTTTATTCGACAGCTTCCAGAGATATCAATAATATCTCCGAGAACTGTCAGTGTATGCGTGTCAGCTTCAAAACCTCGAGCATTACTGAACACTGAATCTATTAATTCAGGAATTGACGCGAATTGCGTATACCGTAGAGCATTCCACTTAAGGTGAAATGCTGGCCTGATTCTGCCCTAGGTCTGAATCGTTGAGATTAGATCCTGTGGCCAGTCACGAGGATAGGGTGGTCGAACAGAGAGCAAGTAGTAATACTCCCCTATGCCGATCCCTCCTAGTACATTCACCCACAGTTGAGAAATCAAGCTGTCTCTCTGACAAAACACTCGTTGGAATGCACGCACTTGGAGACACCTTGATTTCGCAACCAAGTTAGTGAGACCTAGTCCACCTATCTTGACTGGCACACAGAGCGTGCTTTCAGCAACCCATCCGCACCAAAAGGCGTCTATCGCTTTTGCTTGAAGAAGACCTACGAAGCCTTCATCAAACGTCTCAGACTTTAGCAGATGAACGATGGACGAGGTAATGAAATAATTTATCACGACTGAGCTACCCCTTAAGAATAATGGAAATAATAATCAACTCCGCCATGAGTTTAGAGCTCTATAGAGTTTCGCCATAGCAATTCGCCTATTATTTGATTTACTCTCGCGTCCGATATACACACCTAAATACTTCAGGCAAGTATTAGTCCACTGGATATTGAGTGGAGTATCTGTATGATCTCTCCACCTTCCACACCACAAGCCTTGACCCTTACTAAGGTTGATTTTAGCGCCCACTATACGATCGTACTGTTCGAAAACAGCACGAGGGACCGGATTAGCTTCATCTCTTGTCACGAAAATAGAAAGGTCATCCGCATACGCCAACATAAGGGCCCCACATTGGCATATGTTAGATGAACCGCATATCGTCCGAGCATTCGACGAAGATTCACCAATAGCGGCTCCAACGAAAGATCAAGCATACCTGACAATGGACAGCCCTATCTGATACCTCGATGAAACGAAATAGGAGCCAGAGCTTGTCCTTGATGCTTAATCAAAATCGCTGAATCTCTATACAGTTTCCCGACGATATCTAGCCACCTGGGTGGAAACCCAAATGCCTCGATAGCAGTCAAGAGATACTTGTGCGAGACGCTATCAAAAGCCTTTTGTTGCTCTAAAGAAATCATGGCCATTTGTGTACCTGTCTGTTCATGGCAGGCAAGGAAATGCTTGGCTACCGCAATGTTGTCGTAGATACTACGACCAGGTACACAATAGGACTGTTCCGGGTGTATTACCGAAGCAATCACTGAACGGAGTATCGCCCCTAATGCTTTTCAGACGATTTTGTAGTCCACGTTGCATTCTCAACCGCCGAATTGAAGACTTCCAAATGTCACGAATTAATAAATTTTTGAAACGTATGAAGAATTCTGGAGTCAAGCCGTCATAGCCAGGTGAAGTGTGTCGCCCTAGATCCTTTGTCGCAGCGATCATATCCTCCAATGTGATTACTGTATCCAGGAGCTCCTTACTGTCTTCAGAGAAAGTGGGAATATTCTCAAGAAATTCATGAGTGGTCGAGAATGTTGTGGACGTCGATTCAGAGTAGAGACTACTGTAGTAGTCTCGAATATATTCTGATAGCTGTTGTTCGTTCAAGACTTGTCCAGATTCATCAAATATCGATTCGACCTCACAAGAAGCAGTACGTCGTTTAGTTGCCTCGAAGAAGTACTCGGTTGAAGAATCGCCTTCCCTCAGCCAGCGCGATTGGCTGCGCAGCACAAACTTCAAGCTATGCTTGAAAGTTTGTGTTGCCAAGCGTTCCTTTATTCTGTTAAAATAAAGAATCAACTCCGGCTGAGTTGGGAGAAGAACTGCCACCCGAGAGACTTCGACCGACAAGCTAGAAGCTTGATACCCACTTCGATTGAAACTCGTTTCGATAAAAGATCGAATTTTGAGCTTTGCAACATCCCACCATGGACTAACAAAAGGAAAGTCAACTTATATCTCTTGCCAATCGTGCCAGAATTCAATGAATTCATTGATGAACTGCTCGGGATTCAACAAATAGTTGTTGAATATCCAGTATGCAGTTCTTCTTTCAACTAGAGTGCTGGTTGCGAGTTGCTACCACAAGATGATGATCGCTAACGGAACAAACTTCATGAGTGACACCAACGAAATGTTCTAGTATTCCAGGTGAGACGTACAGTATATCGACTCTGGAGCCTGCGAAACTTCAACGGATATTTCACGAGACCCTCGTGTATGATCTAGTCGTAGGATGCATCCGACGATAGATATCCACGAGTCTGAAAATACGGACAAAATTTCTCAACCGAGTAGCATTGACGGAGTTGAACTCAACTCCGGAATGCCGATCCATTGAGGCATTCAGCGTGCAGTTGAAATCACCTCCGAGGACAGTTTCGCCACTAAAATTCAACAGATAGGATTGAACACTGTCAAGAACTTATCTTGTAATATCCTGGTCATGAGGAAGGTACACGTTTACTACCTTGATATGTTTGTCTTGTACGACAAAGTCCAAGGAAGAAGCGAAGCCTGGGAATATATCTGTATATACAGGAGACGATAGGTAAATTTGTTGGATACAATGATTGCCACCCCTGAGCCTCGGCGAGGCGCAGGTGTGGCACACATTGCATAGCCAGTGTGTAAATAAGCATAGCGCTCGAGTTGTGTGTATGTGTCTTGTGTGAAATTCGTCTCCTGTAGAAGCGCGATGTTTATATCGAAAATTTTGACATGTTCGATAGTGCTGTGTAACCTTGTATGTGCACTTAAACCCCCGGTGTTGATAGAAGCTATCTTGCACATTCAAAGAGATGAAAAGCTCAAACGATGAATGCGGGACGTCTGCTGACGAGGAGAATCGGCCAAGCAATGCTCCTGGATCACCTCCTCCACCTTCCTATGGAGACGCTCACAGCGAGCTGCATCGTTGTACTTCCCCTTTTTCTTCGACTCCTGTTGTAAGAGTATAAGCTGAGGAAGTAACAACTCTGGCTTTTCCAGCTCCCGTACAAGAATACTCCAAATTTTACCTGAATTCTTCTTGTACTGGAGCTGGCCAAGAATTCTGCGAATTTTCTCCCTAGGAAGGGTTTCCATACCCTTCGAGACTTCAAAATTGGCTACCAGTCGAAATGGTGCAGGAAGCAGCATCGCCTTTTTTAGCCTACTTGGCTGCTCGACTCCTCGTCGGAAGTAGCCGTGTTCTCACGTGCTGACGTGGCACCGTTCACAGCCGTAGTAGTTTTTGCCTCTGGGCAATTTCAGGCACCCTAGCCACTGGCTGCTCCAAGATAGCAATTTGAGTGCCGGCAGAAAGCTCCTTCTCCGGAGCCACTACTGTAGCAGTGGCTTCCTTCGAGGGAGCCCTCTGTTCAGCCCTCTTTCCGCTTCTCTTGGGGCATTCAGCAATAAAATGCCCTACTAAATGGCAAGCATGGCATTTCGCTTGGGTGCCCACGTCAATCCAGTATCTCGAACCAGATATGCTCAGGTAGAAGCCTGACGGAAGCGGACACCCCTTATTTAAGGTGATGGACGCTTTCCGGGTGGTACCGAAGATATCCCGCCCGAGCCCCTCTTCCCCAATTTTTAAGGGAATGGCTCGAATGTTGCCATGAACCTTCCCAAATCTCCCTAAGAAATTTAGGAGGTCTTCATGGCTCGCTCGCCTCGGGACCCGTGAAAACACGACCTTCGTGGACTTTTCCCAGAGTGGGAACGGCACAAGGTTTCTACCCTCCACCTCGATGCATAAGCTTGATAGCGCTTTCGAGGGTTGTGGTATACAACTCAAGCATTCCCCCAGCTATTATCCCCATGGAGAATAGCTGCTCACCGGAGATGACGCGGAAGATTGCCTTCAGGTATGCGCTCTAAGGACATCCTCTGATATTCTCGACCTGCATTTCCGTAGCTCTCGTCCTGCCATCTCCCGTCGAAGAAGCCCTGGAGGCCCGCACTGGTCTTGGGTTGAGGCTTACCCGTGTCCAATGGGGCTGGACGAGGAGTGATCCTCTTTCCTATAATTTCGAAGATGGAGGCTTGTTTGGAACTGCCACTTACCTGCGCATATGAGATCCCTGACACTAACGCCGGGGATCGTGGTGGTGCTACATTTGGGGTCGTTGTGCTGCTACTGGTGGTCTTGTTCCTACTACTACTGGTGCTGGTAGCTGCTTCTTCGAGGCGTTTGCCTTCGACGAAAGCGGTGGCCTCATTAGAGCACCAGTCGGCTTTGGCGGTGAAGATGAGGCCGCTCTTATGACTTCCATCAAGCTTGGGTTTTTCTTTTGGCTTGAGGTCTTCAACTGAACATATGTTACAGCTGCAGCTACAGGTGTTGCAGCAATAGCAGTGGATATTGGAGCTATTGCTTCAGACTTTTCTCGGACGGGAGCAGCCGTCCTGGCAATTGTTTTCTCCAATGAAGGTGGCTGCAATTGTTTGCCTTTGGCCTCTTCACTTGGGCCCTTAATGGCCTTTTCAGTGGGCCCTTGTTGGTTGTTTTTTGGAAGAAGCAGAAATTTTAGTACTCTTCCTGCCTGCGGTTAATTTGAGGGGATCATCAGCACCCCCAGAATCACTGCTGCTCGTACTCATTTTGAGTACGGCAGAAATGATGCACGCCTTATATACAATATATTTATTCTTTTTTTTTCTAATTAGCTTCAGATTTTTATTTTATTTTAAAATATTTAAATTTCCCTTTCTTTTCTACTTTTATTTTTCTAAAATGAATTAAATTTGTAACTGAAAATTTTTCACGGTTGCCATGTTGTCATTGCAATTACCAAAAATAGTTAAAATTTTGAAATTGTCAATCGTTTTGCACTTTTTCACAATTTATTTCTAAGATTTTTAATAGTTTTTTATTTGGAGGAACACTAAACACAATGAAAACTTCAACAATAATTCCTCAATATCACTTTTTTACACTTTGAGCGGTTTTTTTAAGCTTCTTAATGCTCTTTTTATTTCTATTTGTGGGAGCTTTCAGAATGACACGTTAGCTCTCTGTGTAATAATAATAATAATATTTCTTTATTAGCATACACAATTGAGATACAAATCTCTTTATAATGTGCAATTCTCTATGGTAAACAAAATATAATCAAGTATGTATAGTCAATGAGAAAAATTAATTTCCAAAGCGACTATAATAAGCAAATTATTATCAAACGAACAGAATGTATGAAATAAGGTAAAGTTAATTAAAAGCTAGGAAAAACAAAAAATCAGTATGTAAAAGAGAAAATCTAAGTACAATACTAATTATAATCTGAGATTATTTGTGATATTATAAAAAAAGATGGAAGAGGCTATGCATGCAGTGGAGCATAGAATCTATAAATGTTTAAAATACTCTAAAGTTTCTATCTTGAAACCCTTATGGCTCTGTATTATTCTAAGATTTATAGGAAGACTATTCCAGACTCTGACACCATGAACGAAGAAAGAGCTAGAACTAAGCAGGAGATTAAATCGTGGAAGTAAAAGTAACCGAGATCGCTGCGAAGAAAGGAATTCTATATGGGCATAAAGATATGGAACACTATGCTTATTTATAATTTTATGTATCATCATCACACACAGTCTGTAGCGAAGATAGTCATCAAATTGACATCCAAAGATTCTTCTAGAAACGACTGAGACATGATCGTATCTTCTGAGACCAAAAATGTATCTAGCGCAGGCATTAAAAGCAACGTTGAACTGTCTTCGAATTGAACTATCTATATTACAATAGACATAGTCACCATAAGTGATAATGGGTACAAGTAATGCCTTGACCAGACGTTCTCGTAGTAGCTGTGGTGTATACTCAGCATGTCGTCACAATCTCTTTAAGCCACGATAGATCTTCGAGACAGTAAAGTCAATATGAGCTCTCCATGACAAGACACTGTCAATGATCATCCCCAATTTTTTTAATTCAGGCTTACAATCGATACTGATGTTATTTATACACAAAGAAGGAAACAAAGAGACATCAATTTCACGGTTAAAAAGAATTATGCTCCGCGTTTTGCTTGGGTTCAAAAACACTCTGTTTCTTTCTGACCAGTCAACCATACAAGCCATTAATTTACTAATATTATTGGCAGCTTGGTTCACAGAGGAAGGGAGAAATAGTTGAATGTCATCAACATATAGTAAAATTGAGCAATATTTAGGAATTCTGACAATATCATTAACAAACATCGTGAATAGGAGCGGGGCCAATATTGATCCTTGCGGAATGCCCGAACAAAGTGGGAGAAGTTTTGAAGAGCAATTTTTTAATGCCTGTTTACGGTCAGTTAAATATTGTTATGGTCGTAGCGTACTGCATATAGCAATACACTACACGGAGAATTACTGTAGCACGTACGCCGGCCGGCTGCCATACCGACAGTCCCCACGCACCCTAGCTCGGATGATTCTTGCTTGTCGTTGATGGAGAAAAAGAAGAAAATCTTCTTTTCTTGTCAAATCATCCAGTCAACCACATCGCAGAGGAATAAACCAAAAGAATTTCGTAGACATCGGCGAGGAAATAAACCCTGTAAGTAGATTTAGAATATTTTTCAGTCCTCCTACTGATCTATTTTTAATTAGTAGAATTATTTTCATCTACCCCGTACCTAAAAGTATTCCGACATTTCGGGCGTAATTGCAATGTTTTGACGCTTCCTTATATCTTCAAAGAAATGAACATAAGCTAACGTGGAATTGTCCTGTCGGTGATAAGCCTGCCACATATGATACTGTATTTATCGATGGATATTTTCAAGAATTTTTTGCTTCATCATTGCTGTCCCTTGATGACAATGAAATTCAATTCCACCATGATGGATCTTGGAGCACACATATCATGAGGAATGACACGCAGATGATCTAGAGGTTATAACGACAGAGCCAGAAGTCAAAATAACTACAAAACCAACTGCGTAACTCCTCTTTCTACTACTCCACAAACAATGAAACGGTTGATCTCACGGTAAGCAATTCAGATAACAATCTACCGCTCAAGCGAACAACAAAGTCAAATATCACAAATGGAAATGGTCAGAAAATATTGCCAACAATAGCAAAAATGGAGCCAAACGGTACGCTGGATTTGAATTTGTTATCCATGTACTGATATTAATTTTATTCTATGTTTTTACATTAAGAAATATTTGCACTCTAATTCCTTACGATTAGTTTTATAGTTTCACTGAATTTTTTTGCTATATGCAGGCTAAAATAGGTTCAAAATTTTATTATTGGTCTTGTTATCGTTGTTGTACCGCCGTACATAAAAAGTAAAATTGAGCTGAAAAAATCTATTTGTAAGCATTAGGATATACCGTGAGGCTCGCAACTGAAGGTTGTTTTCTTTTACATATAACATCACTTTAATTAGTAGAGCTATACTTGGTGTACACCGAGTAAATATATTCTGGATAGATTTCATTTCATGCACCTAACCTTGGGGCACGGAAAAGTTTCTACTTTAAGAAAGGAAATATTTAGTTCTGTATTAGTGGCGTTTTTGACTCGAATTTCCTGAACTGATTCCAATTCGAGTGAAAGAGGCTTTAAATTCTATCACGAAGAATGAAATATTCCAATAAATTTCATAGTTTCCAATGGAAAGTTAAATGCTTCGATAGAATAATGCATAAGATAATTAATTAGCTCATTGGTCGGGATTCGAGCATTCCCCTACTATGCTCGAGCCATTCTGCTAACAATAGAGATTAATCAGTGAAAAGTCAACTGTAATGTGCGGTAGTTCGTAATCCATCTAGTACTAGTAGTAGTAGTAATAGGTGAAATAGAAACAGTGGGATTTAAAGGAGTTTAAATAAAGTGAAAAAAGGTTATATGCAAATAATTAGTAGCCTAGTCTATCTGACATTTGAAATTTTTGTTTAATATTTTGATACGTACAATTGAATTTATATCACAGTTCGTTCTTTTTTTTTAATAACTAACGTAATAAAGAAAAAGAGCTCTTTTCTCTTTTCTTTTCTCCTGCACTCACTTCAATTCACTTTTCAAGTCTTCTAGTTAGTTAGTTGGCTTATTACCTTAAGAATAAAAAGAAAAACTTTCTAAACGTGAAAATATTATTGTTATTACACTATCTATTAACTACCTTTAAGCGTTTTAGTTAAGTTTATCTTATTAATCAACTAGATAGCCGATAGCAAATAGTTTTTATAGCTTAAACATTAGATTATTATGCGTCGTTCATCATATAGTTTATAGTATAATAAATCGTGTAACAGAATTTCATCTGCCATTCAGGAATTATAACGTAAAAATGAATTGCTGAATACTTTTTACTTCTCCTTTCACTTTCCTGGAGTCCTCTCACATGAAGGTCGTCTAGGTTCGCTAGTCTCTCTCTTTACAGGTCTAGAAGGGACACTGAAACTAATTTGCTGCCCTCAGTGTCGTAGGCATGCAGTGAAGGCATACCATCTGCGCCTTCAATATTGGATGTAGGTAAGTGACGTAAAGGTCCCTTCAGGACTGAATGTGTGCCGGCGTGTTGTTAAATAGGCATGCATTTTTTTTGATTATGGCAGACGGCAGCGGCAGGTTTTTCGTGGAACCTCCCCACACTCTCCACCAATAGCCGAGGCGAGCTAGCGTACCACCCTGCAGTCAACGCTGTCCGTCGAGTGATCTGTCAGCTCATGCTGGCAGTCTGGACTTCACGTCCAAGCCAATCACTCAACATACTACCATAACAATATGACAATATGAGATTAGCCGCAGACCGACTAAAATAGAACTGTGTCAATAACGATAGAAAAGTCAACCGAATCAAATGCCTTAGAAAAATCTAACGAGCACAAAATCGTAGCCTGCCTTAGCTCAGTATTACGTCGAACAGATCCAGTAAGATGCAATAGTAACTAAACAATACTATGTTTGGATCTAAAGCCTGAATTTGCTCATAGAGTAATCGTTCTGTAGCCTTGGATAGTACCGGAAGAATACTTATTTGCCTAAAATCCTGTGGCCCGGAAGGCTGTTACGTTTTCATTATCGGATGTACTTTGGCGGCTTTAAACTATATTGGAAAGGAAGAAGTCGTAATAGCAGTATTGATAATATATACAATAGGTCTAATAATAAGTGGTAATATTAATTTAAGAAATCGTATGTCAATACCATCATATCCAATTTAGAGCTGAAAATTGGATCCGGATTTGCTAATATCCGGATACCCGGATCTGCGAACTATCCGATTCCTGAGATCCGGATCCGAACTATACGGATCCAGATCCGAACTATCCGGATCCAGATCCGAACTATCCGGATCCAGATCCGAACTATCCGGATCCGGACTAAGCAAAAAAGCTTCAAAATTGTGTTGTTTCATTGAGAAAATGTGAATACCATGAAATTTATATTTTCCCAATGAAACAATGCAATCTAAGGGAAATTTTGACCCTTTTTTGCTTAGTCTGGATCCGGATAGTTCGGATCCGAATCTGGATAGTTCGGATTATCCGGATACCCGGATTTGAGGAATCGGATAATCTCGGATAATCCGGATAGTAAATTATCCGGATACTTTCAGCTCTAATCCAATTGCATTGGGTTTAACAGACTTAAACGCAAATATGACCTCATTAGTAGTAACACATCTAAATGAAAACTGTATATCATAATCATTAGTATGAGATGATATTGGATTATTATAATAATTACCCTGACATTTTTTTACAAAAAATGCATTTAATTCATCGGGATCAAAGGAATTAGAGTTATTTTTATTGTTAGTAATTCCAGCATCTTTTATGTTTTTCCAAATGGCCTTTGATGGCAATAATGGGTTAAATTTACCACGATAATAGTTTATTTTGGCCTTTCGAATTTCAGCCGTGGTTAAGTGTCGCAGGCTTTGATAATTACTTTTAAGCTCAGTGCTGCCATATATTCTTCACGAATTATAGGCAAAGTTTCGCTCGATAATCAATGATTTAATATGATTGTTGATCCAAGGGGAGGAATAATTAGTGGTTATAGTACGTATTGGAATAATTTCATCATATAAATTGTTAATAACGTTGTTGAAATATTCAACCTGCTCTGTGGTGTTATTGCTGGAATAGATATAATTCCATTCAAGAGAAGCCGTTCTACTATGAAGCTATCCAGATCAACCGTTTTATAATTTCTAAATGTAAAGATTCTTTGCAGGGGTCGGTTAACTAATAGACATGTGACTGAGGATTAGCCTCAGACTGTAAGTGAATGTGTACCATAAGAGTGCACTATGATCACCAATTCTAGGGAGAGGAAGCTCTGTATGAGATTTAATCAAATCAGGTTTATTGGTGATAATTAAATCGAGCAAGCTGGATCCATTATTATGATAGTAGATTGGATTTGTGTTAATAATTGTTAAGTTAATAGCATCCAGATATGAGATAAAACTCTCCTTAACACTACTTTCAATCAACATATTATTATTAAAATCTCCAAAAATCAGACTAACTTCATATGCACTAGAAAGTTGCATTAACTCATCAATGAATCTATTAAAATCTGTAACTCTGGGAGACTTATATACACAAGTTAATAAAACTTTTTGTTGTTGAATTAACATTTCAAGGAATAAATACTCAGGACCAGGAATGTTGTTATTAGAGGATGAAATTACTCTACATTGAAGATTTTCACTTACATACACCACTATGCCACCTACTCGTGAGTAACTACGATCATTACGAAATAATTGGAAGCCCGATAAACACAAAAACATTACTTATGAAATCCTTTAGCCAGGTTTCTGTAATCATTATTATATCCAGCTTACTATTATGAAAAATATGTTTAAATTCATCAATGCTAGAGAGTATACTTATGACATTAATGTGGCAAATATTAATACACTTCTCCTTAGCACCAGTAAAATTCAATATTACATCTCGTTCAGAAATGGAGTCAGATTCTGTACTATCATAGAATGTAGATATTATAAAAAATAGTCAGCAAGAATTTCAAGATGATACGTACTAAGAAATTATAGCATAAGCTCAAAATAACATGCATAAACCTGGAAATCATAATTACAAGAGTGAAAATGATAGAAAAAATTATAAATGCATGACTAAATAAATAACATATAAAAAGAAAGAAGCAACTAAAGACAAAGTTAAGATAATTAATTTGAGACATTTAAAAAAAAACTTATTTACAATATTACACTGAATCCGATTCAAGCATACCCTGTGTCGAATGCTGCTCCGAAGTCGTTAATTGTTGTAGAGAGGTGACCTTGAGGGGGACTGTTCAGTATTCAAATTGCGTCTGATATATACAACAGCATGAACAATAAAAACAGAAGCAATTTTCCCATGTATCTATCATCTCCAGATATACATTCTTTTATATAGATATTATTATTTCCTGCGATAGCTTAGGTTTCATTGTACGCACTGCTCTTATAAATTTCATTTTTTCATCTGAGCTATCAAATTTGATGATAATTGGAACTGCATGCCTTGAGTGTATGGTTTTACTGCCGTCACCGCTCGCTCTCCTCAATCTAAATACGCTGATTGTTATGGTCGTAGCGTACTGCATATAGCAGTATGCTACACTGAGAATTACTGCAGCCGGCTGCCATACCGACAGTCCGCACACCCAATTTCGAAGAATTCTTGCCTGCTGTTGGAGAAGAAGAAGACAATCGTCTCTGTCTTGTCAAATCTTCCACCCAGTGAACAAGAGAAGTAGTGAAATTGAAAATTTGTCCAAAAACATCGGCCAGGAAACTAACCCTGCGAAAATCTTAAAAATAGCGTCCGACAGCATCGACACCTCGCGTTCATAGCCGAGATTATATCTCAACAGATACCTGCAAGTAATAATAATAATTTTGCAGTCACTTCGGGATATGTTGAAAATTTCACATCGTGTCTGTATCGTAGATTCCTTTCGAATCAACATTTATTTGAGTGAACTCTCCTGTCAAAGATCTGCATAATGTTGGACACATTTTAGAAAGTTGTATGGGATTTACATGACACCAAAATATATATATAGCATCAAATTCCGTTTTTGCGGTGAGAATGACTGCCCGGATTGGGTTTTAACGGAAATTCATCCAACAGTAGCAGTTTTAAGTTCGATAAAGTTGCGTGCGTTAACTCAATGCGTGGCAAAAACTATAAGCGGAGAGGAGCTTGAAGACGACAAGATCAAGGAAATTTTTGCAAATAGCCAGATAGAACTAAGTGAGATAAAGAAAATTTTGGGATAATGTCTGCCTAATCGCCTTTACAACAACACCACAATATAGACTAACAGTTGGAGTAAATTTTATATGAAAGCCTGTATGTGATGATTGTTTCAAATTTTACTGTGAATATAAAAAAGGTTCTAAAGTAACAATAGCTACGAGAACTCATTACCATGAGAAATGTTCACAGAAAAACGCGATAATGGCTCTTGTATATAATGTCAAAAATTAGCAGTCGCAGTCTCCAATATCATCAATTTCTTCGTTATAAGAACAGATTACAGGATCTTTTAGTAACTAATTAACAAAATTAGCTTAAAGCAACGTTCATATATTTTTTTTAGAGAAATTTTTTTTTTATAAATTTTGAATCATAATTGCATTTAGCGAGTAAGCAGTGGCAAGCGGATCATCACGGAGGCGCCTCGGCGATGGATCCACAGCAACGAAGTACATGTAAGTTGTTGTCGTTTGTTTCTTTGTACATTTAAGTTAAATCAAAAATTTGATCTACATACATATATATGTAAACAAACTAAAATGAAATTTTTCTTTATTCTTATATTTAAATTAAGCCAAAAATTCGATCTACAAACTATAATGAAATCTTTAATTCATACGTGAATACTATTTATGACAATAAGTTTTTTCACTAGCTTTAGGCTTGACATTATATTTTTGTACGTTTAGCAATTCGTATGCCTCGTACTACTATATCTAAATTGTGCTTAAATTTTTCTTATTTTTGGTACCCAACTCATTTTTTTGAAATTCAAAATTTGATAGTAACTTAAGTAACATCTGACGAGAGTTTTCGAGCAAAAGGGAAAATTTAGTTAATAAAGTTTCTTTTTTTATAACGTAATGGCACCGTAGAGTTTTCTGGGTTTTCTCCTTTCGCTTTCCAGGAGCCCTCTCACATGAAGGTCGTCTAGGTCCACTATCCTCTCTATTTTCAGGTCTACAAGGGACTCTGTAAATATCTGCCCTCAGAGTCAGTTGGGTGGTTAGGGCATGCAGGAAGGCAGACCATCTGCGCCTTCAATGTAGATGTAGGTAGGTGACGTAAAGGTCCCTTCAGGACTGAATGTGTCCCGGCGTTTTTGGTTTAAAGGCACGAGATTTTTTTTTGTATATGGCAGGCCAATAGCCGAGGCGCGCTAGCGTGCCGCCTTGCAGTCAACGCTGTCCGCCGAGTGATCTGTCAGCTCATGCTGGCAGTCGGGACTTAACGTCCAGTCGTCAATCACTCAACATAGTTTCATAACATGGTCCCGGATGGAATTTGACAATTAACCATTTCGGACAATTTGTAAATAATTTCACTATTATTTTCACTGACAAGCTGAGGAATTACATATAGAAAAGCATCTATAGATTTAGAAATTCTTTCAAGCGTATTAACCTTATTTGCCAGGCTTGACACTTGTTTCTCTAGAGAGGTTATCTGTGATTTCATGTTTGCAACTACATCACTGAACTGCTTGCAATTTCTGAAATTTTAAATGATAACTTCGATTCCGTGACTTTTAACTTGGAATCAAAATGTTGCTTGACACCTTCCAGCAATTGTTTGTTTGGTATTGAGCTGCTACCGGCACGTGTTTTAGATGACATTGCTGGTAATCTTGAAATGTTCACCACGAAACTTTGAAATTAAAATAAAGCTGAGAAGAAGCTAGCTTGTTAAGACTTCTAAGTAAATATCCTCGTGCACTAGCTTAAAACTACCAAAGAAAAAATGCAAAAATTACGGAGCCAAGTTTCACACAACTATTCAATCGCCATTAACGCACGCATAAATTAGTCGTTAACATAATAGACATTAATCTTATGTGGACTTCGTTATTTTTATAAAGCATAGGAAATTAAAAGATAATAGTAAATAAACTAGTTATTAAAAACTTGTAAAAAATTAATTTCTTTAATTAGTTTGAGAAATTAGGGATTTTGCGGAGGAACTAAAAAACAAAATGAGGGAAAAGTTATGCTCTGTGATAAGCATCATCCCATGTATAGCAATCTCATCTTCCTCTTCTTTTTTCTTTATGCTTTGCAATTTTAAATAAGCCGCATAAGCTATATTAAAGATTTTTCTTAATTTTTTCCTTCCTGCCATTTGTTTTACAATAAATAAAACAGTTCCCACTGTCAAACACACTTGTGGCGTCGCGTTCACTGTGTTTAACCCTTTCACTACGGAGTATTTTTTTATATTCAGCAGCAACTTAAGAAATTTGAGTAAATTATTTCAACATATGAATGAAAAAAAAAGTGTTTATGTACATGAGAAGTCCTTAGTCTTTACCATTATCCTGGGATAAATAATCCCAATAAAGATTTCTGGTGGGACAATATGTCCCAATAAGCTGTTTGTGGCCAAAGAGCCAAACCCAGATTTTTAAAAAAACATTATGATATAAGCATGTTATTTATTTTTTTGTTCATACATACTTGATTTGCTTTGAAATTATTTATTTGTGAAAGCTGGGAAAATAATTGAAGCATAATGCGTTATTGCATCCAGAGCATACGTATTTGGTCCGTGTCTCTCTCTTTTCTGAAGTGTAACGTACACATCGAAGTCGAGAAGGATGTTCAATTGGTAAATGTTCACCGATATTTAAATCTTCTAATCGTTGTTGCTTGGTCGATCTACCACCTGCCCGACGAGTCCTTAGTATTTTATTTTTTGTTCCCTCGACTATCATAATTTCGGCAAGTGGGACGATAAAGTTAATCATAGGAACTTTGCGACGGTGACTTTCCGTGTATAAGTTAATAATTTCACTTATCCGTTTCTCAAAAAAAATAAATAGAACAACTTTAAATTATTAGTGGATCTTTATTCAATGAAATATAAACGAGAACTGAACTTAGAAAATAATCTGAAAGTAAAGCGCCAAGTTGAAGCTGAATCTAAGATGTTTCCCACGGCTGGCATGCAAGCATGAGGCATGATGCTAAAACTGCAATCGCTGCAATTCCCACAGGTGGCTTGGAGACGATTCGGTTTAAATGTTGATATGTGGGAGATATGATGATTACACGTGATTAGGTGTTGTATTCCTCGTCGCATGTACTCCTATTTGTTAAGTCTTCCCCTCTTAGATGCGGATGTCCTCATACGTTAAATCTCGTAGAACTTTGGCCGGCTTATAGAATAATGTTGGGCAAGATCAAAAACTGCTGGTGTGGTTAAAGCTGGATGAATATCTTTGCTTTCTTCTAGGTTAGTGAACTTTGGAGCGATTTCCTTACTTGTATTGATGTGGATTTCCGTTTGTTTTTTATTTTTTATGAAAAATATTACCAAAATTGCTAATATGATGGCTATTGAGGTAAGCAGTCCGTAACTGGTCCATTGATGAAGAATCTTCTCGGTTTCCAGAAGTTCTATTTTGTTGGTATTGTTTATATGTAGGTCTTTCATCATTTCAAGTGATAATAATTCTCGATATTGACTTTCTTCTGAACTGATTTGCAAGATGGCAGGTAAGACATGAAGGGTTGGCTTTTCTTTGGAGATAAAAGTTCTTCCGTTAATACTGATCGTCGAATTGTGGAATTTGATGAGGAAAGTTCCGTTAAGATTGTGTACTGAATCGTCGATTCTTATGGCACCGCTAAATTGGTTGAGCAGCAGAATACCTTCAGAAATTTCTTCTATTGATGTTACATGTTGATTATTGATTTTGTTGCAGGTTGCGCTTGTACTTTTTAGGAGATGGGGAATACACGTAGTATTACTAATGTCTATAATATTATCCTGTTTACAAATTGACAAATAACCTAAACTTTTACAATCTTCTGTTATGGCAAAAATACTATTTTTGTTTTTCAGGATATTTTTGTAAGTTATATCATTAATTACATTATTCCTCTTAACTGGTTTGACTAATAATTTTTCAAATGTTACTTTACTTGTTATTGGAATATTTATTACGTAAAATAATGAAACGGAGTTTGTAATTACTTTAACAATAGCAAAGTCTAACGCTTCTTCTGGCGTAGCATATGGTAAGTTCTCCTTATCTAAAATATCTGTAGCTAACTTAATTTCTTCTTTAGATAGTATTATTGAGTTTACAATTCCAACTTTGGCCCAATGGATGGCGTAAGCAATATTAGTTAATTCTTCCTTTATTAATTTTAATTTATACTGAATACTTAGTACTAAATGATCATTTAATGAGTGGTCATTTTTTATTAACTTTATTATTTGATTTGTAATATTCGTAATGTTATTTATTCTTTCGTTATACAATTCATTGATAATAACTTGTTTATTATTATTTGACAAGACATTATTTATTTTATTCTCTATCATTACAAAATCGTCATGGTCAGGATTTCCAGCTATCCATTTCCACGCTGAGCCAATAAAATCTAATGATCTTTTTGCCTTATGTGGCTTTAAATTGTTTAATAAATTCTGTATTTGCGATATCTCGTGGGAAAGATAAGGGAAGAGGGTATAATTTTTAGGAATTTGGTTCTCTAGAAGTGAAGAGATTTCGGATATAAATGTTTCGTAAATATTTAACTCGATTATGTGGATTAGTTTAAAATGACCTTCCTGGATCCTTGCAGTTCCCACGTTTAGGGCTATGACTTGCGAATTAGAATGGTCCAAGATTTGGACTTCTCCTCTGATAGAGTAGATGACATGTCTGAAATGAGAAATTTCAGTTTCTTATGTGAGTTTTGTGTATGACTTTTCCTGATTCTGTGAGAACAGTTGTGTTGCGATTTTCTTTCACAATTTCTTTGATGTACCTAACGGTTAGCTTTGATCCTATTCTCCTATTATGCTTTACGAAAATTGATTCTCCAATCTCATAGTTTTTTACAGGCTTTCTTTTTTCATTGTGATATTTAATGTCTTTTTGCTGTTTTTGTCTGAGTTTGCTGATGTTGTTTGAGCGGGATAGCTCGAAATCTTCTGGGCCGACTCTAGGGTCTCGTCCATAAAAAAGTTCAACTGGTTTTTTTCCAGTTGTAGAATGGACGGTAAAATTGTACTCATTGACCGATCGTTCCAAAAGCTCTTCAAATGAGCGTTCAACGCCGTCGCTCTTCAAGCATCGCATTATTTCAGAGAGAGTTGAGTGGAAACGTTCAACTTGACCGTTGATTTCACTCTTATAAGATGGTGTTCTGAAAATTTTTATATTTAATCCATCTTCCATCATGGAAGTTATCGTGGCAGAGTTCAGTGCCTTCTCGTTATCAATTATGACGTGTTCAGGAACACAGAAAAAGAATAATATATCTCGTAGAGGACGTTTTATATCCTCTATTGACCTGGATTTGATTATTTTTGTACGTGCAAATTTCGTAAATTTATCAAGGGCAGTAAGAACAAGGTTTCTTTCAGTAGAATAGATATCAATGTGAACAATGTGACCGGGGTAATTTGGAATAGGTGTGGGATTTATATGTTGATTGTTTGGATGTCTATCATACTTGTTTTCTTTGCAAGTATTGCAGCGTTTAACCAGATATTTTATTTTAGAACTCATTCGTGGGAAGTAATGTTTTTCCAATAATTGAATTCTATTTTCTTCGGCATTACGATGAGCTCTTTGATGAACTCTCAGAATTGTTTCTTCTTGTTCCGTTTCATTTACTATGTCTTGTACAATAGTTTGGGTAAATCTAATTTTGTAATTTCGAAAGTGTATTGGGTAAATCTCTTGTACTTTACCCATTATAGACTCGTCCGCTTTTAAACCATTTATAGTACGTGCATTAAGATATCTTTTGAATAAATTAATAATTTCTGTTGTGGTAAATTGAGGTTGAATGATGATGTGACGGAGATAATTTGGAAATGGGGATTTTAGCTGGTAACTTGTTTCTTGACCTATTTGTAGGATGATTTGATTGCGGAAGACGTTTATGGGACACTCTACTGTTGGAATGAGATTATGTGATGAACTCTCATCACTGTGTTGTGTTGTGGTCAGTGGGTTTAGATGCGTTTCTAAGGGTGGTCTTGATAGCGCATCGGCTACCACATTCGCTTTGCCAGGTGTGTGCTCGAGTTTGTAATTGTACTCTTCGAGGATAGCTTTCCATCGTTTCATCTTACAATTAGTGTTTTTGTTACTAAGAGCGTACGTAAGAGGCTGATGATCCGTATAGATTTTTACCTTTCTTGCTCCATAGAGGTAGTTTCTTAAAGAGTTTAAGGACCAAATAATTGCCAGCATTTCCTTCTCGTTGGTGGCATAGTTCTCTTCAGTTTTACTTAGCGTTCTCGACAGAAATGTTATTGGTCGATTGTTTTGAGATAGCACCGCTCCCAACGCGTGGTCTGATGCATCAGTTGCGAGCTCAAATTCTTTTTCGAAGTCTGGGTGGTGTAGAATAATTTCTTCTGATGTTAGTGATAATTTGATTTTGTTGAATGCTTCCATGGCTTCTACGCCGAGGTGAATAACTTTATTTTTCGAGAGATTTTTGGACACATGTCCATCTTCCCCTCTTAAAAGGGATGTCAGGGGTTTTGCTAGTTTTGCATAATCTCTTATGAAACGACGATAATAGCCTGACATACCGAGAAATGATCTCAAATCTTTTAGTGTTTTAGGCGGTGGCAAATTGGTTATTGCCTCCACTTTCTTATGGTTGGTTTTAATACCCTGTCTCGACACTACGAACCCAAGGAATTCGACTTGTTCCTGGAGAAATTCGCATTTGTCTAATTGAATCTTTATATTTGCTGTTTCTAAAGTGTTAAATACCTTTGCTAGGTTTTCAAAATGTTCTGATTCGTTTTTCCCGAATATAATAATATCATCGATGTAAACATAGCATATTTTGCCTATGTGTTCCCGCAGAATATCGTCTAAGGCTCTTTGAAAAATAGCAGGGGCATTTTTCAGCCCAAAGGGTAGACGAGTGAACTCATACTTTCCATTATTGATAGAGAAGGCGGTTTTCTCAGTATCAGATTCTTTGAGTAGTATCTGATGGAAACCACTTTTTAAGTCTACTATTGTGAAGAAGTTGTTTTTCCCTAGGTTTGCCAACACTTCGTTAATTTCTGGGATTGGATATTTATCCGGTATAGTGACTGTGTTTAGTTTGCGGTAATCGATGACCATTCTGTATTTTTTCTCGCCAGATGCATCCAGTTTTTTTGGGACGACCCAAACTGGTGAGTTGTATGGCGATCTTGATGGTCGTATGATACCGTCTTCAAGTAGATTTTTTACTTGGGTTTCGACTTCATCTTTTAATGACATGGGATAAGGGTACGATTTTGAATAGACTGGGTCAGTTGAGGTTGTTCGGATTTCGCCTTTAACAGTAGTGGTGTACGTTAATTTTTCATCAGGCTCAGAGAACAGACTGGGATTTTGTTTAATTATGTGATTAAGCTTAGCGATCTGTTCCTGATTCATGTGGGAAGTTCGAATATCAATTGAATTAATAGAATCAGATATGTGCTGTTTGAGTTTTACGTGAATGTTTGGTTTGATAATCATGAAATCTTGGTTTGTGTGGATAACAGCATTAAGTTCCTTAAGACTGTCATTGCCAATTATTCCGTCGAATGAAATAAGACTGGGAAGAATAAAAAAGTTTAAGTTTGCCGTTTCTGGTCCAAAAAGATTTACTATTATATGATGCGTAATTTCGATATTGCCTCCGACTGAGGTAGCGAAAAATCGTTTTTTATTCGGAATGGGATGTCGGACACAATGAGGTTGAATGTAGTTTTTGTTTGATCCTGTATCTATTAAGAGTTTCAGAACCTTTCCGCTCTTCGCTGTGTATTCAAAATAGGGAAGCGAAGAGCGCTTTAATCTAAAAAATAGATATCATCTAGTCGTTCGGGTGGATCAAAGATAGAGCTGTCAGAACTGATGTAATTATTTAGGCTTTGATCGTAGTTCAAATCTTCAGTTTTTATGTCTTGTTCATATTCGTTTTCTTCGGTTGTTTGCTGATTGGTAATCGCAACTTCATTCGGGTCCTCCTGTTCTATGTGATTTATTCTTTGCTGTTTATATGAAGGATGAACTTGTTGAGAGGGTGGTCGCTTGTTAATGAATTGGCGATTCCTGTTTGGATAATTTTGATAGTTCGCTGCTCGAGAACGTAATGAATGATCCACATCCATAGGCTCGGGTCTAGGCGATGGTTGCGGCGGCAGTGGTGTTTGCCGGGAATAATAGCGTGGCTGCTGTTGCCAATGAAAGTTAGATTTTTGTATCTTCTGAGGATTATGGACAAGTTCGGGGTAAAATTGATAATTATTGTCTTCTCGGTAATTACTTCTCCTTGGAGGAGTAGGCGGTATGGGTCTATGTTGAGGTCTATTTGTAGTATGATGGGCATGTTGAACCCGGAAGTTTACATTTTCGAGTTTAAGACATAAATGTAATGCTTGGGGTAGATCTGATGGTTCTCTCATGCTGAGGAGTCTTGGTAGATCACCTTTAAGACCTCTAACAAAGGTATCCAAAGCTTTGTCCCGATAAGCTTGAGTCATATTTGTCAAGGACTCATTGCTCATCTCCATGCTACTAAGTTTGTTTAATATTAGTGACAGATGCCGATAGACTGTTTGGTAGAATTCAGGAATTGTCTGGTTTCCTTGTACCAGAGTCGTCATCTGATACTCCAGCGTTCCTAGGTCTCTTTTGTCTGCATAGTGTAAAGTGAGGCATTTTGAAATCTTCTCCCAATTTAGTGGAGTATTGTAGGACTCGAGAGCTACATCTGCTTGGCCCGTAATTTTATTTCGAATCACGTTTAGGATACCGTAATATTTCGCGGTTCCTTTTAAATGTGCATAAATTGTGAGAATTCGCTCTACGCTTTTTTTCCAAGAGGAGAACTCTCCAGGTTGACCTGAAAATTCTCGAAGGCTTTTCACGACATCGGGAATTTTATCCATTTCTGATAAATTACCCTCGTTTCCAGCGTCAATTCGCTGGTCGACGTCGTTATCAATGTCCGCTGTCGGATTAAGAAGGGACTGAAGAATAGTTCTACCTTCTCTTCTAAGAACATTTATCACTAAGCTATTTACCAACTCTGCTAATTGAATCTCAGTAATAACAGCTTGCGGAGCTGGATTTGTAGTTTCGTTGGGTTTAGGAGTTGGTGGACTGGAATTTACAGGTGTCGCATTTAAATTAGGCGATTTAAGATTAGGATTTGCCATTTTATGTTTTATGAACACTAGTAGGAAAAAAAGTGCAGAATGCAGAAAACTTCTTTGAAAATTAATTGATTTTGTTTTTATGAACACTTTTAAAATTTTTCAAAATTCTGGAAAAAATTTGTTTATTTTTCCTCAAAAAATATTTAATTAACGCTCGTGATCTTTTTTTTTTTTTTTTTTTTTTTTTTTTATATATCAGAACTCTGTAAACACTTATTTATTTATATATATATTTTTTATATATTCACTGATCACTCTTAAATTCTATAAGATGATTAAATTCTATCTAAATATATTTTGAAATAATATTCCTGTTTTCATACCTTTTTTTATTATTCTGGATTTCCAGTAAATAATTCAACCTTCTGATGAAGTTGACTTTAAATCTTTATTTTTCTTTCCTTGAAGTACTACTCAGTGATTTAAAAATTCTGAGCTCAATTTGTACTGATTGATTTATTTAAAATGACACAAAAGAAAATATTTCAACAGAAATTTTTTTCCTTTTTAAAACACAAATTTTTTTCTATAATACTCTTTTACTTCACTTTAAGGTGTGTTGAAAAAGAAAATATTTCTAAAAAATTCTTTTTTTTTTTTTAAAAAAATAATATTTCTCTCTTATAATACTCTTTTATTTCACTTTAATTCGATAATTTGGAAAAAATAAGAGAAAATAAAATTTTATTTTAATGGAACATTTCACTCGTTCAATGTGTAAATGATATAAAACAAATCACCAGTTAAGAATGAGGAACTTTCTAATATGTATAACTTAACTCACAATATGAAAATTAGGTGCGGGGTTCGCATCCTTTCTGATGATGACCGATGCTGCGGATGGTGTCTTTAATTGAATTATTACAGGCGTGGTTGTCCTGTGTATCCTGTTTTTTAGGCGTGATAATCCTTGTCTCCTATTTTCCTTGAGGCGTGGTTGTCCTGCTATAGGGATAATTATTTTACACTTTTACCGCTACACCGGTCCCTGCTCGGGCGCCAGTTAATAATTTCACTTATCCGTTTCTCAAAAAAAATAAATAGAACAACTTTAAATTATTAGTGGATCTTTATTCAATGAAATATAAACGAGAACTGAACTTAGAAAATAATCTGAAAGTAAAGCGCCAAGTTGAAGCTGAATCTAAGATGTTTCCCACGGCTGGCATGCAAGCATGAGGCATGATGCTAAAACTGCAATCGCTGCAATTCCCACAGGTGGCTTGGAGACGATTCGGTTTAAATGTTGATATGTGGGAGATATGATGATTACACGTGATTAGGTGTTGTATTCCTCGTCGCATGTACTCCTATTTGTTAAGTTATATAATCCATGCGTTGACGACTGCTAGCATCAACATGTAAAAAAAACCTTCTTCCACCACATTTGTGATTTGCGATTTATGCCGTACAGGGCAGATTTTTGATCGGCTAGATCAACGCCTCCCATGATATGATTGTAATCCGCAATGTCCAAAAGGCAGTCGACTTCTGCTCGTACCTTAGTTATTGTTGGCATATGACAGTTTGAAGCAAGAAGAACGTCCTTTGAGTTCAACCAGGGTGCAGCCATAGTTCCATTGGAGACTTTGGGAATATTCTAAACGGGAGTTTCTTCGCGAGACTTTATTTATATAATTGATATTTTCGTTTAAGTTGAATTTATAACTCTTGTTATAGGTATATTTAGTTATTTTCTTTAAATTATTACTACTTCTTTTACATAATATGCCCGTTTGGCAACCTAGTCTATTTTTAATATAAAATATTGTTTCGAAGTTCGACTGCTAAGAAGATTACCCAGTTTTAAAATGTTTGAAGGAATGAGTAAGTGCCTCTTGATTGACGATTTGGGTGGCGAGACAGTAATTTTTCATGAATTTGAATAATTATGATCTAGACAAGGTAAGATTGATCTTGAAAATCTTATGTGATCATTCCCGTGGATTAAAAGTATGTGCGTTAAATGCCAGAAGCATTCGCAACAAAATCGACGAATTTCGTTACATATTCTCCCAGTCCGACTTACACGCTATTATAATCAGTGAATCATGGTTAAAGGACAGTATTCCCTCTGCATTTCTCGCAATTCCTGGCTACAACATTTTTCGTAATGACCGCAAAAATCGTATAGGAGGCGGTGCTGCGATATATGTCCGCGATTACTTCAAGGCCAAGCGTGTATTTTCCTCGAAAGGAGATGCAATGGAATTTATAGGCGTCGAAATTATCTCTAGCTATGACAAGTGTATTTTATCAGCAGTGTACTGTCCTCCAAATAGCTTCAACTGCGCCATAGTGCAGGAGTTTGAAGACACGTTATCACGTATTTCTCAGCAGTATCCGAATGTCATTGTTGGAGGTGATTTTAATGTTAACCTTCTTCGGCAGGATCTTACAGTCAATTTGTTCTTGCATTTCCTTCATACACTACATACATCTAAATGCAATCAATAATTTTCCAACATACTTTAATGCAGCTAATCCCTCATTATTGGATTTGTTTCTTACAACAGATGCAAGTAAAGTGATCTCGCATAATCAATTGAGCCCTCCTAGTATCTTGGATCATGACTTACTTTATCTTTCTTATGATATGTCTGTTGAGTCAGTACGTCTCCCCACCTTTGATTCATATCGTGATTTTAATAATATTGATGTAAATGCTTTGTTTGAGGAATGCGTACGCTTGCCATGGGAGTCAATCAATAATTCTTCTTCTGTTAACTGCCAAGTTGAAACACTATCATCGCTAATCACTCACTTATACGATAAATGTGTCCACGTTAGATATAAATACATAACCCCTAATGGCTGTCCGTGGTTTTCATCTCGAGTTCTGTCGCTAATTGCTGAACGCGAGCTCTTATATCGTCGTTACAAACGATCTAATACCTCTGGTGCCCGTGTATTATACCAAATGGCACGCAATAAAGCAACTGGGGCCATTCGTCGCGCTAAGTGCCAGTATTTTAGTTCTAAATTGAACTGCCATCTACAACCCAAAGTTTTATGGCGCAACCTACGACAGGCTGGTGTGTATGGGAAAGCTGAAGTCGATTGTGGATTCAATCCTGATGAACTTAATGCATGTTTTATATCACTTAACCAAAGTTCAATGGTAAATCAAGCTGGAACGCTCGAAGTTCCTCATGGAGGTTCATTAACCGAGGTCGCACCCTTGGCCAATCATAATGCATTCTCCTTTCGTTGTGTTGACCTGAATGAACTGACAGGCTCCATTAACTCGATCAAATCTGATGCCATTGGACCCGATGGTTTGTGGTAAATACATTCCACATGTGATCAATTCATGTTTAACGACATCAACGTTTCCTTCAGACTGGAAATCTGCGATAGTACTCCCAATACCGAAGAACAGATGTCTCGAGTCCCCTGCCGACTTTCGCCCTATAAGCATCTTATGTTTCTTTTCTAAGGTGTTGGAAAAGTTATTGTATCGCCAGATGCTTGAGTACCTTGAGGATAATGAGCTGCTTACACGCTGGCAATCAGGGTTTAGACGCTTTCACAGCTGTGAGACTGCGGTGTTAAGGGTATCCACTGACATTAGATTGGCCCTGGATCAAAACAATTTTAGTACCTTAGTACTGCTAGATTTCACTAAGGCATTTGATAATGTTGATCATAACATCCTTCTGCATAAATTGTTTGCTATTTTTAAATTCAGTACTTCTGCGCTTACCCTCATTAAAGATTTTTTGTCACGCCGTCACCAACGCGTTAAGGTAAATAATAATATCTCAAACTCACTCACCTTATTATACGGCGTACCACACGGTTCTATTCTGGGCCTTTTGCTATTTAGCCTATTCATCAATGATCTACCTGAAGTAGTTCGTGATGTTAAAGTGCATATGTATGCTGACGATGTACAAATCTATTTGAGTAGGCCCATTGGACTTATTGAAGACTGCCTTGCACGCATAAACGATGATTTAGACAGAATAGGCTTGTGGGCTAAGAAAAATCGGAAGCTACTGAATCCAGGAAAGTCGCAGTGTATTGCTTTTTACAACATCGTTTTTGATAGAAATAGCATTCCTCCGGTCGTTTAGGATGGTACCATTTTAGTGATGCAAAGTAAAGTTACAAATCTTGGTGTTACTTTAAGCCAAGACATGAACTGCTGGGAGAATGTTAACGCATTGATTAGAAAAGTCTACTTCGTCCTTCGGAGACTTTGGCTCTATGCGAGTATCTTAACAACACCTGCTCGTCTTAAACTTGTAAAGACGCTACTTATGCCGTACTTTACACATCGTAGTATAATTTACCCTAAGCTTGATTCCTTTTGTGCCCGCAAAGTGGAGGTTGTCTTTAATGATTGCGTTCGATTTGTATTTCGTCTTCGCAGGTTTGATCATGTTTCCCCTTTTCGGACAAGATTGGCTGTCCTCTGACTTCTTACCTTCAGCGTAGGTCATTGATATTCTTCTTTAATCTTTTGAAGTCAGGCAAACCAGAGTATCTCAGAGAACTCTTCAGTTTCGCAACATCTGAACGCAATAGGAATATAATAACTCCTCGTTTTTATAAGACGATTATGGAAAATTCTTATCTTGTCCAGATCTCACGCCTATGGAATAATCTTCCTATGAATATCCAAACTGCCAACCCCTTGATCGCATTCAAGAGGCTCATTAGTTTACAAATAATATAGTTGTTGATATTCGTTCCATTAAATTTTTGCCATATTTTTCTAATTATCTTCTTAGCAGCTGAAAGTAAATTCTGGATGACCTTACGTAGCGCACTTACAAAGTTTCTGTAATCTTGATAGTTTGATCTATATTTCTTTCTTTCTTTCTGTTTTCTTCTGAATTAGCATAGATTAGTTTATAATCTTTCATTTTTTTCTTTTAATTTTTTCGCCATAAATTATGTATTTAGAACCGTAGTTACTACTTATTGTACAAAAAAAGATGTCTAATCTTGTGTACGACTGGAATAAATAATATGATATGATATATCCCAATTGCAGGCAGGCCAATGGTCCTTAACAATGTCATTGATTTAAAAAACCTGTCGAAGGCTACAATCACAACCTGGCTCACGAAAAATTCGTTAGCCAAGAGTACCGATTTGGTTAGCGGATGTGTCTTTACCAGTGTATATATTCAAATCGTATGTGTACCCGGTTTTGGCATCACAACGCAACCATAATTTGACTCCACGTTTGATGGGCTTCAACGGCATGTATTGCTTCAAGCTAGATCGACCCTTCAATTTCGCCATGCATTCGTCGATGGATTGCGCACTACTTTCACTTCGCGCTGCTAGAAATATTTTCTTCATACAGGCAACAACTTCGGATATGTAGTAATCCTTAGGAGCATCACTGGACTTATTGCAATCGTTGAAATATAGCTTAGTCAGTAGAGTAAACCGATCACGAGAAATGCTCCTTTTTATCAATTCATTACCCCTTGATTCAAGTAATCAGCCAGTGAAGGTACGTGGTTGTAGTGCATTTTCAAAGAAACTGCTAAGACTAGGAGAATTTCATACTCGTCGGTAAGAGCTCGATTTGTTGATTTATCCTATTTCAGTTCCTTCTAGCAATTTTTTTCTTGCCATGTAAAATAACGAAGATTCGTCTATTAGGATAAATAATCCTGCATAAAACTACAATTGGGATTATATGTCCCATCTTCTCAGAAATCGAAAAAAAACTTACCATTCTAAATAAATAGTACAGTATAAGGATAGTTCACTACTTTTATAAAAATTGAAAACACTAAATAGACGAAGCACTCAAAAACTCTGTCTGTTCGCATGTGTGTCTGTTGTGAAAGGAACGAAATATGACTACTCAGCATTGCAAAACGGGAACATGAGTCGACAAGTTTTCTCAGAATAACGCCTTTTTCCTTCACATCAATAGACAAGGCTCAATAAGTCTATTGGAGCCTCTGATATAAATATTTTCTTTAATAATATGAGATGTATGCTTCTTTGAAACGCGGTAAGACATATTGTCCCAGTAGGGGTTAAATTCAACATTGTCGCCAACTAAGCTGCCAACATTGCTGTGTCGTTCTCACTGTGTTTTGGCCTTTATGGTGAAAGCCCAAAGAACGCGGCAGGCGTCGCGTCGCTTTGACAGTTCAATAGAATATACGCGTTTAAGTTCGTGTTGGCCAAAAAGTTGCCGCGCTTGCCGGACTCGACGTGAAGGTAGAGTAATTTTCTACTTTTAACGCGCGCCAGACCCTTTGACAGTTCTTCTCATTGTCAATTGTCTTCCGATTTTTTTATTTCATGAGAAAGATTTTTAAGTAGATATATTTCAAATAAATATAATATTGTTTGAAATTTTTCATGGCTGCGAAATGGATCAATAATACTACCATCATGAGCCAGTCTCGGTCTACTGGTGGCCGGAAATTAGCGCTGAAATTTTTACCCTGCCCCAATTGCGGCCTACATCAACACTTCATTGATTAGTCTCACTTAATGCATTGCATTTAAGGATATATGGAAGGATATACTGCTACAACACTAAATGAAAGGGAAAATTTTCTATTAGAGCAGCTAGCATCAAATAAAATATTTCAAAAACATCAGGATAAATAATCTGGGAAACATCCTGAAGACGTAGGAAAGTCTGGACCACATAGTATTTTATTGGAAACCGAATGTCGTTTTCTATTAGGTCCTGATAACCTTTTAAATACAGTTCAAAAAATTGAGCATGACGAAGGCACGACTTTATCCTCCCCAAATGGCATAAGTTTTCCTGAAATGCATCCATAGCTTGCATATCGAATTCCCGAAGGCGTAGCCGAAGCAAGCCAGAGATACGGTTTCTGAAAAGGTTATTCGAAAATGGTTTGATGAAAAATTGTAAAAAAAAAGGATGAATGCAGGAGACACATTTGAGGAAACAGTTGTTTGCTCCTAGATAGCCAATAGCCATGCCAGATCACTGGTTTTTAGGTCGTTCTGAGTCAGGCTGCATAAGAATATATCATCGAATGGGGTAAATACATGGCTAATCAATGAACAAATTCAAAAACATGTGATCATTTTTGTTGACGGCCACAAGTCCCATTTAACATTGGAGCTAAGTGAGTCTTTCAGCGCAAACGGGATAATTTTGTACGCACTTCCTCCCAGCACAACACATGTGCTAGGACCATCAAAAGAAACGGAAGTGGTTAAGTGATGATCTTGTTTTAAGGAGATGAGAATCCTTTGGGTCTTAGGTGCATTGAATTTGGCGCGATTCACTTTGCCCCATCGTTATTCAATGATCTTGCATACTCATTTGACACATGCGGTATTCCCTCCTGAGTCCTGTCAAAGGAGTAAGTAAAATCAAGGTACTGTAATCTATCTGTTAAACTATGGATGGGATTGAAAGTAAGAGAAATCAGAACATTAATGAAAATTAAGAGGAAAGACAGAAGAGATAACATTCCTAGATCACACCGATATTTATAAGGTGAGGTTCAGATGTAACGCGATTTAATACGGATAAAAAACTTTCAATCCATAATAGAAAGGGAGGGCAGAGACCAAAAGCAAAGTATAAATAAATACAAGTAGAGACAGAGGCGAACAAAATTGGAAATTTTTCGTGTTTTTTAGACTGATAGAGGTAATCTCATATACTTTTGTCTTTTGCATGAATGGGGGAAAAGAACTTGGGTATGCATTATTGTAGTGCGACTAAGACAACGAGTTCAAAACAAAAATTGAGAAAACATAGGATTACCCGAATGATAAAAACTTCTTGAATACCTTCAAAATTATTTCGAACCATACCTCCATTTTGGAAGAAAAAGATAAATTTCGCAATAAACAACAAGAGATTCCCCCACTTGAGCAAAACAAATGTAAACAGAAAAAGTGCTGTTCACATATCATAGGATTACACTAACAAACATTGGAATTCTGCGAAGAACATTGGGACAATTCCTGAAATTCCTGTTTTCATAAAAGAGCAGGAGCATTTTATGAGCGTAAAATCAGAAAACTCCGCCCATTCTCTCTTATTTACGAAAATAAATCATTTGCCATTCCATTTCGTTGCATGTAATCTTCGCATTCATATTTTTTGTCTTATTCGTGAAATGTTCAAAGAGTGTTTGATTTTTTTCTTATTTTTTTCTCTTCCTTCCTTCTTTTTCTCGCCGTGTACAATTTAAATGGAAAACAATCGGAACACTCTTCTGTGTCCTTTCTTTTATTTAGTTATTCTTTGCCAAAAGCTTTAACTTTGGCTAAAAAGTATGTTGAATTAAATGTATCTTTACGGCAAAAGTTTGCTTTTTTATTTTAATTTATAACACGTTCAATTCCAATATGTTCTATAATTTCTTCTTGATTTGTTCCTTTTAATTTAATAAAATTTAAAAGATGATGTTATCTAAAATAACACAATTTGAATTGAATTAGTTTTATCACAACTTTAATTTTTTAATGGGCTTTCAAATCGGGAATAACGAAAGAATTAATAAAGTCGTATTTTTCAAAGCAACATTTATTTAACACCGCTTCTAAAAGCAGTTGTTATAACTTTTTTACCCTAGACGCAAATTGATCTCCGCTTACACAAATATTTTCTATTATTATGCAGACACGATAAATGTTTTGAGGCTTTTATTAAAACTAAAAGATTAATTTTCAACTTACTATTGTACTACAAAAGTGTAAACACCGACATCAAGTAAATTCCACTAAAAACCATTCTTGTAAGGATGACATTTCCTGAAATGGACTCGAATTGGTGCGTTTTACCCTACGTTGAAATATTGTTTGTTTGATTTAGGAAATGTTATGTGGCCCTGCATAGTGCATATTAAATACATCTGGGACCGGTTTTTTTTAATTTGAGTTTTCTTATGTGTTTTGAATTAGACGTGTTTATAGACATTCCACCTACTATGTGTAATTGCCCAAGCACACATTACGATTAGAGATCGAATCGAAAGCAATTCCCTCAATCTAAATTTGATTTCGGTCTTAAAGTCGTTCTTGACTCGATCTCGAGTCGAAAATGAAAGATAAACAAGTAAAAAGCTAGAATTATTCTGAGACCAATTCTTAAGATACCCTAGATGAAATTTCGTATTGTCACCCTTCTGTGCAAGTTTGATTTTTGAAGTGGTTTTTCGCATATATTTCTAGAACGGTTTGTCAGACAGAAAAAATGATTATAACCAATTTTATAGGATTTGGTACAATAAAAATGTCTTGGACTGATCGTTTTCACAGTATACATTATAAAACCTAAAATTTTATATGGCAACACCAAGATGGAGTTGCCTGATTTAGTCCATTTTTGAAATTGTATTTGCTAGTATAGTGAAAACACCGTGTACCAAATTTCAGCTCTCTACGTCGACGTGTCCATATTCGAAATTTTTGTATGGCAACCCCACGAAGCAGTTGCCCGATTTGTTTCATTTTCGAACTTTATTTTACTTTAAAGTAAGTGTACAAAATGTCAGCTCTCTAAGTATACGTTCTCGAGTTATCGTGCAGACGGACGGACAGACGGACGGACCTGCAAAAATCAAAATAACTTTTCATACTATGCGTGGTCCAATCCATTTTGTTATACCATCAAAATTTCGAGGTGTTACAAACGGAATGACAAACTAAGTATACCCTATAAATTTCATCTAGGGTATAAAAACGGTAATTCGAATCGATATCGAGTCGTCTTCTCGGTATTCGAAAGGTCATATAGATAAAACTTTGCTAGATGTTACGTGGGAGTGAGCCTAATCATTAGAGAGGGTAGATGTACGGTTTGTAAAGCATAGAAACAATGCTGATAAAGCGAAATAAATTGGACACCCACGCATAATATTAAAAGTTATTTTGAATTTTGCTTGTTCGTCCGTCCTCACTATGGCTGGGGAACGCGTCGTTTACATAGACTGTTTGCACACGTAACAACAGTGACACAACACGACCGACAGCACATTTTGCTGCCGTTCCACATTTATTCGAAGGGGGGCCGGATCTCAGAGTGTGCAAGCAACTAATTTAACTGTGTGTCTTTAGATGCACTTGCGATTCCGGCAACGTTTGTAACTGTAAAATTGTCGGAATGTGTGCAAACAACCTTACAGAGCTAAAATTTTGCACCCCCCGGGCTTTTTAAAAAAAAATCAGCTTTAAGTCCATCGTAGAGTTGCAGTACAAAAATTTCGTTTTCACTACATATTTGCATTGAAATGTTGTAGACCGTGTTTTCATAAAATAGTAATTATACAATTTCAAAAATATACGAAATCGGGTAACCCCTTTTTAAATTTGCCATAAGAAGCCTTGGGTTTCCACTTGATTTCACTTTTATTTTCATCAAGAGTTCAATATTATAAGTTTAGACCAAATATAAGTTCTTCTCTTGTTTGGATATTATGCTTTTAGGATAACAAAATTTATTTCGTTCTATGTAGGTATATTTATATCTACTATACAAGGTATGTCAGACTAATATGACTATATTTTTCCAAATGATTGCTCTCGTGGCAGGGAGGGGGCAAAATGTTACCCCACCGAGTTACAGGGTGATCAGTTCAATATGCTCTTTTTGCATTAAACAGTCTCCTCTTTAATTTAACCTGTTACACTAATTTAACCTGTTACACTTACGTTCTATTTGTGACAGTTAAGGAGTTATTAGCTCTTAACCTATTCAGGTCACAGATAATTTGTTCTCTTAGTAACTGAAAACACGTCATCTCAAAACAAATATCGTCTAATTTCGGTGAAAACTGAGGTTCAATATGAGAAAAAACGTGAACAACTCTGAATCATTTATATATTTTTTTTCCTCTTATTTTTTTGCTAATAATTAGCTACATCTACAACTGAATGCAGATTTTTGTTCTTCTTTTCTTGAGAATTCATTATACCTATTCACCTTTTACCACCGGCAAGAATAGCAAGGCTTTATTTATAAAATCGACGCGGCAACGGCATTGATTACCTGATCGTAAACGGCTTGACTACTGTTTTGTTTATTTTCAAAATACTAAAAACAGGTGTCATGACTTGTCTAGACGTGACGATTTCACCGTGGCTTTGTCTTGCCCCTTCATGTCTTGTGTAAGTTTTTTATGCAGAATGGAGCCTTTTTGTGTCTCTTTTTTATATACTTTGTGTCGAATTTGGACAACAATCATAATTTCAGTTGGTTTTTTAGACACAAGTTGTAAAGTAAGATGTGTTGAGATTTATTTTTCTGAAGCTTAGAATTTGTCTCCATCTTGCATCACTCAATAGCTTTTAAAGTAGGTATGAGAATAGAAAAAGTCATAACTTCCTGATTGTGTTTAGCCTTAAAAAAAGGAAACCAGAAAGAAAAAGTTTTAATTGAGGAAATCGTTTGATATTTTTAGTGTAATAATAACTAACTTTTATTTAAATATTTTTAGATGTATTGTCTACGGCTGCTTATTTTTGAATATTCCCAGCTAATATGTCGTTCCACTAATTGAAAAATTCTCGCCAAGTAAAGGCATTCTTGTATTAAAAAGAGGCATTTAAAACCAAAATTTTGCTGTAGCTATTCTTCCAGGCAATTGCCTGATTATCACTCAGCTGAGAGGTATGGAGCGTTAAATGGTAAGGTTACTTCGTATTCAAAACTATTTTATTATTTTCTTAAGTAAGGTATATAGGAAGTGTAGCCTTGGAAGGTAAGGAACCAAGTTTTAACTATTGATTGCTAATTATTTATTGATAATGGAAATTCGTTCTTTTTAATAAATTCTCGTCACACTGTCGAACTAAAACAACCCGCCGATATGCCTTCAATGTAAGGATACGTTCAAGACTGACTTAATGATCCCATCCGTTCCTTATCATACCAGCGGGCTG
This sequence comes from Dioctria linearis, assembly GCA_963930735.1. NCBI lineage: Eukaryota > Metazoa > Arthropoda > Insecta > Diptera > Asilidae > Dioctria > Dioctria linearis. The sequence goes on from OZ005741.1 coordinate 145,186,360, forward strand.
CTTATGTTAGCAGTATGTACACTTACCCAGGATTTTACGATATGTAGTGCACCACAGCAGGTAGGATTTGTTAGCTAGTATGTGCATTTGACTTGTATCCTGCATATACATTTACGATGGTTCGTAACCTGTTAAGGCGACTTTACCTGCCAGTTCTTAGAAGGTTAACATTCGGCCGTCCTGAAAGATCGTTGTTCCCAACGATGCTTCCTTTTATGCAAATTTCGTTATAATGAGCTACGCAATAACGACCACATTAAATGTTCCTAATATATCTTAAAGACGCAGATGTTCCACACAGTTTCGTATGTGCAGAGCATTGCACGTACCAACCAGCATTTTTCAAAATTATCCACACAGATGATATTAAGACTCCACACAGTTTCCTCTATACACAACATTTCTATCGTACCACACGGAATTTTCTACAATGTTCCACACAGATGTTATGAAGACTCCACACAGTTTCATCTATACACAATATTTCTAACGTACCACACAGAATTTTCTACAATTTTCCACACAGATGTTATGAAGACTCCACACAGTTTCGTCTATACACAACATTTCTATCGTACCACACAGAATTTTCTACAATTTTCCACACAGATGTTATGAAGACTCCACACAGTTTCATCTATACACAATATTTCTAACGTACCTCACAGCATTTTCAAAATTTTCCATACAGATGATGTAATGGCGGTTCAACACAGTTTCGTCTGCACAGGATATTACTTAGGGACCACACAGAATTTACCAAAATTTTTCACACAGATATTGTGAAGAATCCATACAGTTTCATCTATTCATGACATTATAATGTACCACACAGCATTACCTAAAATTTTCTATACAAACGTTATGAAGACTCCACGCAGATTTGTCTATGCAGAACATTTCTAATTTACCACCCCGAGGAGACGAACCTCATCAAGCATTTACACAAAGTAATGATTAAGTTCCTTAACACGTTGACGTGAATGACGTCTATAGCCGTCCAACGCTGGTGATTACAGGTGAAATGACTGCTATAGCCGACCTATATTCTTAGCATTCTAAATAAATGATTAAACTGTATATCAGTGTTAAATCCATTTGTTTCATATTTCTTCAATCTTGTTCTAAGAATGAATCATGAAATATTTCTTAATAATTAATATAGTCTTCTTTTTCAGTTATTCTCAGAATTAGAAGAAGATTGCGAAAAAGGTGCTCGTAGAATTTAACGACGTGCATAGCCGCAAACATTTCATACATTTTATCTCAGTCTCTTTTCAAGTGTGAAACTGAATTTACTAGAATAATTAAGTTGGTAGCGTTGTCAACAGAAACAAAATGAATCATGAAATATTTCCTAATAACTAATATAGTCGTCTTTTTCAGATATTCTCAGAATTAGAAAGAGATTGCGAAAAGGATTTATAAGATAATCAAACAAACATTTGGCAGCAACTTACATGAATTTTGTTGATGAGGATCCCTCGCCAAGGGCGCCTCTGAGCGGTTCCACTATGCCACTGGATTCTAGCTAGCCGATCGTAAAACATAGGCCTAATCGCTGCGGGCGCCCAATGTGTGACTCGACCCACGACCCATGAAAGCATTTTCTATCAATAATGCCAGGCGAATGAGTAAGTTTGTCCAGGCCGATTTGATGTACTTGAAGTGTGACGAATCGGAGCCACATCCCTGAAGTCCCGTCAGTCTTTGATCAGACCTCAACATCATTCTCCGTGTCGGAAGGCAGAGGTGTACCGACCAGCTGGTAACCTAAAAAATCCAGTCGACCAGTACCCCTCCGACAACCTATCTGCCGTAGGGTACCATGTAGGAGGGGTTCTGAGGCATTGTCAGGCGAGGGATTGGGGTAAAACGTGTCTAATGTCCAAAAGATATGCCGACCGCTAGGCTGGGAGGGTCCTAAGCGGTACATTGGCATCCTATAGTTTACAAGTTAAGCTGGCTGGATGCCTTATTAAGGCTACCGGGATTGAAATTTGCAATAGACCTACAACATCCCAGAAATATGGATATCACCGCCTGATGTCCTTGGCGTGATAGACTCCTAACGCTCTTCCCTGCAGATCTTCAAGCTCATATAAGGAGTTTCCTTTCTTTGACTTAACCTGACACTTCAGAAATTTACGTCCTAATTTTGCACTGGTCTGCTGCTGGAAATTTCTTTCGGCAAAATTCCGTCTGTATACTTCTTGACCAACTTTGAAACTAATAGGCTTCGCTCTAAGATTATAAGCTTTTGAACCCTGTTCAAACGCATAGTTCATATTTTCCTGCACTCTCGCACGGATCAATCTTAGTTTGTCTTCAGCATCTACTCTTGTAACCTGTCTCTATTTTTATTTTTAAATTTATATTTAAGATTTTGTGAGCTACCTGAGAGCCGTATGGGCGTCAGGTCCTTATCCGGGTCACATAATATTTTGTGAGCCACCAGGAAACTTGATTAGTGTGGGATACTGGACTGCACAGATCATCTACATTATGTTTTTTTCTTTTAACACGAACGTGTATTCATTTATTATTAAGGGCCTTATGCCAAACCTACTCTACCTACTTAACACTAGCTCCGGAGCGCTTTGCTAACACTCATGAACACATTTTACTAGAACATTTGCCATTGTCGTAAGATCTATTGTCTTACATTAACCGATATTAGTTTCTATACCCTACATTTAATCTTAGCTTATTCTACACTTAGCTGTCTGGTTTTCTTTTTATTTATTGGTGTTGCGTTAGGGCAGCCTGCTGGGACCTCGGTCTCCTTTGTAACTTGCGGGCGGCTTCTTTTGCTGAATAACGGGTGTGCTACGTCAATAATCTTTCCCCGCCTCGTAGTTTTCTTTAGATATTTTCTTTCTCTTATCGGTCTATCTTCTTGTTTTGTGTCCTCGGCGTGCAACCCTATATACATTTTGTGAAATTATTTTATTTTATCTGAACCATGTGGTCAATATGCTTAGCCTAACCTATATCTTACTCACCCAGAGGGGTCCGACTGATGCAATTTATAACTACAGTACGCCTGTTCTTTCTTTATTTGTTTCTATTATTTTATTATGTCTTTGTTGCTTGTATTTTGACTCAATTCTGTACTTTTTACTATTTGTAGCAAATACTTTAAAATTTTGTCTGTAATTGACTACTCGTCTTGACAGTTCAGTTTTAACAAGACCGTCTCCCTCTCTTCAATATTCCTGGTGGTCCTTTGACCTGAAGTTGGCTCTGACACGTCGAACTATATCTACGTTTGTACTGTGTAGCTCAACTACCTGTCGGTAGTGTAGAGCATGATTCTTTTAGTTATTTATTATTCTCAATATATTACGATCAAATTGCAATATGTTACATTACCCTTCCACCGGCAGAAGAAAAATTGTGCTTTGAGGAAGGACAATTTTTCGTTAATATCATATACGGGTGTCGGGAGCTCCACGCTAACCGCCCCTATAATTGCATAATTTTTAAAAAATCAAAACAATTTTTCCATTTTATCTTGTGGGTAAAATTTTTAGGTCGTTAGGATTTTAAGTCTTTAATATGACATATAGCAATGTCTTTTCCGACTTCATCTTTCAGTCTATAACACCTATCTGAAATTTTCTGAGTGACTGTGCATTTAACGTATTTTGGTGCGAGCTTTGCAGAGAAGTGCCTTGCCTTGTCTGAAACTACATAATTACGTTTATAGACGTTATCACCTACATTAAATTTAAAGTTCTTATCTCTTGTTCTGTCATAATTAATTTTGTTAATTGCATGCTCATGGTGTATTTTCTCTAGTATTTTATATTTGTTAAGTTTAAACTTTTCAAGAAAGTTTCTTCGTTTTTCTAAGGGATCGTAACTCTCTTCGAATAGCTTATACTCGTTCCCACTGTAGATAAATTCACGCGCATAGTTTAAGTAGAATGGAGTTTGATTAGTAGTCTCGTTTACAGCAGTATTAATAGCTACGTTAATTTGAGGCAGCTCTTTGTCCCAATGCTTGTGGTTATCGCCCACATAAGACCGCAACATATTACCGATGGTACGGTTGTATCTTTCGGTGTAGTTGTTTTGGGGATGATAATTACAGTCGTACCACATGTGAGGAACGCTATATCTTTGCAATAAGTCCTTTAATTCCCTCGACTTAAATTGCGGACCATTGTCAGCAATCACGGTTTCCGGTATTCAATATTGCAGAAAAACTTTTTCTTCTATATTCTTCATCACACAAGATGCTTTTGTCGATCGCAAAGGAAATATGCAGGTAAATTTAGTAAAAAATTCGACAGCGACAAGTAGGGCAATATGTCCTTTCGTTGACCTTGGTAGAGGACCTAGAAAATCCATTGAAATCATTTGCCATGGCTGGCTTGCTTCTTTACATCTTCCCATTTCTCCTGCCTTTTTTTCTACTATCGGTTTTACTCCTCTTGCATACCTCGCAATTGGCCACAGCCTTCTTTATCTAATGGAATGCCTGGCCAGTAGTACCGACTTAAAATTTTTGTTTTCGTCTTAGCTATACCATAGTGACCTGCCTTTGAATCGTCGTGACACTCGCGTAATACTTTTTCTCGGGCAGACTCAGGTACTACAAGTTTCCACAGCCTTTGTCCATAGCGAACATCACTATCTTTAAAGTGGATGTATAGCTTTTGGTCTTCTAATTTCCAATTATGAAAGCGCTTTGGATTGAGTGTGACCTTTGCTAACATTTTTAAGTATCAAGAGTCCTCGGGTTGAATTTAAAAGTTAATTAGGTTAATATTTGGGATTCTAGACATGCAGTCCGCGACGACGTTATGCTTACTCTTCTTGTGAATAATTGTGAAATCGAATTGTTGCAAGCGGAGAATCCATCTCGCATTTCGTCCAGTAGGATTTGGTTGTTTAAACAGCCACACCAAAGAATGATGGTCCGTGAACACTTTGAAGGAGCTCCCTTCCACATAGGGTCTAAACTTTTCTACTGCATATAATACAGCTAAGCATTCCTTCTCCGTAGTGGAGTAATTGGACTCTGCACCGCGTAGTTTTCTACTAGCGAAAGCTATAGGATGCTCATCTTCTTCTTTGCCTTGGGTTATGACTGCGCCCAATCCTATATCTGAGTCATCACAGTGGATACTAAAAGGTTTAGTGAAATCTGGCGTCGAGAGAACGGGTGCCGATATTAACGCATATTTTAAGTCGAGAAAACTGTTGTTCGCAGCTTCAGTCCATTGGATTGGCCGATTCTTCGCGCCTTTTGTAGCTTCATGCAATGGTGCTGCTATAATGGCATAGTTTTTGACAAACCTCCTATACCACGAACAAAGGCCAAGGAACCTTGTGAATTCTTTATACGTTCGTGGCCTAGGGAAGTTCAGAATCGCATCTACTTTTTCCGGATCTGTTCGCAACCAATTTTTGTCCAAAAGGAAGCCTAGATATTGTAAAGATGATCTACAAAATTTGCTCTTTTCCACGTTTATGCTAAGGTTGGCAGTTTTTAATTTATCGTGGACGTATTTTAGAGCCTCTAAATGTTCTTCAAATGTCTCTGAAGCAATAATAATATCATCGAGATATATAAAAATTCCATTTTCAGCAGAATGGAGGAATATGCCATCCATTAACTTTTGCATGGTCTGTGCTGCATTGTTTAGTCCAAACGGTAGTACTTTAAATTGGAACAGTCCTTGACCCGGTACTACAAAAGCAGTTTTTTCTTTCGACTCCTCACTAAGAGGAATCTGCGCTCTCTAAATCTATAGAGGTTATGTATCTTGTTTTGCCTAGTCTGTCTAAGATAGATGAAATATACGGCAGTGGGTACGCACATTTTTTGGTGACACTATTAAGCCTTCGGCTATCTAAACACAACCGATCTTTCCCATTCTTTTTCTTAACGAGTACTATCGGAGAGCACCAAGGACTTGTAGATGGCTCTACTACATCGAGTACTAGCATCCTGTTCAACTCCTCTCTCATACGTTGTTGTATCACTGGAGAGACAGGATAACATCTTTGCTTTACGGGCTCGGCATCCCCAGTATCTATTTTGTGTTTGAGTTATCCATATATGGCGTGATTATGTTGACGTGATGTTGACGCAAATTTATAAATTCAAGAGGGAAAATCATCTGTCCCGTTAGCTCAGTCGTAGGAGCAGTCGCCCGGCAAGCGGAAGGTCCCGGTTTCAAACCCCGGACGAGGCGGTTGCTGTTTCCTCTTGTATTTATGATGCGATTTAGAATCGTTAAAAATAAAAATTCTTAAAAATTCTTCTATTCTATGGAGTAACTAGATGTCTCCAAATTTTCATACGGCGTTATCCATATATGGCGTGATTATGTTGACGTGATGTTGATGCAAATTGATAAATGCAAGAGGGAAAATCATCTGTCCCGTTAGCTCAGTCGTAGGAGCAGTCGCCCGGCAAGCGGAAGGTCCCGGTTACAAACCCCGGACGAGGCGGTTATTTTTTCTTCTGGTATTTATGATTTAATTTAGAATCGTTAAAAATGAAGAAACAGTCCGGCAATCTTTTTCGGGCTGCGATAAATATTTTATATTATATTTAATCAAAAAAGGATAAAACTCATATGAGTTTTATCTTTTTTTTATTAAATATAGTTTAAAATATTTGTGGTGCAGTCGGTAGGATATCCGACGTGGTACCCTCTTTTGTTAAACGTAAAAAGGAATTTTTTTCTACCAGTCATATCCAGTAAAAGTGCTGTATATGTTATAAAAATTGTGTACTAAGGATCCCTTACTACTAGGAATCATTTAGTGCGAATTTTTAAGTGGCGCATCTCAACATAGATTAAGACGAATATAAAAGAAAAGAAAAGATAACAAAAGCGGATATAAGAAACAAAAGTGTATGATTACATATTAAGTGTTTCCACAAAAAAAAAATGACAACGAAGCAAGCTATAAGAGTTCAAGAGGACAAGGACAACAATTTGTCGGACTCGAAACAATGCAGATCCATCACGTGATGTAACGGAGCATATCTAAAAGTTGAGGAAATCAGCTGAGAAGATAAGACCATTTACTGGCGAGGAAGATTACACCATCCTAAACTTCATTAGTATTACAAACAAAATATGGAGCCAAATTACCAAGGAAAAGATAAGGGGCCAGCGATTAAAGCTTTTCAGAACGAATTAGGAGAAAACTTTGGTTACAAACTAGAAGGAAGAGCATGCAGAGCAGTTAGCAGATTAAATGTTTTGTCTTGGCCAAATGTGAGAAAACAACTTATCAAAGAATTTGGAGTCAGGGAATCTTTCGAGTCAATATCAGTAGAAAGTACCAGGTGAGATCTAATAGTGTAAAACAAAAGTTCGACAGTTCTATATATTTCTCTGTGATCTCGCGTAGTTTGCCTTGTTGGAACTCGTTAAGGTCAGATTGATCGAATAATAATTGACTCTGTGATGCACTGCTTTCAATTGAAAAACATGGCCAACTGTTACCATTTAAATCCAATTTTCCCCCAAAGCAATGCCAAAAATCTATACCTAATATTATTTTCTGTGGAAAGTTTGGTATTGCATGTAAAGTTCCAATGGAAAAATGGAGGGAATGATCAGCTGTCGAGAACTTATTTATTCTACGCTTATCTAATCTAATGCCGATGCTTTTTAATAAGGTAATGCAAGCTGAACCTGCAACGGAATGCACGGATCCAGTATCCAATAGACATGTGACATTAACTGAGAGTATTTTAATATTTAAAAAAGGACGTTGATCTTTAGCTTCGGAGTAAATACTTAATTGTGTGTTTCTGGCATTGGAACATCTCGAATATCTTGTGGACCCCTTCGCTCTCTTATTGGGACCGCCGCTGGTCCGATTACATCGGTCCCTGAGATGTTTTCCTGCTGAGGAATGTATGGTCTTTGAGAGGCACTATGGCTAAACTGGTTATTACGTCCCCGATAGTTATTTTGCCACGTGTTGCTGGCTCTTATCTGACTTTGATTATTATGTCCGTAACCCCTATTGGTACTGCGTGAAAAATTTCCGTGATTATTTTCGTTTAATCTTTGTCTTTGATTATCCCAATTCCTGTTATTCATGTCGCGATAGTTATTACGTCGTTCCCTATTTTGAGCCCACTGCTGTCCTGTAGGAGTAACGACATGCGTATTGTTATTGCTCTCTATTGTGTGCACTCCTCTGAAAGGTCTTTTTTGTTGCTGTCGGACTCTACTAGTTTCTTTGAAGGTGTGCTCAAGTTTTTTGCAAGCTTCCTTCAATTCTTCGGTGGATTCAAAATCATGTAACGCGAGGTTCCTCGAGTATTCCGGCAAGATATTTCTCTTAAGTATCTTGATTTTGTCTGGCGTGTACATATTGGAATCTAGTTTGAGAAACATGTTCTCCATTGTAGCGAAAAATTCTATAATTTTTTCAGAGAACATCTCTTTACGCGCTTTTATTATATCGAGGAGGTCTTCAAAATACATTGGACTTTCGAAATCATTTATTAGTCTATGACATAAGACTGACCAGGTGTTAACATTTTCAGAATTGGAGATAGATTGAAACCATTCAATGGCTGAAATAAAAAGTTCCTCATCGGATACGTTTCTTGACCAAGTCCGATACTTTTCTGACGAAATCTGAAGCAGACTGGCTTTTCGAATCGCCTGTAAACTTCACGTTCCATTTCCACACGGGAAGTTTGCTTTTGGTTTCTATTACGGGAGAGGTAGCTGGTCTGTTATCGTTTTTGTTAGCTTGAGGCCGCCCTTCTACCGCACTTGAACTAGCTAGTGCTGGCGGGTGATACTCATTCAAGCTAGTGTAATTGGCTATAGCATCCGCAGCGTCCTCTGAAGTGACCGAAATATTTGAGACCTTTAAATGCAGCTCGTCGAATCTAGCTTTCATTTCCTCTACTGCTTTTTTATCAGCTGCTATTTCGGGTGTTATGCGATTAATCCTGGTCTTTAAGAAGTCCATTTTACAAGACAGGGCTTCCACTACACTTGGCGTTTGCTTTTGTAGCTCAAATTCCTCTTCAAAAAAACTCAATATTTTCCTACATTGAGAAATGTCATCGCCGGGTTCTAAATGATACTCAATTTCAGGAGGGTTTCCTAGCTTGGATTCTTCTTCCAATACCTTAATCAATAGGAGTTTCCTCGTTCGCATGGTGCTATATATAATGTCTTGCTTCCGGCAATCAAGTTCATAACGCACCAAACTATCAGGTATATGTTCTAACATTTTCTTCAAGTTGTTGAAAATTATTATAACTATGTAATTTGGACTGGGTCAAAAATCTGTAACCTTTGAATAATATTATACTACCGCCTCCCGCACCTATGTATATAGGCGTAACTGTCAATAGGGATTATGTAAAAAAAAATTTGTATATATAAATTTCAGATCGGTATCAAGATAATATGTGGAACGTGTACTTGCTTTTCAGTGAGGTTTTAATTAAAAGTGGAACTTGGTGGTATCTATGAATAAATATTCGAAATTCTACGCCTTGTTATGGAATTTAGATAGTACTTGCATATGTAGGTATTAGTTTTTGTAAAATTTTTTGTGAGCACTACCCATCCTAATTACTGCGGAAACGATAACACTTGAATGCGAAACAAGAATTCAACGATAACTCGACCTTGACCGATAAATTTTTGAGAATTGAAAGAAAAAAAAAATTCGAACTAAACACAGCTGCAATTCAGGCTACGTCACCGTAAAACATATTGACTTTATATACTTAATTGCAGGACAGTTCAATGATCACTGATGACCTGCTAAAATTCACTTTAACTAAACCATGTAGAAATTTTTTTTTTTTTTTTATATGCAGCGGATTGAACTGAGGAGTATTGTGGTAGTAAGTGTTATATTGACATAGCATGTAGTTAGAGAGGTTCCCACTAAAAAAAAATTTACAACTAATATGATATCTATAGTAAAGAACTGGTATATAGCAACGTAAATAATACTTCTTCTATACTGCTACACAGCATCACTTCGCCTACGCGCAATTATTGCAATTTGAGAGGACACGGCACTTCATTACACACATAAATATCAGAAATATATATATATATATTTTTTTTTATATTTACGTCACAACTTTTGCTCAACTTACGGCTCTTTCTATTGTTGACCTTTTTTTTTGTATGTATGAACGTTTCGTATTATTCAGATTTTATAACTAATGACCTGAGGTTAATGCTATTAAAGTTTTCGTGTTATTATATTTTTTTCTCTTTTAAGTTACGACTTCTTGCATATTTGTAGATATATGACGGAAAACGCATTGGCAGTGGCACGGTAATTTCCTATATATATATATATGTATATAATCGCATACAGTATATAAGTTTAAAAGCTAAAGAAAATGTTGGTGTTTTATTCAAAACGATCCCGGTTGAGCCCCCATTTTATGTAACTTGTCTCTATTTTCATTTTTAAATTTATATTTAAGATTTTGTGAGCTACCTGAGAGCCGTATGGGCGTCAGGTCCTTATCCGGGTCACATAATATTTTGTGAGCCACCAGGAAACTTGATTAGTGTGGGATACTGCACTGCACAGATCATCTACATTATTTTTTTTCTTTTAACACGAACGTTTATTCATTTATTATTAAGGGCTTTATGCCAAACCTACTCTACCTACTTAACACTAGCTCCGGAGCGCTTTGCTGACGCTCGTGAAAACATTTTACTAGAACATTTGCCATTGTCATAAGATCTATTGTCTTACATTAACCGATACTAGTTTCTATACCCTACATTTAATCTTAGCTTATTCTACACTTAGCTGTCTGGTTTTTCTTTTTATTTATTGGTGTTGCGTTAGGGCAGCCTGCTGGGACCTCGGTCTCCTTTGTAACTTGCGGGCGGCTTCTTTTGCTGAATAACGGGTGTGCTACGTCAATAATCTTTCCCCGCCTCGTAGTTTTCTTTAGATATTTTCTTTCACTTATCGGTCTATCTTCTTGTTTTGTGTCCTCGGCGTGCAACCCTATATATATTTTGTGAAATTATTTTATTTTATCTGAGCCATGTGGTCAATATGCTTAACCTAACCTATATCTTACTCACCCAGAGGGGTCCGACTGATGCAATTTATAACTACAGTACGCCTGTTCTTTCTTTATGTGTTTCTATTATTTTATTACGTCTTTGTTGCTTATATTTTGACTCAATTCTGTACTTTTTACTATTTGTAGCAAACACTTTAAAATTTTGTCTGTAATCGACTACTCGTCTTGACAGTTCAGTTTTAACAAGACCACCTCCCTCTCTTCAATTTTCCTGTGGTTCTTTTAACCTTAAGTTGACTCTGACACGTCAAACTATATCTACGTTTGTACTGTGTAGCTCTACTACCTGTCGGTAGTGTAGATTTTGTTTGTTGCATGATTCTTTTAGTTATTTATTATTCTCAATATATTACGATCAAATTGTAATATGTTACACTCTTAGAGGTTCATTAAGAGTTCCAAGGTTCCTTAGAATGTGATAGGAACTCGCATGATCAATCATCTGCTGGCCGAAAAGTATTCGGTAGGGTGAGAGCCCGGTTGCTTGATGGATTGAGCTCCTGAGGGAGCTAGTTATCTGGCTTAGCTTCTCATCCCACTTAGTGTGCTCCTTCTGGATGTATGCGTTAATCCCTGCCCATAGAGACCTGTTCACTCGCTCTGAGGCGTGTGCTTGCGGCGAGTAGACTGCTGTTCGCAAGTGTTTGACCCCATACTTAACCAGTAATCTGACAAACTGAGCCTAGCAAAACTGGACTCCATTGTCAGAGACTATCGTCTCCGGAACTCCGAACACATGAAATATTTCTGCCTCGATGAATTAACATACATTAAGAGTAGATGCCTTTCTCATCGGTTTGAGAATCGGGAATTTAGAAAAGTGGTCAAGAATTAATAGTATGCAGACATTTCCTTTCGCTAATTTAGGATATGTACCTAGAAAGTCGACGTACAGCTTTTACTAACGTGATCCCGTCCAATCAAATTACAACAGGGGAAGTACTCAAGGTAGAGTATTTGAAAAAACAATTTAAATCAATAATGATAACTTTATTACCTTTAAGAACGTCTTGCTTAACTTAAGCCTCTTCATTAATTTGTAAATCTCTTTCATTCTCACTGTCACTTATTTCGACAAAATCAAAGTCTTCAAGTTGGCACCATGGTTTCATTCTATCTGTAGAATACACGGACATGAAGGGCTTTCGACTAACTTTCATTGTGACTCTGAATTCCTTCTCGCTTCCCGCTCTTCTAACACTGAAATGATAAATTCCCTGGTCTTTTACACGTATGGCACACACGTTCTCTGTTGTAGGTTTTAGTTTCGCGTTCAAAGGGTCTTTTGCTTGTCCTTTTCCAGATATCTGTATCTTTGCCGTTTGCTTCATTTACTGTATCGCGTCCTGCTTTATATGTTTTAGTGTCTTCCATGCTTTTTATTCTATTCAGGAGGAATATTTATCACTGTCTGATCAACTAATCGCGATATAATATAATTAATTGTAGTGAAGTCATTTAATTTAGCTGTTTTTGCGACAGCGCTCACTTCATAAAAATAATTTTCGACGCATTCCTTAGGGTCTCTTCGCCTTTTCATTAGTTGCCTATGCACTTCGGATTCATCGATATTTGAAGGAAAGCTTTCAATTATGGTTTCTTTAAACTGTTCCCAAGTTTCAATTTCGGCTTGCTTGGATATGTACCAAAACTTCGCCGCTCCAACTAATCTACTGACCGCATAAAAAAATGTAGTGCGGGAATCCCACTCGTATATATTTTGCAAAATACTAATATTTTCCGTCCATTCTGTTGCCGTCAAGTTACTCAATTTACTCTGGTACTCTGGTATCAACCTATCAATTTCACTTAGGCCGATTTTGATACTACTACTACTGTTACCACCATTACTTACGTTATTATTAGTACGACTTACAAGGTTTTACTCTCTTGACGCTGTATCCTGTTCTCTTTTCAAGATTTCATTTTTCCTTTTTAAAATGTCGTTCTCTCGTTTTAGGAGCTCTAGTTCTTTTTGCACCAAACTGCTAGAATCACTTGCACTGAGGTCTATACTATCCATTTCACTTTTATTATCTGTGCCCGCTTGGAATTATTTTAAACTGTTCACTTGACACGTGGGTTTTGCTAAAATCCCACTTCTGAAATATTAACTATTGATTGCTAATTATTTATTGATAATGGAAATTCGTTCTTTTTAATAAATTCTCGTCACACTGTCAAGCTAAAACAACCCGCCGATATGCCTTCAATGTAAGGATACGTTCGAGACTGACTTAATGATCCCATCCGTTCCTTACCATACCAGCGGGCTGCTTATGTGGGCAGTATGTACACTAACCCAGGATTTTACGATATGTAGTGCACCACAGGAGGTAGGATTTGTTAGCTAGTATGTGCATTTGACTTGTATCCTGCATATACATTTACAATGGTTCGTAACCTGTTAAGGCGACTTCACCTGCCAGTTCTTGAAAGGTTAACACAAGCTTGAAATTACTAGAAGACTATTTTCCTGTATTGATAGTAAGTTTAGGCTATAGCACATATATTAAGTCAATGTTTGGCACTTTTCCATAAGTATCAATATAGAACATTTTAGAAAATGTACTCACAACGTATACATATAGATTTCTGTTTCATGGCTTGGGAAGTATTCTCGAGGGTTTTAGAAGAGCCCCCGGAATATAATACAAGCAATGAAGTCGCCGAAGGCACCGACACATTAAAATGCCTTAACGTGCCGGGTCAAAACCCTCGAGAATACTTCATAGCCATGAAACAGACTCCCTCCCTACCACATGCGAGGCCCATGGGTTCCTTACATTCTAAGATATTTGCAGTGTTATTATGTAAAAGTGACAAAAGTTTGATTTGAATAACTCCTCTGTCCTAAACTACTATTCATACTGAAAAATGGTGTTCTGATAATCTTAAGTTTGCTTTCTTATCTTCCGAACCGTAATTAAATTGTCATACCTTTCCTAACAAAATTATTTAAAAAAATTTATCTTAACCAAATGACTACGATTTCTCAAACAAAAATTCTCAGCTGAGTAATCATTGTATAATGCCGCTGTACCGTTATGGAATGCCGTGGGCTGATACGTAGCCCCCGCAAGATACAACAAGCCAATGTTACCAGACGTACGGAAACCTCCGTACGTGTACAGAAATTTTGAACTGAAAACGGAAGGCGGAAATCACACCTTTCCGTATAGAAATTTTCAATTTTTAAGCAAAAGTATGTTATATTTAATATATACTTAACCTATGACTTTCTGCTGTAATATCAATCCTATCAAACATGTTTAGTGTAATAACTGAGTCCCATGGAAACCGACAATAGGAAAATGCGTTTCTAAGCTCTTGTTAACATCCAAGCTAAATGCGACTTTGCTGAATTGACTGAACAAATTTCAGACGTCTATTACCTTGTTCACATGAAGCGGAGTAGACTGGACTGGAATAGTCCTAATTCGCAAAGTACCAAGTGTTCACATGCGATGGACTGGGTTAAATCGACGAGAGAGACATCTTATTTTCTGACAATTGTCAATTTTAAGTCAACTGTCATTTGCAGTTATTTATTGAAAGACGGACCATGAAAAGAATGATAATTTTACAATTTCTAAAAAATTGTATGAAAGCACAGAGGAGTTCGAAGCGAAGGATAAAAGTATACCGAAAAATGTTGTCGCAAATTATGAGAAGGTACTATAATTCAGTTCTACAATGAACATTTTGTGCGATGACGAAAAGTTTGGAGAGATGTAAACCAAATTATGGCCGAATGTGGAAAAAACCGAGACCTAATAAAGATTTTTGGGTAAATGTACTAAATACTTAGGATGAACAAAAGTGGTTAGAGAATTTTAGGATGACAAAAAGCACATTTGAGTTGGTTTGTTCACTCGTAGTAGATGAACTGAAGCCAAGTGAAAACTCTTTACATTGTCAGAAGCCTTTATCGGTTGAAGTGAAAGTGGCAATTTCTTTATATAAATTGGCTAGCTATGAGGAATCTCCATCATCTCCACCAACCTCCTTCAATAGTAAAACAATAAATTTCAGATGAAGGAAGACATTATAGGGATATTTTAAAAACACACTTGGCAAAAAACTTCCAGTTAAGGAAACCAATTATTTTTAGTTATGTTTTTGTATTTATTTTTGAATTAAAATGTTAATTCCAGTCTTTTTATCTTACTTACTCCCACGTGCAGAAATTATTACAGAAAAAATAAGTATATATGTAAAAAATCATTCTTTAAATAAAAATAATATATAATTCATTTTTAAATAATAAAAGTTCACTGACTATAAAATAAACTTAAAGAAGAAAGTTAAACACCACCATCTATTTTATTCTTCTGATTGTTCATTCACTATGTAACTATCAAAATAATCGTCGTCCTGCATTTTCACATTTCTGAAAGATTTATGCCCATATGAATTGGAAGGCCCAGAGGTTGACTGATATCCCGAAAATGAAGCTGATATACTACGAGTGCTCTGACATCCACAAGTATTATTGGGTTGAAAAATCGATCTTAGCCAAACAGAAACTCGCTTGACCTTTGATCTTCCCTGTCTTGTAGCTCCATTTCAAATTGTTTTTGTTGCTCAAAAACTCCTTCTGCTCCTTCATGAAGTCAACTTGCAATTCCTTCTGAATTTTCTTCACTTCATTTGAAAATGTCTTGAGGCTCTTTTCATACTTATAATTTTTTTCTGAAATAGGTTTATAATTTAAATCATAGTTTCCCTCAAAAAATCTCTCTTGTAAATTACACATTTTTTCAAAACTAAATTGAAGCGCGGACTTAAAACAAACACATGTGATATCACTACCTTCACCGCCGACGAAGTGTCAAAATCTAATCCGTTCCACTCCACTCCGTGTTCACATGAAACCAAATCCACTCTATTACCGAATTAAAACCGGTCTAGGCTATTCCACTCCAGTTGGTGTTCACATGGTGCATTAACTCAGTCCGGAGTTCGATAATCCAGTCTACTCCGCTTCATGTGAACATAGTAACTTGCATTCCATATCGGAATTGGCTACTAAGATCAAAATATATTTTGTATTTGTTTTAAATGTTGTACCCCAGCGCAGTCGCACAAACTTAATGGCATTTGTTATCACGTACATTGTATCCTGACTTCTTAGTACATACTAAAGTGAGTACGAAACTGATTTATTTCATTACAACGCCTACTTAGGATCTATTGTATTATTTATTTGTATTATCTTGCAGTTTTATATATTATGGCTCATACTTCTTCATCTTCTGATTCTAATTCAGAACAAGGTTATTTATTGTAATCAAAAACCTCCAAAAAAGAAATTGATCAACCGGCGGACAAGAATTCAAAAATTTCGAAAGAATTGGTTGTTTCAATCAGACTTCAAGAACTGGCTTATTCCTGTTCCATCCAATAAATTCAAAGCAAAATGTAAGGTATGTAATGCTAAATTTTCTGCAGAAAAGATAACTATAGAGAGACATTGGTCCGGATATCGTCACAAGGAAATTTTTTTTCGTCAGAAGAAGGAAGACGTTTGCGTAATTTAAAGCAAAAAATAACAAATGCTTAAATAAAACTCTGTGCATTTTTCGCGGAACACAATGTGTCCTTTTTGACCGCTGATCATCTAACAGAACTTTTTAAAAAGTGCTTTACCGATTCCGAAATTGCAAAAGGTGTTAAACTTAAAAGAACCAAAGCAGGTGCCATTTCAAAAAAAGTTTTATGTAAAAGTTTTACGGAAAATTTAATATCCAGATTACAGTCAAAAAAATGTAGTATTCTAATTGATGAGGCCAAGGATATTTCAATGAAAAAGACTTTGTGCGTTTTAGTCAGGTTATTTGATTTGGAAACTAAGGTCCTGAAAAAAAAAATTTTTTGAGTGTATAGAAGTTCCTATTCCAGAAGAAAATGTTAGTGCAAGCAAAACCTGTTTTGATTATCTTATTAATCTATTTACTCGTAACAGCATTCCTGTTGAAAATATTATAGGATTTGGAAGCGATGGCTGTAATTTTATGATGGGAGTGCACAATTCAGTCTCTTCCAACTTTAAAGACCTCTGTCCAGGCATCAACATTTTTAAATGTATATGCCATTCTTTACATTTATGTGCCAGTTCAGCTTGCGCCTCTATACCCGATAAATGCGAAAGTTTTGCTAGAAGAACTTATAACTACTTTAAAAGTAGCAAGAGGCAGGCTATATTCGTCCAATTTCAGAGTTACTTAGAGCTAGCCCCGCACAAAATTTTGCATCCAGCTCAAACACGCTGGCTGGCATTAAGTCCCGTAGTAAATAGATTGCTGGAAAATTGGTCAGCTTTATTACTATTTTTTACAAATCAATGCGTTTATGAAAATTCATCGAATGCTGAAGAACTGTTTGAAAATTTTTCTGATCCATTTTTGAAGTGTTACTTCTTATTTCTGGATTTGATATTACCAAAATTCAATAACATAAATGCATACTTTCAATCTAGCAAAGTGGTATTAACTGAAGTATATGGGAAATTATCATCTCTTTACAAAGAGCTTCTTCAATGCCGAACAATTCTGAACACGCTTTATGTGAACAAAATATTTATCTTCCTATCAAAGTTATTGACCAATTGCAATATATTGAGTCGTCTGGAATAGAGAACTATGGAACCAGAAAACGGGAACATAAACAAAATTGTAAACATTTCTATCGTGTAAGCTGTAGTAATATTAAGAAGAGATTTGCTTTTGAAGACCCGGTTTTATCGCAAATTCATATTCTATCACCGCAAACTGCTGTCGATTATAGAACCCGCGAGGGATATCCAAAGTTTGCTAAATTTGCACCAAAGTCTACCAAGAATATCAAAAAATATTTCTTCTCAAGACCTGGACGACGAGTGGAGTAATTTACCTTCATATAATAAGCCTAAAGAACTAACTAATTCAGATATATCGCCAGATGAGTTCTTTTATAAATTATCCTTAATATTAAATGAAAATAATTATCCAGAATTCAAAAATCTTTCGCAGTTTGCGTTAGATATTTTCTGCCTTCCTCATTCTAACGCAGATTGCGAAAGAATTTTTTCAAAGGTATTCCTCATTAAAACGAAACGCAGGAATAATTTGAATACCGACACGGTAAATGCAGAAATTCTCATTACAGAAGGTATTAGAGAAACTGGGTGTGTCAATTTTTAATCCACCGAAGATATGTATTTAAAAATGAATGCTGATATGTACATAAATATAAATGAAGAATAATATTATGTGAAATATGAAACCTTTTTAATTTCTGAATTTGTGTGATATGCAGAATATTTTTTTTTAAATTTAAGACTGAAAAATATCGACTCGATCAAATCAAATCGGTCACATCAAAATAAAATCCTTGCAATTAAAGAATATTCCTATATGTTTTTATATGCGTATCTTGAAGTTATTTTTGTTATTTTTATTTTATTTTTTTTTATTGAAATGCAAATTGCTTTAATTTTTAGTTTTTGTTAACGAAATGAAGATTTATATATTTTAATAAATTTTTTATATGAAACATATAATGGTATATAATTTAATAATTCAAAAATGTTTAAAAACCGTGTTATATTTTCACGGAAATTATGCACGGAAAATCAGATCAAAAAAAACGGAAATTTTCGTACTCATATCCGGAAACTTCATTTTCAAATTCTGGCAACATTGCAACAAGCCATGAACAAAGTCGGAAAAAGAGAGCAGCGAGCCAGTCAGCAGGCGACATCCACAGTCTTCTTGCCTTGCCTTACTGAAGGAGTTTTTCATATAAAAGTTGCTTGTATTTTGTTCAAACGCTATAATTTCCGAAAAATTTGTTCTGCATGCATATTTTTCTAAAACTATTAGAAAGAAAACATACTTGGCTGCAATTTGTTTTAACTTCATTTTGCTGTGGGACTTTAGGACTTGTTTAAGATGATATTTTAGTTTTTCCTCCATGACGAGTATACAAAAAGCAGTGAGAGTGAGCTCTTACTGCATATTTAAGGCATCAACGCCGCCTCTGGCACCTCGACAAAACAGAACGATAGTTGCTACGCTTTTCTCATCACATGTCCCCTCCTTTAGTTCCCTCCACAAAGATTGAACTCTGATGACTCACTCAACGGTCCTGTTGCTCACTTAAGCAGCCATAGACACGAGCGTGAGGATATAGAAATATCTGCATTTTGTTGTTTCCGTCTAGGTGGTCTATAGAGCAGGAGCAAAACCTCGAGAATACTTCACAAGCCATGAAACAGACCACCTCCCTACCACATGCGAGGTCCAACGTAGTCCTTACATTCTAAAATATTTTCAGGTTTCTTATGCAAAACTGACAAAAGTTTGATTTGAATAGCTCCTCCGCCCTAAACTAGTATTCATACAGAAAAATGGTGTTCTGATAATCTTAAGCTTGCTTTCTTATCTTCCGAACCGTAATAAAATTTTCATACCTTTCCTAACAAAATTATTTAAAAAAAAATTATCTTAACCAAACACTACGATTCCTCAAACAAAAATTCTCAGCTGAATAATCATTGCAATGTCGCTGTGCCGTCATGGAATGCCGTGGACTGATGATATCGAATGTAGCTACCTACAGATTACGGCTGCACATACACAAATAAATTTATTACTCAGCTGAGAGGTATTGAGCGTAAAATGGTAAGGTTACTTTTTAATCAAAACTATTTTATTATTTTGTTAAGTAAGGTATATAGGAAGTGTAGGCTTTGGGAAGGTAAGGAACCTAACTTTAAATTACTGGAATACTATTTTCCTGTATGGATAGTAGTTTAGGCTCTATGGCATATATAAAGTCAATTTTTGGCGCTTTTCCATAAGCATCAATATAGAACATTTTAGAAAACGGACTCCGAACGTACACATATAGATCGCTGTTTCATGGCTTGGGAAGTATTCTCGAGGGTTTTGGCAGGAGTGATAATACTCACCTAGAGGAACAAAAACTTGTAGGGAAAGGGGGGAGGGGGTCCACATCAAACGTTTGGGACATACAATGATTAAGAAATGCTAGGTTTTAGGTTTTCAGAAAACACCCTGTATATTAAAAAATACTGGGTCTATGGTCACCGTCTAAAACTGATTGTAGGTATGCAGAAGTTCATGGCCTTTCCAACGACTGCTCAACCAGCCCTTTTTCCACAGGAGTTATTGTGGTCTAAACTAAAAATTTCGTATTTTTTTACCTTTTTTTTACTTTTACCTCTATTTTTTTTTCAAAAAAGTATTTTTTTTTAAAATCTGTTAACTGTAGAATCTATCTCTTTAATTTGAGCTATTATACCCTATGTGCTATCTGTAGCCGTTAAAGAGTTATTAGTTAATAACATATTAAGGTCATACCGAAATTAGACGATTTTTTTTTAAATTTACGATTTTCAGTCGCTAAGGAACAAATTATCTTTGAAAGTAGGTGTCAGATTAGCTTTGAGAATAAGTTAAGAGGCAATAACTGTGTAACGGCTATAGTCTACAGTTTATATCTTCACGTAATTCAGTTTTAAAATATGCACTCTAAACGTTTTCCCCGAGAAAACATTTTTTTTTCTTCAACTCTATACTAGTATACGAATACGCAACAATTCCAGACGGAAACACCATATAATTGTAATGTAATGTTATACATGTATAGGCTTTGTAATGTTTTATATGAACCAATGGTTTGTAATTTTCTAACTACCTACTAATAAAAATTAGTACAAATCTCATAACTACGTAAAACTGCAAAAATTGGCAAATTACTTTCAACATAAAACTGAAAGAGTAAAAAACCACACAATCGAATTAAAATGATTTTTTTTACCTCTTCCAACTGGTTTATTGCTTTTTAGCCGTTTTTTTTCTGCTTGATGCCAACTTTGGAGGACGTTAAGGTCTATGAACTTATTTAACGCAGAAATGTATTTTTTCTATTTTACAGTCTCTTTTTCTCTCGCTCTTTCTTGGTTTCATTACCCGTGGTAGTAGCCATAGCCAGTCTTTTTTCCATACCGTTATTTTTTTCTCCTCTCAAATCAGTTTGGAATGAATCAAGGGCATGGCGCAGGCAAGATAAAAACTTAAATGAAATAAAAACATAACTCAGCAAGCAGAAGTCACACACAACACACGCTGCACTACAACTGTATTGTGTACTTACTTAGGAAACAGAATGATCCAAGGAACATTTTCATGTATATTTCTAGGAAAAAGGATTCTTCTTCTTTTGTAAAGCCAAGGCAGACATATGTATGTATTATTGTGTATCATAGACAAAAAATGTATATAGTCAACGTATACGCATGAGTTATAAATGTTATACAGTCACGTGTAGGGAGAGTGAATACTACATGCAATACAATACATAGCACATGATCAATAAAAAGTGTTAATCAAACAATATAGGACTTTCCACCATATTGAACTATACCTACTAGTGGAGTGCTTTTGAATTAAATGTAAAATTATAAGTATTTATCTTTATCTATCTGTTTATCTGCATACTTTATCTAATGAATGTTCCTTGTTATTTTTTTTACCATAACGTCTTGTTTAGAGCGAAGATCTCAGTTTTATAGCGAGCCTCACAAAAGAGAAAAACGGTAGGTCCAGTTCGCTAGATCTTCTTTGAGAACTTTGCCCATATCACGTCATATACCTAAATTATATCACAAATAAGTAAATATACAGATAAGAATCGAATAGGAAAATTGAGAACCAGAAGTTAGATACATGTTGAGAGTCAATTAAAAAAATTTGCAACGTTACACTCGAATATGAAGTCGACGATATTTCGACCTGATGTAGGAAGGCCTCAATTTTTTATTAGAAATTTACTGGAAATTTATTCCTTAGAAGTTTTATGCGTTATTGGTGGCTGACAACGGCAGAAGAAGTGAATGCTTATTGACAATTGGAGGCCGACAAAGACACAAATGAAAATATTGTATCTGAAAATAATTCCAATTGGGTCATCCCACTCACACGAGTATTCCTGATGCAGTGTGCAAACAAGTTTCCTTGTGAAAAGGTGAAAAGAAACAAGGGGATATCTCTACACCTTATGGAGATATTCTGTTTCTTTTTACCTCCCCGAAAAACCTGTTTGCATTTGCATACTGCATCAAGAATACTCATTGGCTACCAAAGTGAATAAAAATTCTACCGAAACATTTTTTGTAAATTTCTAAATAAAAAAAAATTTATTGGATAATAGACTACATAAAAATTGTTGTCGACCTCCAAAAATGCGTATATATAAATTCTAAGAAAACGGGTTTCCCCACATCAGTCTATTACCTTCCACTGTAAAAATAAATTGAAACTTCTTTTTTGTTGGGGCAGTTTATGAGGGATGTAGGAGGGTAGGTTTTCTCGAGTTTTTCCGGGATAACGAGAGAATGGAGAGAAGAAGGAGAATGTATGTATGTGGTATAAAGAAAATGTGAGCTCCTGGCGAACAAGAAATAGAAAAATAGCTAGAGCACATTTTAGCTGTGTTCTTTTGTGTCCGCAGAACAGGGCAAAGCCAAAGGTACACAAAAGAACGCCTCATACATTTTCATAGAAGACTTATAAATGAAGCGAACAGCACAAATAGTTCGCTTCAATCGACAGAACAATTTGTTCTCTCTAGTAGGTATATGGGAGTTCTAGAACAAGGTACACAAAAGAACACAGCTTTTATTTGTATTCACACAGTTTATAAATAACTTTTTACAATTAATTATATTCAGAAGAAGTCAGAGAAATGTCATTATATTAGATTTACCCGGTGTTTTAAAAACTTGTTTGATGAATCCACAAAACCCCGGGTAAATTTGGGGAAAATTGTAGGAGAAAATTTACACGGTGTGCTTATCGGACAAGCCTAAGAATTCGCTTTGGTAATTAGGTATGCATGGGTATTATAGGCTATATTTTATTTCGATTAACAGTAATTTGCAGATTTGAACGGCTTCGGCGGTAGATTCTGTTGTCGCAATATTCACGGGCGCCTACCTCTGTGTGAAAGGGCTGTAGAGTACTGGGGTTTTTTCTGATGGATTGAGGGCTTAGAGTACAAGATGGATTGAGGGCTTAGAGTACAAAAATATAGGTGACCAATTTTCGGGGGAGGGTGTTTTGGTGGTTGGGGTCGTACCACCCTTCATAGGGGTTGTCCAAACTACATCATATTTAATACCAAATTACAGAGGGAGGAGAGAGTAATCGAGTGGTGTAGTTTGTCTTGGATCGTTTTAACGTGAAAGCTGACTTTTGACAGCCGAAAAATGTTTTTTGTTCTTTGCACAAGGGTCATATACACCCCAGTTCCCATATTTCGCATATATTTCTTCCGTTCTTTGTTTCACATCCGTTGTGAACAATTTTAATGGGAAGGGAATTTCCAGCGCTTACTAGTTCTTCGCAATGATGAGTGAAAATATGTCGCATTTTTGTACCAAAAACGGATATTTTTTCACCTTAAAAAGGACTGCTACACTTCTTTTACAGTTATCTCCAAAACCGTTTGTCGGATTCAAAAATTAATTACTTATTTAATTAGGGGACAAAATGTAGATGCGATTTCATCCTACACACAAGCTTTACCGTGTATATTTAAAAATTTTACAGCATCTCTTCTGTACTGGAAGACGACCACATTGATCATTTTCGCGTGATTTATAATTTTTAGCGGGTACCTTGAGACACAAAATCCATGTTCCTCTGTAAGTATTGCATGGACTTTCATAATTTGTTTTTTTAAATATAGCCAGGATATGCAGTGAATACATAACTCAATTTGATATTCCTAGGTACCTACATACCTTCACAGAACGCAACAAAAGCAGAGATACAACTTTTCCACTTACTTCTCCACTTGCAAAACACCGGAGAATTTGAGAATTAAGTAGAGAATTCCCAAATTCTTCATTCACATTCACTGCATATCGTGGCTATATTTTAAAAAACAAATTACGGAAGTCCATGCAATACTTACAGAGGAACATGGATTTTGTGTCTCAAGGTACCCGCTGGAGCTTCAGTATATTGAAAGTGTAGTAAATTCGAATATATAAGTGTAGTAAAAATGTAGTAAATTACTTCCACTGGAACAAGTCTACATCCGGCACTACCTCCGATTTTCTTTAAACTTTGCACACTATTTCCTTTTCACTCACTAATCCCAAATATGAAAACGAGATTTGTCGGAAAGTTACAGCTTCCGAGATAATCGACTTAAAAATTCCCGAATTTTATACTGCATCTAACAAACACCATTTGACATTTTCACAACTAATTTATTCTTCTTCTTCCTTGAAGTAGCAAAAAGAGGCAATGGTAGGTGTATACATACCTTCCGAACATTCGCGTAACCAGCATTACGTCTTTTTGAGGCCAGCCCGTCCCTTTAACTCGTACACGGATTTGTCTATCTGTATATTTCTTTTTTACTATTTTCGAGACTCTCGTAGACCCACTTTCGTCATCACAACGAGCTGAAATTTGACACACAAGTTCATGTCGCGTGACAATTGAATCCATCAAAATTTGAACCGGAAATTTCCATGGAAAACCCGGAAAATCGGGAAAAATCATTTGAAAATTTGGTACAAATTTGATTAGTGATAAATCCGTTTCAGGAAAAATGCAGAGTTTTCCGATTTTTCCGAAAAAAATTTCCGGAATTTTCCGACTTTTCCGCAAGATTTCCGGTAAAAAAGTTTTCTTAATTATGCAGGATCAAGTTCCCTATCAAGTGGCATCATTACTTTCTCTCCGACAATGGTGAAAACTTGCAGAAAAAATCGAGGAAAATTCATGTAAAACGCTTTCCGGAGTTTTTCCGATCAAGGAAGCGTTTGAGCATTTTGCAACTAAGACAAAGTTGTAGAGCGAAAAGAGTTGCATAAAGTTTCTTTTGTGGAAAATTCCATGGAAAACCCGGAGAAGCGGAAAAATTTTCATCGATAAGATTAGTGATAAATCTGTTTCAGAAAAAAGTGCAGAATTTTCCAATTTTTCTGGAATTTTCCGACTTTTCCGGAAAATTTTCCGACAAAAAAGTTGTATAAGCTATGCGGAATCATTTTTTTCTTCCGTCCTACTGGCATCAATACTTTATTTTCAACAATCATGAAAACTTGCATGAAAAATCGAGGAAAATTCATGTAAATTTTTAAAAAAAATCCTTACCAATAGGAAAAGTCTGTGGAAAACATGGAAAATCGGGAACATTCAGTAAATCAGTGTCTTTTCAGCCGTCGTAAGATTGTTTTAAAATATCTCCATGCAGCACGTAATAACAATTTAGTTAACGTTAAAAAGGCTGAAAATAAAGTAAGTAAAAAATGAGTTTTCAAACAAAACTGAGGCCAAGCCGCATGAAAAAGTAGAAAATAAACTTTTCTTCACACACAGAGGTGGACTCAGATTTTATTCGCTGACAATCACCGATATATTTCAGTATGATCAATCAGAGGTATAAGTGATTTGATTCATGAAGAGAAAGAATATTCAAGAGAAATGTCCCAATCAAAAAATCTGAGTCCACCTCTGTGTGTGAAGAAAAGTTTATTTTCTACTTTTTCATGCGGCTTGGCCTCAGTTTTGTTTGAAAACTCGTTTTTTACTTATTTTATTATTCATTACGAATATTCAATTGATGTGTAGTAAAGCAGCATTTAGTTAGAATGGAATAGAAAAACATTTATTACAGAAACACACACTGAACAAGCAGGCGCCCGGTAGCACACACACACATATACACCCGCGCGGAGCGAAGCGGAGACCTGTGTATGTGTGTATCTATTCTATTATTTCTAAGTGAAGTACGATTTTATTAATCATTCTTAGCTTGATGTGATCATTTCATAAACATGAGATGACAAGTACAAATATTGGTATAAATAACTCAGCAAATTGTTAAAAAATGGAGTTCTTAAATCGCATTTAACGACTAATGAGAAAACTGAATGAATTGTTAGGAAATTTTATTAAAATATTTATAGATATAACCATAGAGATTTTATTTAAGAATTTCATTTCAAAAAACAGTTTACATATAAAATTATAAATTTTCATAACAAAAAAATAACGAAATTAAAATTTTTATTATACTTATAAGTTACACGAACTTCACGTATCATTGAAATTAAGTAATTTTTATGAAAATTCATTGAAAAAAAACTTTTTACGTCAAAAAATCGTTGAAAAAGAAATTTCTTTTCAAAAAGAGGTCGTTTTTTATCGGCAGGAACCGCATATACTCATCAGTATGGCTTGGTTCCTGCCTGCCATATACGCCAAAGTGAACAGCCAAGCTGATCTCATATAATATTAATAATAATTTTTAAGTGTGAATTATATGAGGCGAAATAGGTGTTTATTCCATTTTGATGATAATTTTGCAAATCTCTATGGCTTACATACAAGTTTATCCTTATTAGAACTTTTAATATTTTGCCACAAAAGCTCGAGATAATCATATGATTGATGTAGGTATACCAAAAAATTTCTTGATCGGTAGTTTAATTATATATTTGTTGCTTATTTTCCATAATTCTCAAAAGTATAGTAGAAATGAGTTGGAGTGTAGTAAACAATTCCCAGAGCTAAAGTATAGTAAAATCTACTTCGCATGTAGTAGAAGTTTCCGCTCTCGCTGAACTTCAATAGTGCATAGCCAAGTTCTTTTCCCACATTAAAGCAAAAGACCAAAGTAGATGAGATTACATATTTGTTTCATTCTAAAAAACGCGAAATTTTTTTAATTTTGTTCGGCTGCTTCCTATCTTCTTATTAGGTTATCTTTGCTTTGTATGCCATTAGTTTGCCTATGATTAATGCATTTCTGCCTTGCTATGGTAAAAGATAGAGACTTGGGAGTGTGCCTGAATAATAGGAACATTTTCTGTTAATAACAACATTTCTTACCTACAATTTTCGTCGTAGCTAACTAACTTGGTTACCAGAAATGTTGATAAGGTTTTCATTTTCTGCCAATTCTCTTATACATATTTATATTGAATCGACAGAAACTCTTCGTCCAGTTGCACTATATGGAAATGTTGGTTGTTTCCAGGAAGAGATAAATCTGAATCTGTCCAGATTTGGTGCCAGACCGGTATACAGACAAATAAGGTATGTTCAATCCTTTCCACACAATTTCTTCCATTTTAATATCCAACTCCTCTTTTTTTTTCATTTTAACAAATCATTTGTAGCTATTCACTACATAATTATAATAATTTTGTATATTTAAAGTCAACTCATTTCTACACCACCAAGTAAACGAGTAAACGATGTGATTTTTGTAATTGTGGTATCCTCAGTAGGCCCAATCCATAGATTCCGTAATTAATGTTGTGGAGTATGTTTCTATTATTTCTTTCTTTTTGATGGTCTTTTCACTTGATGTTGATGCCTTCCATGTCATTGCGTCATTTTCATCGTTGCCCTCAATGATGACCTTTGATGCATTATCGCATGATTCACTATTGCTGAATCCACAGACAATTTCAACGCACCTTTCCTGCAGCCGGATCCTCCACCTCATCTCTTCTTGCAATTGCAATAAATGACAGGTATCTAGGGCTGGTTTTCTGACATTGGTACTGGAATGAGCCCATTGGTACCAAGTTTCCAGCCACAGCCGG
Source organism: Dioctria linearis (assembly GCA_963930735.1). Classification (NCBI taxonomy): domain Eukaryota; kingdom Metazoa; phylum Arthropoda; class Insecta; order Diptera; family Asilidae; genus Dioctria; species Dioctria linearis. Next base: position 145,214,097 of record OZ005741.1, read on the forward strand.
AAGGACTTTTTTGGGTTTCCACACCATTTTTGGACTTAGTGGTAGATCCTAAACCCATGGTATCATTCAGCATCCTTCGGTGGTAGTAAAGAAGCTAAGTTGAATTTCCTTTCTATTGTCGATTTTGCGAAATGTTGGTAGCGGACTTCTTCCAAGGTTTCCTCTTCCATGTTGCCACCATACGAACCAACGAGAAAGTGTGCTCCAGAGTCGTGATGTCTGACATTTTGATCTTTGAAGATGCCAATAACAGCATTGAGTCTTGTTTTTTTGGACAAATGAAAAAAATGTTTTTTCTTTGGTTGAAGAGGGATAATGTCGTGTCACAGCCGCCAACCGCATGTAAAAACAGGATGTTTTCGGCTGCTTTCTTCACTTTTAAACTATTTGCGGAATACATTCTTTCAGCAGTTTTGGCTCTCCCCGGTTTGCGAGAGTAAATGATGGTTTTGAAGATCCTAATGCTGTCAGCAGAACGAAAAGATCAGCATCTTCGCCGTCTATAAAAACAGCGTCGAATTATGAGCAGAATCGCTGTGTTGACAATTAAGACATTTTCTTCAGCCTGCTCAACAGTAAAAGCAGCCTGTTCGATTTTCTCTCAGTATCGAAATCAGACGGGCTTTACTTATACGTAACAAGAAAATCACACCAATTTGAAGTAGATTTCGCTTTATAATGTTATTGTGATGATATTAAAGACTATCATTTTTACAAAATTTATGTGAAAAGATTTAGTTAGACAATTTTTTGAAGAAGGTTAACTTTTCTGAGGCACATAAAATTTACAAGAAAAGGGTTTATACAAAAAATGTAGGGAATTTAATCTTGTTCAAATTTTCATAAGACCGTTTCTACCCCACTTTTTGATGTACCTATGTAAATCATTAAGAGCAGCTGCCCAAAAGTATAAAAAAAAATTATAGAAACCTTAATTTTAAGTAGGAACTTGTACTTCCATCGAAAACATGGAAGTTCCAATGATATTCTATGTTTTGTGAAAAAATTTCCGAGAAACTATAGATAAGTATTAGCATTGTGTTTAGAGTATATAGTGACCGCAGAGGCAATGAGTTCACAACTCAATAGATGGCTCTAGATGTACCGAATCGAATAAATTCTCTGTTCACATCACTGACTTATAACAATGGACTGAGCGTATTGTCATTTTCCTTTAGGAAAGCATGGCACAAGTTTTATAGTTCTCTCTTTCGCCCTATGGCAGATTTGGAGCTACCAACACAAAATATTGCATTCTGGAACTTTGCTTATGCCATTTGATGTTTTTATGTTGGCAACAGATGCAATCACTGCAGAAGGAATAAGGTAAAGCTAGTGTTTACCATGCTCCGTCTCTCTCTTGCCCATAAGCAGGATTCAGTTAAGAATAACTTTTGAAAATTAAAGTCGGAATGAGTTTAATTCCTTATAAACGATTAAAATATAACTTGGGCACAAGAAAATATATTTTTTTAATTTAATTCGATTTTCGGATGTAAGATTTCATCTGATTAGTTGAGTTTTACATGTTTATTATATAAGCGTTTTAAAGGGTGCTCTAACGGTGATATACAGAAACACAATTTTTTTTGTGCCACATGAAATAGCAAATCGCTCAGTCCATTGTTATAAGTCAGTGGTTCACATTTAATGTGAGGATATAAATTTACTCTTTGGTTCTTGTTCGTGCTGCAGTGCAGCTAGATTTGCGCATCGCGTCACTGTTTATTGGATATTCTTCTCGTTCGTTGTCGCCTTCCCGTACCATAGGCACTGTTGCGTGTTTGTGTGGTGGCTTCACCCATCACAACTTTGCATAGAATAAGATTGGTGAGCGAAACGGGCAGGTTGCAATGATTAACTTAGCTATGCATTGATGTGGCGGATTTTTGGGATCACTGACTTTTTCATAATTATGTACTAAGAAAAACAGAGGAGTAAATGTATGTTTTCTTAGAAGGGAATCCTTAACAACATTTTGCATGACGTTTGTTTTTGTGGATTTTAATTTCTAAGTGTTATTTGAGACTAGATGACATTTTTGAGGCTGCATATGAATGAAGACCAAATTAAGGGTTTCTTTTCTATTGAAGGAAGCATGATAAGAAAATATACACTTACGTAGATAGACCTGGGGATTACACGAGGAAATACAGCTTGTATGCAAGCCACCCTTCCATCGCGTTTTTAAAATTGACAGAAGAAGGCAGTTCGATTGATTTTTATCGCTTGTATGGATAATCATTTAGAAAAATGGCATTGAGACAAAGTTTTAGGTATGTCGGCGGAAGTCGCTTTGCAAACTTTGATATTAGAAAATTTTCTGGAATTTAAGAAAATAATTTTTGTGTATAAAATTTTCATGAGTTACTTGAATTTCTTGTGTCAGAACATTGTTCAATAAATTATCTATAACTATGATGCAACTACTTATACTATCAACTACACCAGCCTACCCATATGCTCGGCTTAGTTTTCAATTCCACGAAATATTTCTAGTTTACCTATATTTTACCAAAAAGAATATCTAAGCATGTACGTACATATATTAACAAAAAACAATAAAAATGGGAAAGCAGAATGTGAGTACGAGCAAGAACAGAGGAAAAAATTGGTATATTCATACATATATATAAATTATTCCAAGAAGGAAGTCATGGATTCTCTTATAACGAATCAGCGTTGCAAACAAAATTAGAGCAATTCAACGGCCGACAAAATTCATCACATCATCTGACATCATTATTGTTTGCCCGCCTCATCACTATTCCATGCAAAGTAGAAAACGAAGCCACGCAAATACCGCTGACAAACGACGGTATGAGAACGCCACGAAATATGTGCCGAAGTGTGAGCGGGACATGCCAGCCTGAGGGCTGGGGGACACTACAGTGAATAGGCTTGAGTCTCGGATAGTACAGCGACGTGGCGCCTCTAGCGAGCAGTGTACCCAACAGCCGATTTCAATTCTTGCGTTCACTATATACTCTAAACACAATGGTATTAGCCCAATCAACTAAAAATTTAACCAAGAGCTTGCGACTATAACCCATACGGTGAAAGAAAAATTCAACACCGCCGCGGGAGATATAAACAAATACCTAATGCGCGCAAAAAACTTTTGATTTGACCTATCCATTTCCTCGGCCTCTCCAAATAAACGAGACACACATCGCATAAAAAGGTCAATAAACTGAACTCAATAGTTGTTGTGCTGTTGCGGCATTGTGGGGCGATGGCCTGTACGTTGCCTTCCCCGGGACGCGGTGTCTGGATGGGTACATGCTTGCTGTGATACCTAACAAGTATTATAGACAATTCTGAATAATTTCCCTTTCAAGTTTCAACGCGAGCCTAAGTTTATTTTCTTTCCTTGCTGTTTTATAAAGGTGCCATATATGCAATTTGTGACAGCTTTATAGTGAAAAATGGAGAAGTAGGCCGGTGCCCAGCATCAGTGTCGGACTCAAAAATAAGAATACATTTTTAGATTAGATTGCTCCAACCCATAAAAAAAACATAGACCTACTTCATCGAAAACTTGATGCATCCGTCCCGTCTTCGTTGTGAGTACAATAAATGATTCACCAGGTGCTCACTTTGTCGTGTCGTTGCTTTTTAATCAGCATGCACGTGTGTGTCCTCTTTGTTATTTATTCTATTCCCCATAGTAGCATCATGCCACCATCGACAAAGTTCAAGAAACGAGAACTAGTGAGCACCGACCGAGGAGAAGGAATCAAAACAAAGCAACTAAAATGGCGACGATTTGTTTTGGTACTGTCCCTGTCTGACTTGTTGATCCTTTTTTTATTGCAACTTGAAATGGAAGTTGGAGAACGGTGCCGCTGAACCTTACTTATAGTAGCCCGTTGCAATGTGTGCGTTAATCATCTTACATATACCATGCCAAAACCCTCCAGAAATACTTTTCAAGCCATGAAACAGACTCCCTCGCAATTACATGACAGCCCCAACGGAGTTCTTACATTCTAAAATATTTGCAGTTTTCTTATGTAAAACTGACAAAAGTTTGATTTGAATAGCTCCTCCGCCCTAACTTACTGTTTATGCAGAAAAATGGTGTTCTGACCTTGTTCCTAACCTTGCTTTGTTATTTTCCGAAACGAAATAAAATTTTATACCTTTCCTAACAAAATTATTTAAAAAAAATTATCTTAACCAAATGACGACTACGATTCCTCAAACAAAAACTCTCTGCTGAATATTGTGTATATTTTGCTGTAGTCTGATGAAATCGAATCATCTGCGTCTGCCTACAGATTCGGACTTCGGCCGCACATCCAGATACACTATTGTAACCATTACTCAGCTGAGAGTAATTGAGCGTAAATGGTAAGCTCTGGTTACTTTAGCTTTCAATCAAAACTATTTTATTATTTTGTTAAGTAAGTTCAGCTTTTAAGAAGGATGGAATCAAGCTTTAAATTGTTGGAAGACTATTTTCTTGTATGGATAGCGTAGTTTATATACATGTAGTAAGTACACATATAAAGTCAATTGCTGGCACTTTTCAATATAGAGCAACACACACATCTATATAAATTTCTGTTTCATGGGTTGGGATTGGGAAGCATTCTTGATCTCGATGGTTTTGACCGTGCACGTTTAACTGACAGTATAGCATGATTCATTGTGCAGTGTGTTGTGTTGTGAAGTAAATCTGAGGGGGTAATGGATGGAACTGACGCAGGTTGACTGGATTGGGTTGGGATATTTGGTATATTTCACTTCGGTGGATGCATGTATTAAGGCTTAAACACAATTCCGACGACAGACGATAGCGTAAATATCGTTGCGAAACAGGCAGTCGGAAAATTGGGAACACAATTGCAACGACATGCGGTGAGCGACGACTGTGAAAGAAGAAGGTATTGAAATTTCATTTGTTAAATGTTTCGAGCGTTTTAAAAGGAGATTTTTATCCAGAATATTTTATATTATATTGAGAGAAATGCAATGGACCAAAGTGTGAAAAAACTGAAAATGCGGAAATTAACTAAATTAAACGCTTTGATATATCCATCCAAACCACGTCTGTTTTGTCCATTTGTCTTGCCTGTCTTGTAAACTATAAATTATTTTATGGATTTCGCATTTCCTCCATAAATTTTTCCTCAAAGCTTATTATTTTAAAATTATCGCGGCGTGCTACCACCAGAAAAAGACAAAAGTGAATGCCACAACCATTTCATTCGATTAATTTTGTTGGTAGGAGGCAAAATTAGAAATTGATCAATCCCGGCGAAAATGTCGTCGATCGCTCAACGTCGGTCGTTGCAATTTGGTGCATTCGCATAAGATGCTGTGCTTTTAGAAGTTTGACAGCGATATATCGTCGTCGTTTGTCGTCTGTCGTCGCAATTGTGTTTAAGCCTTTAATTGCAAATTGTAAACGATGACTGTAAATTTTTATTTTTAAAAATATTCTTACTGCTGTTAGTAGCACTGGCGGCTGGTGGATACATATGTTTCAATATTTTCAGCTTATGTAAGATAACAAAATTATTGAAATGATCTCTTCACAAAGTCAGTTAGTTTAATGTATGTATGCATACCTACTGGCGTAAGTTTATTATGTACCTACTCGAAAAGAGGGAGAAATTTATATTGGCTGCAGTATTGTGGTTAACAGCCCCATGCGTTCAGAGCAGAGCTGGCTGACTCGATTCCACCCGACCGACAATTTGGCGCCAACGGGTTCACGCTATCATCACTTGAAAGAAAACTTACAGAAAAGAAAATAGGTACTCAGGTAGTATTAAATAAGAAAGAGACGACAATAACTGAAAAATTCTTCCTTTTAGAAAGGAATGTACATGTTCCCAATAATTGATATTCATTTGATGCAAAAGACCTGAGAATCGAAGTTATAATTTCAATAGGCCCTCTTCCCAGAAAACCTGCATCAGGTATGGAAAAATGGATTGGACATCGACGTTACCGTCAGGATGGCTGAACCAGGTCAGTGATTTGTATTAATAATATAGTAGCTATAGTACCTTTTGGGTAATATATGGTATTATCGTAAAAACATTACCTGTCTATAAAAAAAGATAATCATTGAGAAAAAAGTGGTCAGCCATTCTACCGTCACGATGCCTGGTCCGTATTTAGTTTAGACAGTTCTTTGTCCAGTATTCCCGTTTTGAGGGGAATTTAGTACCTATTTTATGTATATATTAATTTAAGATTTTTTTCCAGAACCAGTAAAAAGTTGTCCATCATTTTAAACTGTACACTACTACATCATCAAGATAACATTACAACAGAAGGATGGCATAGCGGTTAATAAACAAAAACATGCGAAAAATTTGACCACATAATATTTAATTCAAAACGTCAATATACATATTTAAATCAATTTTTAATTAAAATTCCCAAAGAGTCTGTTGGAATTTATATAGACTTCAAATTGAATGAAACGAAAGAACAACAAGAGAAAAAGTTAGAATTGGTTGAAGACAAATAATATTGTACCCTAGAGATGAAAATAAAAGTTAAATAAAGTGAAAACCTCAAGTTTTGTAGGGTAACACCAAGAAGGAGTTATTCGATTTAGTTCATTTTTAAACATCTATTTACCATTTTTATAATAATGCTGTGTACAAAATCTCTACGCTGACGCGTTCTCAGGCAGGGTCCGAATATTTAGTGAAAACCCAAAGTTTTTTTATGACAACATCAAGAAAGGGTTGCCCGATTTGGTGCGGTTTGATCTTGTATTTGCAATTTTAATGAAAACGCCGTGCACAAAATTTGAGCTCTCCATGGCCACGCGTTCTCAGGCAGTTTCCAAATAAGTGAAAAACTAAAATTTTGTATGGCAACACCAAGAAAGGATTGCCCGATTGCTGTGTACAAAATTTCAGCTCTTTTTCTAAATATATAGTGAAACATGAATTTTTTGTAAATTTTGCAAATCTACGAAGAATTTCCCGATTGGTCTCATTTTCGAACTTAAATTTTTTTTTTTTTTAAAAGCCAGTGTGCAAAATCTCAACACTGAGTGATCGCGTTCTCGAGTTATCATGAGGATGGACAAATGGACAGTCGGACACACAGATGGACATTCAAAAACCAAATAACTCTTAATATTATGCTTGGGTGTCCAACCCATTTTACTCTACCAGCATTATTTCTGTGCGTTACAAACATTGAAAAAATAACTAACAGGAACCGAACATCACTGTGAATACGGTGTATATGAATAAACCATTTACTGCTACTCGGATTGAACTTAGAACTTATTTTGACGTTTCTGAAAGTAAACATTTCAGAGTTTCGGAAGTTGAGCGACATTTTCAGGTTTATTATTATTAATTAAACATTAGAAATTTGAAATAGCGTTCTTTCTAAAGCTTAAACTGTATATTTTCATTCAATTTTTGTCTTTTGTAAACTCATTGCGCACTAATCCATTTGAAATTTCGCGCTATACATTTATAGCTTCTGTCAACGGGTGGCTTAAGTTTTCAATCGATATGCTACTTCCTTCAAGTTATTTATTCAATGGTTACAAACAGATTAAAAACCTAGTATACCCTATGATTTTGTAGCATTTATAAATAAGAACTACAATTTATGATATTAAAATGTTAAGATATTTATTATTAAATTTAGAAGATGTCGTAGTCACAAAATCGCAAAAGTCACTACTCTCATATATTTGTTTTTTCCATCAAAAAATCAAATCCCTACGTGATCATAATAATTTTGATGTAATAAAAAAACTAAGTAAAAATTAGAGATATTTTAACAAGTAAAAATTAGATTTCGGCTGCCACATTACTCCCCCCCTAGTGTTAACGATAATCAACAAATTTAACTCTTCTTCCATATCTTGAAGTCTTAACGGGACAAGGACTTGGAGTAGGAACTGAAAGTAAGTGTGTTTTCTTAATAACATTGGTATCAGCGTCTATTTCGGTATTTAACATATATGCAGGTTTCAAACGATCTACCGAAATATTTCGAATTTTGAAAACATTTTCAGATCTTGAAATCACCTCAAATGGTCCCTGGTATGGGTGTTGAAGTGGTCTTTTTACAGCATCGACACGAATAAAAACATGACTGCAAGTAAAGAGATCCTTATAAACAAAAACTTTATTTGAACTATGTTTTGTCGAAGGAACAGGTCGAATCTTGCTCATACTGTTGCGAAGATTTAATAAAAATTCTGATGCGCTCGAGTTTAATTTAAAGGTAGGTTCAATCATAAATTCAGCTGGTGTACGTAAAGTTGTTCCATAAACAAGTTCTGCTGTCGAACCTTTAATGCCTTCTCTATACGCCGTTCTTATACCCAACAAAATTGTAGGCAGAACTTCCGTCCATCGCTCAGTAGAATGACATTTGATTGCTGCCTTCATTACACGATGGAAACGCTCAATCATACCATTCGCGCATGGATGATATGGCGTTGTTCTGATATGTTGGACTCCCATGAGTTTTGAAAGTTCAGTAAATAATGAGCTTTCGAACTGTCTACCTTGATCTGAAGATAGTTTCTCTGGAACACCAAAACGAGCAAACCAGTTAGAGTACAATGCAACGGCAACTTCCTCTGCAGAAATCCCCTTCAAAGGTACAACCTCAGTCCAGCGCGTAAAACGATCGATAATTGTTAAGCAATAAACAAATCCATTCGATGGTGTTAATGGGCCAACTAAATCGATGTGTATATGCTTAAATCTTTCATCAGGGACAAAAATCTGACTTATGGCACAGTGACAGTGTCTATTTACCTTTGATTGCTGGCAAGAAATGCATACTTTGACCCATCTTTTAATGTCTTTGTTCTTGAATGACCACACATACCGATGTTGAATCATCTTAAGAGTTGCGTTTCCTCCAGGATGAGCTAAGTTATGAAGTCTCTTGAAAATTTCAAAACGAAAAGATTTGGGTACATATGGCCGAATGAATTCAGTCGAAATGTCACAATAAATTTTTGAATTCGAGCCAGGTACATCATAAAGTTTTAACTGCAAGGAATTTTTGTTAGTTAGCAAGCCTTGGAGCTCCTGATCGGATTTCTGTTCAGCTGATAATCTTTCAACGTCGATGTTTCCAGAAATATCTATTGTTTCTATTCTTGAAAGAGTATCAGCAACTACGTTATCAAAACCAGAAATATGATGGATATCGGTGGAAAATTGTGCTATAAAATCCAATTGTCTTAATTGTCTAGGCGATGCCTTCTCAGGATTTTGTTGAAACGCAAAAACAAGTGGTTTATGATCGCTAAAAATTTTGAAAATTCCACCTTCCAACATATATTTGAAATGTTTTATTGATTGATAAATCGCTAATAGCTCTCGGTCATATGTGCTATATTTCTGTTGCGCAGAAGACAGCTTCTGTGAATAAAAACTTAATGGCTCCCAATTACCTTCTGTTTTCTGTTGTAACACAGCTCGAATGGCAAAATCAGATGCATCAACCATAATACAAAGTTCTTTTGATGATGAAGGATGCGCTAACATAGCAGCGCTTGCTAAAGCCTTCTTCGTGTTAACAAAGGCTTCAATTGTATCGGTTGTCCATTGCAATTTTAAATTCTTCTTTGGATTTCCCCTCATGAAATCGTTAAGTGCACTTTGAATTTTTGCTGCATTTGGAACGAAACGACGGTAAAAGTTAAACATTCCAAGATATCGACGCAGTTGTTTCAAATCCTCAGGCTGTTTGAAATTAAGGATAGCTTCAACTTTTTGTTTCATTGGCTTGAGACCAGCTTTAGAGATTAAAAATCCGAGAAACTCAATAGATGCCTTACCAAATTCACATTTACTTGGATTAATTACCACGCCAAATTTTTTTAGACGGAAGAGGATAGCTCGCAGATTGTTCTTGTGTTCCTCTTCAGTTGAAGATGCAATAAGGAAATCATCGATATATGGAAAGCAGAATTCTAATCCACGAACAACTTCGTGCCAAATCGTTGACAGGTTTGTGCTACATTACGCAAACTAAAAGTCATTCTTGGAAATTCAAACAATCCAAACGGAGTGATGATAGCTGTTCTCTGAATGTTTTTAGACTCCATAGGAATCTGGTGAAAAGCTCGAACTAAATCGATTCTAGAGAATATAGTTTTTCCCTCCAGATTGAAAGTGAAATCTTGAATGTTCGGAACAGGATAACGATCTGGAACAGTAATTGAATTCAACATCCGGTAATCCCCACAAGGTCGCCAATCACCATTCGGTTTTCGGACCATATGCAGCGGACTAGCCCAACAGCTCTTCGACGGTCTGCGAATGTTTTGTTCAATCATAAACTCGAATTCCTTCTTCGCTGCTTCATATTTCTCCTTATCCAATCTTCTCGCTTTTGCAAAAACAGGTTGACCATTGGTGATGATCTGATGAGAAATATTCACTTGCTCTTCGCTGTCAAAATTCCTAGGTTTAATAATTTCTGGAAACTCGGCGAGTAATTCTGCGTATGACAAATTTTTAGAAATAGTTTTTATATGCAAAAATGTTTTTGAGTTAAACACAGTACCATTAGAACTACATTTCGTAATGTAATCAATTATTTTTCGATTTTTTAAATCTACCAAAAGTCCAAAATGATGTAAGAAATCAGAGCCAATGATTGCTTTATCGACATCAGCAATTATAAATTTCCATTGAAAATTTCGACGTAATCCTAGACTGATATTTAAAAGCTTGTCGCCAAAAGTTTTTATTTTGGTTCCATTTACTGCAAAAAGAAAAGATGTGTCATCAGGTTTCATATCTTTCATTCCTTTTGGAAAAATCGATATGTCAGCTCCAGTATCCACAAGAAAATTTTGCCGGGTCGTTGAATCAAAAACAAAAAGGCGACTTGTTGCACGTATTTGATCATTCGTCGCATCTAATGATCGGCTTGGAAATTTAAAGAACTTCCTTTGAAACTGCAAGGACTTCTGCATTTACTAGCCTTAGTGTTGAATTTTCTGTGATACCAACAGATTTCGGAATTGCTTGTAGAGTGTGGACTTGGACGCCGGCCCGATGCTGATCTATGTCGGTTAGATGATGAACTTTTGGATGATGATCTTCCTCGATATTCTAGTTTAGCCAAACGATCTGAAATTTCAGCTAATGTTCTAGTAAGGTTATTTGTATCATTAGTCGTCATAACAGCATTTATTCTCTGATTATCAAAATAATTCACATCCATTATCTTGTCTGCTACCCTTCCAAGTTTCGTTAGGTCTTCCTCAGAAAGTGTTGACATAATTGCTTGACATTGGGTGGGAAGTCTTTGTTTCCAAAGTGACCTCATAATATCGTCAGAAATTCGTCCTCCTGCCAATTCTCTCATCTCGCGGAGAAATTGCGATGGTTTTTTGCCACCTAGTTCGACTTCACTAAGAATCTTCCGTAATTACCGTTCTTCCGAATCTGCAAATTGTTCTACTAATCTCTTCTTTAATGCCTCATATCTTTTGGTGGCGGGTGGATCAGAAATAATGTCGTATACCTGACTTAGTATTCCCGTCTCAACTGCTCCCACAACATGATGATATTTTGCCTCATCAGTTGTTATTTTTGCGTTAAAAAATTGGCTCTCCAGTTGGATGAACCAAAGTTTTGGATTCTCCTTCCAAAACGGTGGAATTTGTACAGCAACTCGTGCGATTGATTGTGGCTGTTCCCCCTTTTCGTTGGGCTGTTCCGCCTCTTCGTCGGGCATCACGTCGGGGTCACCAATTTGTAGCATTTATAAATAAGAACTACAATTTATTATATTATAATGTTAAGATATTTATTATTAAATTTAGAAGATGTCGTAGTCACAAAATCGCAAAAGTCACTACTCTCATATATTTTTTTTTCCATAAAAAAATCAAATCCCTACGTGATCATAATAATTTTGATGTAATAAAAAAACTGAGTAAAAATTAGAGATAATTTAACAAGTAAAAATTAGATTTCGGCTGCCACAATTTCATATAGGGTATAAAAACATTATTTCTATGATAACGTAAGGTAGTGTGTGCGTGCGTGCATGCGTGCAAGTGTGTTTGTTCGTGTGTTTGTGCTGTGTCTGTTGCCATTAGATTTATGTTATGGTTGTATGTAGACTGATTGACATCGGACGTGAACAGACTGTCAACATGAGCTGACAGAGCACTCGGTGGACAGCGTTGACAAACGAAATGCCGTCACACACATCCAGACCTAAAGGGGCCTTTACACTACTTACAATTAACCATGTGAAGGAGCAGATGTTCTGCCTTCTGCTGCCGTGGCTACATCCACCCAATGGACCCTGAGGGCAGAGTATTTCCAGTGTCCCTGTTCTGAACTGAAAAGAGTGTAGTAGCGGACAGTCAATCTTCATACTAAGAGGGCTCCGGGAGAATTGGCTGGAGTACATTACAACGCCTACGCCGGCGTGGTCGTCGTCGTCGTCGTCAAACGCCGAACAAAACGCCGGGCGGGCAAGTCACATTAGCACTGGGCGGCAGCGCCATATCTTAATTTCCCTTACATTTTACAGTTGAGTTATTTGCTTGTAATCTCTGCCGGTTTGCAATAAAATTTTAAATAATAATAAAAAATATATTTTCTTTTCCTTCAAGTCCACATTTTTTTAATATAAAATCATTTATTTTCAGAAATTTAAATATCGTTTCATTTTGTGATGTTTTTTCATAATAGATTTAGATCTGGCATATTGGCAGCAATGGAGCGCCAGCGTTAAATTTAGGATTAGAGATGGGTCGACGACCACGCCGACGACGACGACGACGCCGGCGTGGGTAATGTAATACATTTCATACATGCAGTACTGTCTCTAAATATTTTTGACATTAAACGACGAGCACGCCGACGTCGGCGTTGGTAATGTAATCCGGCCCAATGAAAGGAGAAATAAAACGAATCTACATTGACAGCATCTAAACATCATGATGTACACTATTTGAGAAAATTCTGTTCTGTTTTCTCTTCTTGATATCCAGAGGCGTATCACATTCAGTGGCTAGATTTACTTCAATCAAGTGAACCAGAAGAATAACGATAATAATACTAATAGTAGTAACACTCGTGACATGTACCGATATATAAGACCTTATAATATATATTCCTTTTTGTCTGGTCGAACCTAAAAAAAAAATCATTTAATGGCCATAGGATCGTATCCCCACTTACAGGCTTTAAAATCTCTTGGTTCCTTTTTCTTTGTTTAATTAATTTAGCAAATTGATTTGTAAGAATAATATTTGCATTTACGTTATTGTTCAGAAAGGCTTCTTAAAATGTCACCTCTCCTATTCTTTGTTATTAATTCAGTAAAGTTATTTGTAAGAATAATATTTGCACTTACGTTATACCTCGAAAAGGCTTCTTAAAATGTCACCTATCCTATTCTTTGTTATTAATTCAGTAAAGTTATTGGTAAGAATAATACTTGCATTTACGATATACCTCGAAAAGGCTTCTTACAATATCACCTATCCTATGCTGTTTAGATTGTAACAAAAAAAACTTAACAAATACATAACACTATGTACTTATGTAGATATGTATAACACGCTCCATATAGTGTTCTAATTCAGTCTTAATAACAATTAATAGTAATGGAACACAACAAACAGTCTTTCATCATTACGAGAATCCTTTATGATGTCGCAGAATTGTAGAAGAGATCCGAAATTTTCTTGGCAAAGGACCTCACAAAATTGAATTGTTGCGTTGGAATTTAACTTAGCGAGCACGAGTAGGAAATTGTTTTACAGCTTACTCCGTGATACCTTAAGTTTCTGCACGATTTTTTCGATGATGTCGCTCTTTCAATTTAATATCAAATGAATCCCTGCTGTTTCGAAGAACAGTGTGAGGCTGATCACTATTCCCACTATGCCCATATCACTATTATCCACTTGATCAGTGCCTGAAGAAGTGAGACTTACAAAAGTCGTTTGCGGAAAAGAATGATATTTTTGGTCGATTGGATGAAGGGATGATAGCTGATGGTTTAATTCAATTGTTAGTTCACCTGCTTCTACTGGATGTTCGGTAGAAGGTTTCGTTGAAATTTTATTTCCTTCCAAATTTTGACAGGACTCGACTAAATTATTTGAAGCGTACTCAGAAGACCTTCCAGAGTTATCAGTAACCGTATTATCGAATGCGCCAGGCTTTTCTTATTATAGCGTGTTTTGTATGAACTGAGCGAACTTCTTTAGGGATGATTATACACCATCCTTCACTCTTGACGGTTCCGACTTAAACATGGTATTTTAAAAATTCATACCAACCTTATCGATGCTGAATATATATATAACTCCTTTATACCAGCCACGCTGATGAAAATTCCAATTTTGATGATATACGTCGCTCAAGCAAACTTTCTCGTTGTGCGGCACGGATCGAATTGTCTTTTTCGATTCTTGTAAAATTCCTGGATTATTTTTTGGATGTCTAGGTTAAAGAAAACTTTTATTCCGCCCCTTTTTGCAACAACTTCCTCAACAACCAGATCACACGTCACCTCTCTCCCCCAGAAAAAAAATCTTCTTCCTTGCCATCAAACTCGTTCTATCTGGAAGCGCTGCCCTGACAATTAGGTGGCGTTCAGTGCGTACACATGCTCGCTCCGTTCATACAGAAAGCAGTCCGCGCATACATGACGCAGCTAGCCTCAGTGTAGCATACTGCTACATGCAATATGCTACGACAATAGCAATTACATTCATTTTAACTGCCTTTTTGGATATTTTAGTTAACAATTTATTTATCTCAAATTCTTCCAATATTTTTTTTTAACCGCTATGCCATCGTTCTGCTGATGTTCCAGTGTATGTTTAAAATGGTGGATAACGTTTTACTGGTGTTGGATAAAAATCTGAAATTAACATATATCTATGTAAACAGGTACTAGTTTTTTTACGATATATGTGTGCCAAATATAGTACCAAATAGGTATTACATCGGCAGGATATTATTATATTGCCAATTTCCGTCATGGTACTCTGTGACGTCACAAATGCGGGTATACATATTTTTTCGAGCAAATAAGATTTTTACATTGATGCTTGACCGTAAACTCACTTTCTTTTTAAATATTTCGATAACTGTACAACCTAAAAGGCTCATATTTCGTGCTACGCACGTATAGAAACACAATAAGTAAATAACAATTTTTTTAAAACTTTTGTGTTTTTGATTTTTGGAAAATCGCTTGTCCCAATAATCTTTTAAGACTTTTCAAAAGGTGGAATTTCGAGACGAGGACTAAAATTTCGGTCCACGCTACTTCCCTTAGGAAGCTCATTCGTTGCTCTAGGTATTGCGGGACCGTCCAACTAATTATCCTCTAAGATTTCCTAGAGCCTAACGCGTTCTTCCAATTCAGATTAGGACGAGCCGTTATCGTCGCCGGGAGTATATGTGGATTGCGAGGAGAAACTCCTCATCTTCTGACGAAGATTCCTCTAAATGCGGTTCCACCGTCAAATGTTCTTTGCATTTTTGTCTGATAATCTTGAAAATAGCGAGAAAAAAAGGGTTGCGATAGAATAAAGCAAAAAAAATTATTGCGCATACAATCCAGTCAAGAAAATCGACTTGCGCAAACGACTGTAATATTAGATTCACTGAATTCCATCAAAATAACACTTAAACTCACTAACACTTACTTTTTGATCCAAAAACAATCATAAAATTTGCAGCCAACTCGATAAAATTAGCAAAGCTTGCTCTTTGATATCTTCAGCGCATAGGTACACTCTTTAGACTCAACTACAATTTGTGTATACGAAACTAATGTTATTTATGTAAAGCGAACGCTCCCTTTAAATTTAACTGTAACTCATCTGAGGGGCACTTTCGTTAAATTTAAATGCCAAATTGCAGTCAGTAAAGGCACGGTAAGAATCGCTAATTCCGTAAGAAAGCGATGTGTCAAATAATTAAATTAATACTAAATGTGCAATATAAAAATTAAAATGGAATAAAAATGGTACTGCGAATTAATAGAAAGCACAAGTCTTTGATTAAATCAATTTCCATTTGTTGTTTTTTTTACCACTTTTTAAAATTGCAAACATTAAATATCAAGATAAGAACCGTTACGGAATGTGATATCTATTTAGGCTAAAAATATCAATTTTTCGTAAGTAAGCCTCAGTATCGTTCAAAATCATAAGCTCTTTACTTCAATTGTAGTTGAGCCTTTTCACAGCAAGGTTGCCGACTGAGCAAAGATGGGAGGCAAGCACTTCTCATACATACACAAGAAATCCAGAAGTACTAAAAGCGGGAATTAGCACGACAATAGTTGCGTTCTTTTGTGTACCTTTTTCTAGAGCTCCCATATACTGGAGAACAAATTGTTCTGTCGATTTAAGCGAACTATCTGTTCGGTTCGCTTCATTTATAAATCTTCTATGAAAATGTATGAGACGTCCCTTTGTGTATCTTTTGTTCTGCCCTGTTCTGCGGACACAAAAAAACACAGCTAATAGCAAAGGAAGCTTAACAATAAGTTAAGAAGCAGGCGAGATTTCCGACTGTTTTACAGACGGCTAGAAAAAGAAAGGTAGAAGAAGAATAAATAACAAAAAACTCTAACTCTCTTTAAAACTTTTATGAATAAAGATAAAAAATGTAAAAGCGCAGATTTCATGCAACGAATCAGAATGGTAAATGACTCATTTTGGTTGAAATGAAAAGCGACGGAGTTTTCAGATTTTATACCTACTCATAAAATGTTCCCGCGCTTTTCTGAAAACAGGTTTTTCTGAAATATTGACAGAGTTGTTGTAATGGACGCATGTTGTTGCTGTAATCCTATGATATTTGAAAAGCACGTGCTTGTGTTTACTTTCATTTTGCTTTGAAGATATTGAGAAAGATGCTCTAATGCTGGATTCTCTGATATTTTTTCGAAAAATGAGAATTTTTGACAGAATTTTATTTGAGAGGAATTTTACATCTCCTTTCAGCATCTTGGCCAAAGCAAAATTTATCTTTTTTTAAAAAACTGAGTAGTGTGACCCAAAGTACATTATTATGAATAGTTCGATAGGATTTTGAGGGATTCAATAAGAGTTTGTCATTCGCAGAGCATTGGCAGAGCAATGATCATTGCATAGCTCGTGTGTTATTGCATCATTGGGGCAATGATCATTCGTTTCGTCATTGCACCAATTACGCTTCCACAAGCTCACTCGTTTGAAATTATTCGTTACTTGTCATTCCTTTTGTCGATAAGTGGTGAAAAACTGAAAGTTATTGGAAAAATCAGCTGATTTTCCACCCATCACTGTCAAATGTCATTTGTGAAATTAGCTGATACATTTTTCAAGGTAAATTTTGAATATTTTCCAAAACGAATTATTGAAAAAAATTTCTCGCATTATATATTTAATACAAGGCTCAAATCAATTTTTTCACAAATTACTTCTCAATTCACAGTTTTTAATTTAAAAAATTGAGAACTGTCATCTGTCAAATAGAATTACCGTCAAGATACCGTGTGCTTGCCTTACCAAGCAATGATTATTCCATCAATTACGTAATTGGTCCTACGTTCTCCCGATTTTTGTTTTTAACTCGTTATCTCAGTCGGATTACAAAAATGCATAGCCAAGTTCTTTTCCCCCATTAATGCAAAAGACGAAAGTATATGACATTATTTTTTTTAAAAACACGAAAAAATTTCAATTTTGTTCGGTTGATTCCTATCTTCTTATTATGTAATCTTTGCCATTAGTACTCAAAGGGTAATGGGTAGGCAGTTGGCACGAAAATTTGTGATGATGGGCGTCTCCTTTTATTACTTAGTCGTGGTATCAAGTGCAACAGCGGCGCCTAAGTTGCGACGATACTTTTAGAGCATTGCTTAAAATTCGACGTTTGCCGCCGAAGTCATAGTCGTGTGTTATTCTATTCATTTTCTTATTGTTTAATACCGTCATATTGCAATAACAGAGTTTCAGAGACATACTTTCGCATTAAGATACTGTGAATTAATTAGATAGTTTATTATACCATTGACACACAGCTAGTATAGGTACCACGGCTCGGATACCATTGTATTCTCTTTATCATGATAGGTGACAGATAGCATAAAAGTTTAATTTGACAGCTTTTAAAACTTATAATCTTGTACTACCTGAAAGTGGCGCTGAAATCATTAAAAAGTTCCGTATACCATGGAAAGAACCCAAGTATTTATACTAACCTCGTACCAGTTTGCTTAGCTTGTATTATTTTGGTATTCAACGACACACACTTGGTTTATGCAGAAAGGAGCAGGCAGCTCATGAAACACAAATTTTCTGAGATCTGCCACCAAAAAACACAATGACAGTAAATAAATGCACGATTTCCGTCACACACAAAAACACAATTATTATTTAAATTATTCCACTAGAATAGTTCAGAAATTTATTTTTTCCACAAAAAGCTATTTGAATTTTTTTTAGAACTGTCATCATAATTTACAATTGTCAAATGCCTGCTCCAAGTTACTCCTTCGAAAAAGTTAGAGCAGAAAATCTTGCTCTATGTTACTCCAGTTCACTTTAGAGCAGACTCATTAAACACAGTTCAGTTCACTTTAGAGTACTTTAGAGTAACCTAGAGCAACTCATTAAACAGACCTTATATGGAAAATAAAAACGAAATAGACACTTCAAGTTGACAAAAGACAAAAACTAAATCTCAGAAGAAGTTGCAGCTAACATAATATTTTCAAGAACAGAAAAATTTGTTGCTGAGTATAAGATCGCATCCGGCAGGGGTTAATAAGTGCCTTAGTATAATATGCAGCAATTCCATAGCAAAACGATCAAAATTTTCAATTTTTCGACCCGACCCCCTCCGATTTAGTTAGTTAAGTATTAAAATATATTGAACCCGTATTTGTTTGTTTAGCCTGCCGACCTCAGGTCGTGAATACAGGGTGACTTTATTAATTTTTATTAATTTTGGATCTTTGAACCCCTCCGAAAGAGAAACCCCTTCCTAAAAAATATTTTGTTGGAATGCTCTAAAATTAATACATATCACAAATTTGCGGGTGTTTAACATTTAATTTAGAAGATAAATTTTTTTTTATTATCTCTGCAAAATTTGATATAAAATTTTTAGAATTTACTTCGAAATAATGATTTTTTTATATTGTTTTTACATACTTAATAAAATATGTGCTTAAAAAGTATTATAATAATAGTTCTGTTTTATTATTCCATAAAATTTATAAATTTATTTTTATTACAAAACGGGTATTCCTTAACACTAACACTAAAACTGTGGTACTTTGAGTTGAACTTGGTACTTTTGAGTTGAAACAGCCCAATCGTACAGATGTTTCGATGTTTGAAATTTATTATTTTGCATGCTAGTTTTTGCCTGATTTTTTTAGAACTCCTCCTAAGACATCGCAAGGTCCTTTCCCATGTCAGGTTGTAAAATAGTTCTGGCGGTCCTCTGTCTTCATATGATATATTGTAACAGGTCATCCTATTTTTGTAATGACCTTCAGAGCTATCCGCAAAATGATTAATTTTTTTAGCAAAAGGTAACTTGATAATTTTTACAATTTTTTATTCACTTTACACAAGCAACATTCGCAAAACATTTTTCTATCTACTCACTTTAATTTCAAAACTAGAATAATATTTCCTTTATGCAGTAGTGCATTTACTGCGTTTTTAATGACAAGAACATTAGTTCTAGTAATAGTCTGCATAGTTAATTGATAAAATTCAAAGAAGACACATTGTCTTCAAACTATCTTAATCTCGATCGCTAAAATCATCACGTGCAACATTTTTAAATCAATATTTTCAGAAGGAACATATTTACCTATCAGCTTATACATATATTGTGCGTAATTTGTTCTTAAAACTGGAGAGAGTGGGATAGTAATATGTCTCTATTTGAGGGAGAACGAGAAGGAAATATTTTGTGAAAAACTGAGAATGTTTTATAATAAAGATATGTTTTTTTCATAAAGTTATAAGTTGGCCTGCTAGATAGTTAAAATATATATTTCTGGGAAAATATTTCTCTCTGATAGGTCAATACAAAAATTGGATAACTTAGCACGGATATCTATGTCATATGCAGAAGTTGAATTGATTAATTTCAGTTTAAAGAAATTATTCTTATGGATTATTTGATTATTGTGTTGTATATGCTCTGCTTGATTTTTACTAAATCTAGTTACATGCTTCTTTCTGTACAATATTTCCACAAAATGCAATCTATACGTTTACCCAGGTCTTAGGGATTAAAAAAGTTTATTCCCAACAAAACACATTTAATGCCTTTAATTTAAAATACCACATAAAAGAATCGAATAACCCGATCCCAAGTAATCAGCAAATTAAAAAACACATCCACAGTGAAAACATTAAAATTTGAGTCACTCTGTCTGTATCCACGACTTGAGGTTGGTAGGCCAAACAAAAAAATACGGGTTCAATATTTTTTAATTCTTAAGCGGCCCACACACGATACAACTGTTGGTCCAACGGCTGTTGAACAACCGTTGGACCAACAGTTGTATGGTAGTCCACACACGATACAACGGTTGGACCGATTTCTTCAGCTGTCAGTCTTGTGTAACTTTTCATACTGAATATTACGAAATAATGTCATCGGTTGTCAAAAAAAAGGAAATGTGCATTTGTTTTTCAGCTGTGATTATGTGTTTGAAAATTAATAATATATAAATAAACTCTTCCCAGAAGTCCTTAAACTTAATAGACACCATTTTGGTTTGTTTTTACAATGCAAATACAATAAAAAAATTCACAGATAATGAAATCGTATCAACGGTTGAACCACAAACGCACACACTATACAACGGTCGCATATACAACAGCGGTTTACCTGCATGCACATCAACCATCCAACCGAGCTTGCGATTGTTGGATGCTTCGTACAATTGGCCCACACACCATACAACGGTTGTATGCCAACACAGATTGGTACAACAGTTGTATCGTCTGTGGGCCGCTTTAATTAACTCTGAAATACCATGTTTACATGCAGGGTGTTCAACTCTGTTCAACTCCATGTATACGCGGCTCGAGTTGAAATTGGGTCGACTCGAGTCCTCGACTCGACCTCTCTTGGCTGTCGTAGTCGAGTCGAAATGGTGTCCTATAAACGCGGATTGAGTAGGCGAGTTGGCAGCTAACAGTTGGGATTTATTTTATTTGTTCTTTACTCGAAAGGTTTTTGAGGTTGTATATTTATTGTGAGTTTATTTTGTTTATTTAAACAAAATTTATAACTTTTATAACTCCATCGCAAAAAATACTATAAATAAGATGTTATGTTGAACTGTCACTTCAACTATATTTGGATCCGTTCTCAACTCAAACTCTTAACCCTGCTTGCTCAAAAACAGGAGTCGAAAACTCAACTCAAGCTCGACTCAATCTCGCAACTCTGCATGTAAACATGGTAAAAGTTTCATCGAAATCGGAGGTGGTCGGGTCTTTTTGGTACGGAATTGCGGCTTATAGAAATTATTAACTTACGTTTCTCTTTTATACTAAGGCACTTATTTATCTTATAAACTCAGCAACAAAATTCTCTGTGCTTGAAAATATTACTATATCCGTATACTTAAGCAAAACAAAAAAAATGTCCATCCCAGTAGGAAAAAAAGTGCTTTCAGAAACCTTTTGAAGTGCTTACGGTCCGTAAGAAGCTTCATTTCATTTTAGCACTGTATGTCCGCAGACGTAAGCGCTTTACTATAGGTTATGTAAAGCGCTTTTTAAGTGCTTCTAAAAACCTTCTCCAAAGCGCTTTACCTCGGTTTATATAAAGCTCTTTAAATTTTTTATGGAAAAAAAGCAGAAAAAATGTTTCTTAAATATTTATTCATTTTCTTATACATATAAATAAATAATAATAACTAAAAATTACACACTTTACACTGCGCGATTAAAAAAAACCACACGCACTTCATTCAACAAATGGAACAAGGTGACTGGTGACCCACTCTGCGACTCGGAAAGATTAAAAAGGTTACGGTTTGTTTGGTGTGCTGAGAACATGCTTTGTCCTCGACTTAGTCCTTGCGACTACTCACTGCTTCATATGTGCTCTTTTGGAAAGCGCCTTAAATATTTCCTACTGAGACCACACATCGTTATTAGTCCCTGCCGTGATTGAAGGAGTTAATGCACTTGGATGACGTCAATACAATTTGAGCGTAAGCTAGACCAACTAAACAGAAAGTAAAGTTAACTAAAGTATAGTTTACACAAGCGAAGTTACTGTCCCAAGTAACTTCGTTTTCAGTCCCTCACCTCCTCTTGACATACCCGCCAGTACGAAAACGAGTTCCACTCACTTCAACTTTTTAGCGAAGTGGAACCTGGGAAATAATCAAATTGAGTACAACTGGTACATTCTTTGATTTAAGTAGTCTTTAATAATATCAGCTGGTCAGGAACTTGTAAAATGTCAACACATTTGTATTTGCGCTTTTATACGAAGGGAGTGCTTTTTATTTTTCAGTAAGAAATTTCGTAAATTTTAAAGATAATTACGTAAGCAAAAATATTATTCCTTAGCAATCAATATGCCAAGAACGTACTCGCACATTCTTTCTTCTTAGAACTTCTTCTCCGAAATTGCCCTTAATTACATTGTTGCACAATTTATGACCTTTTCAATATGTAATTTTTCACGTGAAACCATTTTCTCTTAAAAATAAATATCTTCTCATTTCACAAGTTCCACGCCAGATGATATTATAAATGAATACACACATCAAGACGTGTACCAATTGCAGAAAATACACTCAATTTGACTATTCTCAGGTTCCACTTCGCTAAAAAGTTGAAGTGAGTGGAACTCGTTTTCGTACTGGCGCAAGTAAATTGATGGGTATGTCAAGGAGAGGTGAGGGACTGAAAACGAGGTTACTTGGGATAGGAACTTTGCTTGTGTAAACTATACTATACTATATTTGACAAGTAAAGAAGCAGGCGAGATTTCCGAGTGTTATACATTTAAAATGCACACGGAAAGAAAAGGAAGAAAGAAAGAAAAAAAAATAAAAAAAATCAAACTCTCTTTAAAACTTTTATGAATAAAGATAAAACATGTGAAAGAAGCGCAAGTTGCATGCAACGAAACAGGATGGCAACTGTTTCATTTTCGTAAATAAATGAGAAGGCGGGAGTGTTCACGCTCCCGCGCTTTTGTGAAGACCGGTTTTCATGAACTATTGATAATGTTTGTCACATGTTACTTAAATGGAAACATGTTGTTGCTGTAATCCGATGATATTTGAACAGCACTTGCCTCTGTTTACATTTGTTTTGCTATGAAGAGATAAGTGGGAGAACTCATGCTAGATTCTCTGATATTTTCGTGAAAAATGAGAATTTTATTTGAGAGGAATTTTACATCTCCTTTCAGGATCTGGGCCAAAGCGAAATTTATCTTTTTCTTTAAAATGGGAGGTAGTGTGACCTGATGTACATTATTATGAACAGGTTGCAGGGTGACCACAAGTGCTACGATGGTAGTAAAATGCTACAATCAGCATGTTTGTGCTACAATGTTACTACCTGAATTTTGCTACTCTCTACTTTTTTCTTCTAATTTCACATTCGTTTTTCGCTAAGAATAATTTTCTTTGTCAATTCAAGAAGAAATAATTTTATCTTATAATTTCTTTCGTTTTTGGCTAAGAACAATTTTCTTTGAGAAGAGAAGTATGGCGATTTGGTGTATGGCGTTGGCTGGCTGTTTTAAAGTGTAATTGTTTTTATTATTATTATATTAAAAAATTTCTTAACAGATAGTTATTTTAATAATTCTGCTATACACTTGATTGATCCAAGACATAAAAACCATTTTAAGGAACCGAAACTGTAACTTTTTGCGAATACATAATGCTGTATGAAGAATATATTAATGCAAATAAAGACACATTTATAGACTTGAATCTTAACAAATTAGCTAACAATATTTTAAATTGTTAATTTAATATTAGTACTTATCTCAGATGCGAAGTTTTTGTCATATTGTACCTGATTTTAAAACGAAGCAATATTGTAGGATATTGTTCCTTTCTTGACTTTTCTTTGATTACATTTTTTGTTATGTTAAAATAATTGATATTTTTAAGTGAATTTGTTTTTGTTATTTTTTTTTTGTTTATTTTATAATAAAAGTTGAAAAATGGAGTTTCGCTTTTTTAATTGTAGAGCTTAGTTACAGTATTTCTGAACAACTGTATAATAAACACGTAGTATACCTACATATAACATATCAGTCCTCTATAGTAATTCCTATAGTAATGCAAATGTGACCAATACAATCTCATCTATGAAAACCTTCCTAGTGCTACTTTCAGAATGTTTTGCTACTGAGTGCTACCCATCTTAAGGCAGTGCTACGTAAATTTGCTACACTTGCTACACTAAGAAATTTCCAAACGGTCACCCTGATAGGTTGAAAGGATTTTGAGGGATTTAATAAGATTTTGTCGTTCGGGTAATCCTACGTTCTCTAGATTTTTGTTTTTAACTCGTTATCTCAGTTGCACTACAATAGTGCATAGCCAAATTCTTTTCCCCCATTAATGCAAAAGACGAAAGTATATGTAATTACTTGTTTCATTCTAAAAAACACCAAAAAATTTCCAATTTTGCTCTACTGCTTCTTAACTTGTCATTATGTTAACTAACTTTGCAGAAAGGAACTAAAGACAAAGAAGAGGAGAAAAATAACAAACAACAAAACGCGGCTGACTTAAACCGGCTTTTTACCGGCCCGCCGGAGAAAACTGTCAACATAACAGCATGGCGATGACCTTCTTTGGAAACATTACCAACCATCCGGCCGCAATTCTCTGTGCGTATTTTTTATTTTTTTACTAAGTACATAAGAGCAAAAGAAGAAGATGAGGAACAGAAGATGTAAAGATGAGATATGAGCACTGAGCAGGTTGGCTGATGAATGTAGTGAGAGCTTGAAGCTTGGACTTGAGGACAGTACCCTTTCATGTTCCAAATTCAATTCTGAAAAGGAATTTTTGCCCGATACCAATTTATTATGATATGTACATACATACATATATGCATTGGCGGTTATGTTGTACCATAAAGTAATAAATGCCTTTATTACTTTATGGTTGTACTTTTCCTGATGCCAAGATTCTCAATATACGCATAAACAAAAGAAGATCGAAAGCAAGGAAATTTATTCTTCATGGAGTGAATATCCCCTGGCATTAAGTTCGGGTGAATGGGATTGATTTCTTTCTTGCCTTATTCAGCTATTTAATAAATACTACTGTTTTTGGATTCTACATTTTTTGGATATATGGTTATTAAAATCAATTAATCCATATTCTGTGCTAATAACTCTCACTAGTGAGATCGGAAAGGCACAAGGGGCGAAATGAATAAACTAGCTCATCTAAACAATGAAATATGCACGATAATTAAAACTGTGGTAAATTAAATTAAAGATTATGATATCAACTGCGTGGGGTATTATGGCCTAATTCAATGGGATTTTTTATATGAATATATGAACTTGTGCGGCGCATACCTATCCACGGACAGTTATGACTTTTTACGAAAAAAGTTTACTTTACTAGTTATTCCTGACCGATAATAGTAGTTTGAAGCTAGAAAAACTAAGCTGAATTGAATTGTATTGAATTCTAACTCCTTCCCTTGCGGTTTGAAATCAGGTCCGTCTGATATGTTAGGACGTGGTCCCTCCAATTTCACTCGTTGAGTTAGATTCATTTTGAAGTCTTAAAATGCCTGATCCTTCGATAACCATTTGGTTGACTGTGTCTTCACATACGACATTGATCGTGGTCTTTTCTCTCAAGGCGAACAGCCATTCATTTGGATTATGAAGTTGAGTCCAGTGTGGCCCATCTCCCGTTTGAACAATTTTGCATGTGGGAGATTGTGGTAGGTGGTTGATGAAATCTATCTCACAAGCCCCGAGGGCAGATCCCTTGTGATATATGGGATGATTTTGCTTGCATAAGTGTCGACCTCTGGTGATGGTGCGGCATGCCTGGAGACTATGTTCGGAGAGCGGGTAATATTGGTCTCGATGGAGATTCACCACCAAGTATGGGAATGATGATTGTATGCCTAGATTAGATTAGATTCGTAGAGGGGTGTGTAGGCGTCAGCCTCGCAATCACCGCGACCTAAAAGATCTATTGTGAGTCCCCGTTGAATTTATTCCCTTTCTAGGTTCAGACTGTTAATAAAGTCTAGGATCCTTCTGGGATTGAGGCTCCGTACGTAGTTAGGTGTAGGAAAAGCATGTTCGAGATGGAGTAGTCTCCGCCTGGTCAATGCTTCGCAGTTGCAGAGCAGGTGCTCCGAGGTTTCATGAGCATCCTGGCAAAAGCGGCAGGATGAAGTCTCAGCCAAGCCCATCTTGTTAAGGTGATACCTCAAGGGGCAATGGCCTGAGAAGAGTTCTGTAATTATTTTGAGCTCTGTTTTCTTGAGAAGTAATAGTTCTTTTGTTTTTCCTCCAGAGGTGTCGATAAACTTTTTTGCCTGACGAAGTCCTTGTAGCCTTTCCCAGTATAGGGATTTTTGTTTGTTCTCCCAGTTATTTAGGGCAGCTTTGAGGTAGCACTTTGAGGTGCCACAGAATGGCTCCGGTCCGACAAAGGGAGTTTCCGCTCCTCTTTTGGCTAGGCCATCAGCAATTTCGTTGCCTTTATGGCCCTCATGTCCAGGTACCCACATGAGGATAACTTTGTTTCCTCTTGATAAATCTTTTAGGGTTTGTAGACACTCCCAGACTATCCCTGACTTGATGGTGTAGGACTTTAAGGCCTTGAGGGCAGCTTGACTGTCCGAGAGAATATTAATAGTTGAGCCATTTATGGCTCTTTTAATGCAGGTATTGGCGCATTCTTCTATGGCTAATACCTCGGCCTGGAATACGGTAGGGGTAGAGCCCAGGGCCTTTGATATATGGCATCTGGGGCCGTATATGGCTAAAAACGTGTTGTTTATCAATGTCGGAACTGGAATGATGCTAAACAATTCAAAATCTTCTAGTTTACATAAAGGGAGTCTGAGTTTAAAGATGATGTGTTGGGCTGTTGGTCTTCCTTCGATCGTCATTAAATTGTAAAATTGCAAGACGTCATCTATTGTTAGTGGCAGCTTTAATGATGAAGGAAGATGACCCTTGATTGTGGTTAATTCCTGACGCATCTGATCTAGCGTGATCAGTTGTGGACTGATTTTTCCATTATGAGTATCCACTAATACGTCTAGGATGACGCCTTGGATTCTTTGAAACTTTGAGGCTGTCAACATGGCTTGCATTGCCAACGTGATAGAGACATTTGATAGTTTCTCCTGATAAATGTCTTGGTGTACACCATTAATTTCTGCAGAAATCTTGTTCATGTGAATCTCCCAATTCCTGAACTGCTTGTCTATCGTATCTTGGTTATTCAGCGTGATGTTGATGGTCGCATCAATGATTGAAGTTTGATTCTTGATAGTGGCTACTAAGTGATTCTCGTTTTGCTTGATTTCGTAGATCGTTTTAGACAATGCTTCTGTATATTCAGAGTCTAACACTCCGAACAGTGTGTTCGCGATATTACCTATGAAATTTATGGCACCTCTTTTTGCTCTGCCTTTATTTTCTGTGGGCAATAATAGCTCATTATTTGCTGAGAGTTCCTTAGTTAGATATTGGAGGTGCTCCATGATTTGTTCACATGCATTCCTCTCAATTATTTGATCACATACGGTTTTCAGTATGCGACTGGAGTTGACGACTGCTTCGAACTCTTTCCAGAATGGTTGCATGTCGTAATAACCAGGTTCCACTCGCTGGATACTATGTGGGTAGAGCCTAGGCCTTCAAAATAAATGCCTGGATGTGACTTGAAAGGGGTCGTTTCAACCGGTGCACTTCTAGTTGTCGAGATTGCTGATCCAACGGATCGTCGTTGCCTTTTTCTAGGAGCTGTGTCTGTTGAAGAAGTTTCCCTGGTTTGACTCGATGTCGAATTAATGGAAGTTGACCTGCGATGCGGGTTATCTTGACTGCTCGCTAGTCGAGCAGTTCCTTGTGTTTCTATATCATCTATGGTGTTTGAACTAGGCGTTTCGATTTCATCTTCTTCGTGATCCTCGATCATGGGTAAAGGCGCTAGTTTGTGCGTACATCAGCGGCGCGTACCAAACTGTCGGGTCCTGTGTATGTTTTCACAATTCGTCCGAGCGGCCATTTGAGGGGTGGAAGATTGTCTTCTTTGATAATCACCATTGTGTTGGGTTGGACATTGTGGCAGCGTTTCTTCCATGTGTACCTTTGCTGTAGCTGATTTAGATATTCGCTAGACCATCTTCTCCAGAATTCATGTTTGAGATGAGAAACAAGTTTCCAACGGGTGATGATGTTTGAGTGCTGCGAGGTTGCAGTTGCGTCCATTGTGCTCGTCAGAGGCTCTCCAATGAGCAAGTGACCTGAGGTCAATGCTGTTAGATCATTAGGATTCGTCGATAGTGGCATTATCGGACGTGAATTCAAAATTGCCTCGATTTCAATGACGGTGGTTTCTAATTCTTCATAGGTCAGCGAAGCTGAGGTTAGTGTTCGCTGCAAGAGATGTTTGGCTGATTTTACAGCTGCTTCCCACAGGCCGCCAAAGTGTGGGCTCGGGGAGGGCTTAGATGAAAATCAGTGCCGTTTGTGCTGCAAGTTGTTGCTATTTTTCCATCTATCTCTTCACCTTCGAGCATTTTTCGTACTTCTGTGAGTTGGTTTCTGGCGCCCACGAAGTTCGTGGCGTTGTCACAATAAATCTTTCGGCAATGCCCCTGTCGTCCCGTGAACCTTTTGAGTGCTCCAATGAATCCTGGTGTTGTGAGATCACTTACAACTTCTAGGTGGGTAGCCTTGGTCGCGAAGCAGCAGAAAACAGCTATGTAAGTCTTTTGTGGTCGTTTTCCTCTTATTTTGAAATGGGTCCAAATGGGTCCGCAGAAATCGACCCCAGAGTTCACGAATGGTCTGGCGGGTTGCACATGGTCGGCGGGCAGGTTTCACATTAATTGCGACAGCACCTTTGGGTTTGCTCTTGTGCAATGAACGCAATGCCGGACAACAGAGCGAGCCAGGATTTTTCCTTTCAGTGGCCAATATTTTTGTCTTGCCATTGCGAGAAGAGTTTGTGGTCCTACATGATGATTCTCCTTGTGTATATCATTAAGAAGAAGTTTAATGAACTGATGTCCGTATGGTAGTAGCGTAGAGTGCTTAGAATCGAACCCAAGTATTGATGCTTGTAATCGTCCACCTGTTTTTGTTCACCTCACCATAGCGTTTTATATTTGCAATGTCCTGCATGAAAGGTTGCTCCTGCATTATCTTTATAATTAATGCTTGAGCTTCATCTAATTTCTCTTTGATAATTTTTCTTCGTATGAGCCATGAAGCGTAAGATATAGGCCATGACACGTTGTAGCTTTCTGAATGAATTCCCATGGCCGATTGCGCTTATGATACTTGTTGAGCTGGGGGTGACTACTGCTGACAAAGCAGTTCGCTTATGTTCGACTGTGTAATCTGTATCATTGCTTCTGTATGGATTGGGCCATATCGATTCTGCTCCATGTAGAAACATGGGACCATAAAACCATAATGTTGACCCCCTTAATTTCTCTGGAGCAAGACCTCTTGACAATACATCCGCTGGGGTCTCCTTGGAATTCACATGGCGCCATTGGGTGGAAGTGGTGACATCTTGAATTCTAGCCACTCGATTGGCCACAAATCGATGAGGACATGGAGTTTATCCAAGCCAAGACAATTTCGAAATCGCTCCAGAAATAGATGTCCTGATTTGCGATGCTCAAATCTGTGCTGATTCTTCGAGACAGCTCAGCTCCCAGTTTTTCTGCGCACAGTTCCAGTCGCGTTAACGTTGTCGATTTGCAGGGGCTACTCTAAATTCGCACAGAGTAGTCGAACTGTAATAAGGTCATTCTTATCAACTGATCTCACATATGCAGCAGCTCCATATGCTTTCTCTGATGCATCTACGAAGATATGAATTTGCGTGCACTTCGGTACTCGATGAGAGAAAACATGTCTAGGAAATCTTATGGTATACGAGGTTTTCAAGCCCTCACGAAATTTGGTCCATGACGTGTATAATTCTTGGGGTAATGCGGCGTCCCAGTGCAACCTCAAAGTCCATAATTTCTGGAGAAATAGTTTGGCTACTACTACAACTGGAGCCATTATTCCCAACGGGTCATATAAATGGGCTATGTCTGAGTACGCTGTTCTCTTAGTAATCCGTCGGCCATCGATCCAGGACGCCTTTATGCTAAGGTCATCAGTCTTGGGTAGCCAGATCATACCAACAGTTTTTATGTGCTGCAAAGTGTTGGCAAAGTCTAACTGTATTTCTTTATCTTCGTGGGTTATGTCACGCATTAAGCGTGGATGGTTTGCGCACCACTTTCGTAACTTAAAGCCGGCTGTGTGCAATGATAATTGTAGTTGTCGCTGTGTCTCAATGGCGTCTGAGAGATTGTTTGTT
Source organism: Dioctria linearis (assembly GCA_963930735.1). Taxonomy (NCBI): domain Eukaryota; kingdom Metazoa; phylum Arthropoda; class Insecta; order Diptera; family Asilidae; genus Dioctria; species Dioctria linearis. The sequence goes on from OZ005741.1 coordinate 145,244,691, forward strand.
CCCGTGAGAACATCGTCTACATAAAAATCATGTTTCAACACCTTTGAAGCTAGTGGGTGACTTTCGGCGTGGTCGTCTGCTAATTTCTGTAGAAATTTCGTGGCCAGATATGAGGCGCTGGTAGTTTCATACGTGACCGTGTTGAGTCGAAACATTTGATGCTCTGGCTGGGATCAGCTCTCCACCAAATCAATTGAAATTTTCTGTCAGATTGTACCACATTGACTTGCCGGTACATTTTCTCGATGTCGGCGGTGAATACATATCTTGGCAGGCGAAAACGCAATAGAATGGAAAACAGTCATGCAGGGATATGTTGGATGATGTTTTGGCTGAAGCGTCGAATACCACTCGGAGTTTCGTCGTGCTGCTCTCGGGCTTAGCTATGCAATGATGTGGAAGGAAGTAGTATGGCTTCTCGATTCTAGCTAAGTCGACTTCCTCCATATGTCCTAGCGTTGCGTATTCTTCCATGAAGTTGGAATATGCTGTCTTGAGTTCTGAGTCCTTGGAAAGCTTACGTTCCATTGACAGAAACCGTCTATAGGCGACATCCTTTGATTCTTCCAATGCTATGGGGCTACCTGCAAAAAGCAAACTGACAGCGAAACGGCCGTATTGGTCTCTATAGGTAGTCTGAATGAAGTGTGCTTCACAATTTCTTTCTGCTGTAGTGAAATTGTTCTTATTGGCTCCTTTGTGTCTTCCAGGCGCCAAAATTTCTCAATCTGCTGATCAAGAGCTTCATCTTCGATACATATCCCGCACGCTGCTTTACTTTGTGGGACACCATTAGTTTTGCCTGCTATGGCCCACCCGAAAACTGTATTCTGCATTGTTGGTAGCGTTTCTCCCAATTTGATTTGTCCCACCGACAAGATTGAATAATAGATCTCTGCACCAATGAGGAGGTCTATTGGGCCTGGCTGGTTAAAGTTCGGGTCCGCTAATCTTATGTTGTGTGGTACTGGCCATGTTGAAGTGTCTATTGATTTTGCTGGTTGTGCTGAAATGATTTTCGGAAGTACATGAGCTTCAATTCTAACAGCAAATCCACTTATTTTCGACTGTAGTAATATGCTCACTCTGCGTTGAGATTGTTGCTTGCGTTGGTCAATTCCGTCAATATATAACAGCTCGGACACTCCAGATAGGTTCAGTAGTTTTGCCATCTTGTCCGTCATGAAGTTAAGCTGTCAGCCGGAATCTAATATGGCTCTACATTCCACGCATTTTCCCTGGTTATTGACCAGATTTACCATGACTGTGCTAAGAAATACGTAGCCCTTTGGTGCTTGAAGGCCTTTCGTCGTCAACGAGATTGATTTAAGTTGGTCGTCAACTGATGTGGATTGATTTGATGCTGATTGTGCCATCGCACCTGTCATGTAGTTATTCTTGCTAGGCTGCTGTGCTGAGATGGTTGATCTTGGAGGAGGTGTCTCTAAGTGCAGTAATGTGTTGTGTCGTTTAGAGCATTTTGTGCACGTTCTTGATGGACAAGTGTCGGTCCTGTGTCCGGCCTTGAGGCAATTAACGCAAATGTTTAACTCTTTAACTACGCCGAAGCGTTTTCGTGGCGTTAGTTGAATAAATTTCTGGCAGGCAAAGATTTGATGATCGCCATTGCACAGAATACATGTTGGTCCAGCCGAGACAGATGTGAAAGACCTGGAGGTGGTTGTCCTTTTATGAGAATCTTCCATTGATCTGCCCTTATTTCCTAGAGCTTCCAAAGACTGAAAGCGTATCTCTAAGAAGGTTTGGAAGCTCTTGAGTGATTGCAATGCTCTGGGCTGAGTGAGAGATTGCTCATAGAGCGTGTGTGTTACTCTGTCCAATTTCTTGACCAATATGTGCAACAACAGTGGATCCCAATGGCTTGTGTTAATTCCTAAATTCTCTAGGCCAAGGAGGCATTCTCGCGTTATGTCGTGTAACGCCTTAATTGCAGGCGCACTCTCATACGTTACTGTTGTTTGTGACAGTAATTTGTTCAACAGTGCAGTTACCAGCAATCTAATGTTCTCGTAACGTTCCTTAATTATCTTCCATGCGGCGGTGTAGTTTGCATCTGAGATGGTAAGATGTCGCACAAGTTTTTCGGCTTCTCCCGATAAGCTGCTCTTTAAGTACCTCATTTTCTGCGAGTGTACTACTTCGTTGAAAAGGTCGTAAAATGGTCGTCACCATCGAACTTTGGTAAGACTATTTTCGGGAGCTTCATGAGTGAGGTTGCGTTCACCATTGGTGCGGATGCTGACTTAAACCAGCATGCAACTCCAGTAAGACCTTCTGTGTATCCTACTCTAGACTGAAATATTCTTCTAACTCTGACGCGCTGGGATCTTCAACTGATTCCCATATTGAGTAGTGTAACTGTTGAATATCATCCCAGTATCTCTCAACCGTGCGTATTTTAAGTTGATAGAACTGTTGTGCTTGAGGCTGCTGGGTTGCAGCTGTTATCCCAGTGAGCATTCTGCGCAAGGCATTCATTATTGTTTGCTGCCGTTGCTTTATTTTCGAGATATTATTGCTGGCGTCAACAGATGTGCTTGGCTTAATGTTATAGCGAGGTTCTTCTACTCGTGGATTTTCCCCAGCTGGCTTCTCTTGCGTTTCTTGTTTTTTGTCCTCTGAGGTTGGCTGGTTCTTCTTATCCTCGGCTGTACTACTGGGATTTGACTTCTTCAGCTCTGCAAGCTTGTCCACGATGTCTCGTCTTGTCTTCCCTTATTAACTTTATGCCTTCATAATAAGCTTTTGCGAAATAGGCATGCTCCAATTTTGCCCCATGGACATCTCGAATCTCAGTGTCGACTTCATCAAATTAGTTCTAGAGTTCATCAAGCGTCTTCAACAACCTTACTTCAAGATACAGTTGGTTCTTTCGTGATGCAGTGTCCTTGCCATAATTGGAAACAAGAGCCTTTATGTCTTCTCCTGTGTTGTGCTGCTGAACTGCGAGCTCATCTAGACTCATGATGAGCGTTTCCGTGTGCTGATTATCTCTTCGGAAGAAATCACGTCGGGGTCACCAATGTTTGTTCTTGGCTCTTTTGCCTCGATATTGCTGCGAAGAACTTAGGGTGTTACACCGTAAGTAGTGTTGTAGGTGCAGCGGCTCTTAAACCGGTACACCAGAAAGCTATCGGAGTTACATTGCCTCAAGCAGACTCACTTAAGGAAAAATAAAAAGTCTTGGTTCACTGTATCGTAGCAACTAACTATTTCTTTATTGAAATTCGCTTTTTATAATATTACAAAAATGCCTAATTAGCAAAATACAAAAATTCACAAATAACTTACCACAGAATTAAAGAATTTCCCTAGCCACCAAGTTCTCACGAGCATTCCTTCAATTATCTCAGCGGTGTCGACTTTCGTCTGGTTTTATCATTTCAAAATAGAATAATTTTGCTGATATGCAAAATGAAATGCAAGAAGATATACAAGTGAAATCATGTGAAAATCTTAGAATATGAGGCTAGCGAAATTCTTGCTGTGATAAGTTTGTACATGTATGTATGTGCGTACTATCTAAATATTTTTTTTAATGTTATGTCAATTACAGAAAAATGTAATGATGAACACCAGTTATTTTTGATCCCTGCTACTTATAGGTAAAACGAAATAGAAATAGCGTAATTATTATATAAGCGAACCGGCACGAACTATATAGGGTAATTTTGAACTGGTGGTCATAAATGAAACAGGAGATAGATTGAAGTATTAAGGCTTAAACACAATTACGACGACCGACGACTATTGCAGTAAAGGCTTAAACCAAAGAACATCTAACAAAAAGAATACGCATCTCGTAGTTTTATATGGCGGGTCGTTCCATTACGACCCGCTCTCACAAATTGTATGAAAACTCTCTGCTTGTTAACGATCCGCCAGTTACCGTTGGTGATATTACGACCCGCTTTCACAAATTTTACGAAAATTCTGCTTTGAATGATGGCTCGGCGGCTGGCGGGTCGTCATCGTCAAAGCACCAGCACAGCATCGGAGCCAGAGGCAAGAGCATGCACTCCGCTTCATGCCAATGCCTTGCATTGCGTGTTTTCTTTGCTTGTTTTACCTCTTCTTTAAGAAACTGGTTTCATAAAGAATACTTTGTTTGAGAGAATTTCCATTTACATTGCATTGCAGCAGAACGTAGTAAGATGAGCGGAAGGGATAGCAATTGGTGGGCGACAAGCAATCTACCCACAATCACTGTAAGTTGCATTGATTCGTGTGCTTCGGCTAAACATTTTCATGAATGTTGGGAGCCATAATATGCTGTGCAAAAGTTCTAATGAGAAATTTTCTAGTACCTAAATTAATAGAAAAACAGGCTCGCCTCTTCAGCTAGGCAGCATAGTGAAACATAAAACTGGACATGGCTGCTGGCGTCGGCGCGGCGTGTGTTAGCTGTGGGGTGGTGGAGAAGAGAGCAATATTCTCTCAGTCTCAAATCTTTGCTTCTTCCCGTCTATGACCTCCCGACGGCATCCCAAATAACCATACAACTCGTGCATTTTTACAGACCAGATGAAGCTTCTTGTTAAGTGATATGTTCTTTGCTTAAACAAATTACGACGACCGACGACTATTGCTGTAATAGGAACAATTTTCTCCAGGAACGTTTTATGGAGCGTGTATTACATAGGAAGTGCAGTTTTGGTTGTCGTCAACCACTTTATTGAATTAAGGGGAGGTTACGGTTCATGACCATGAAAAATTCGATTTTTTTTACATAATTATCATCCTTAAAGTGTTTAGAACACGTGGATAAAAGGATATTTTCACATTTAAAGTATTTTAGAATTCACAGTCTGTTGAGAGCGGAACCGTCCGCTGGCTAGAAAACCGGTAAAGCCCCCGAAATTTTATCAAGTTTAATCATTTTAACCCCATTTGTTTCGAATGAATTGGCAGAGCTGTGGAGCGCCCCGCGCAGACCAAAACACGCCGTGCACGGTTTTGTTTGATGGGTGCTGCAGCCGACATTTTGGATTTTTTTTTTATAAATAAAATTAGAATTTACTCTTCATTGATTTCCAAAAGTATTTATTTGATGTAAAAAAAATTTCCAAAGTTCACGCAATTTTCATGCCTCTCGACGGTAACCTCCCATTACTTCAAGTACGACTGCCAGAGTGGCCGACGAGCGACGACTATTGCAGTTATAGGAACAATTTTCTCTAGGAACATTTTATGGAGCGTATATTGCACAGGATTTCGTCGGTCGCTCTATCGTCTATTGTGTTTAAGCCATAATAGGAACAACTTTCTCCAGGAACGTTTTATGGAGCGTGTATTACATAGAAATCTGCAGTTTTCGTTGTCGTCGACCACTTTAGTGAATTAATTCAATTACGACGACCAGAGAGCCCGACGAGTGACGACTATTGCGGTCATGGCATGGATTTTTGTGTTTGCTTCCCACTCTTGCATTTGAAAATTCATGCTTGCAAACATGTTTCTTCTCTTTCATCCTTTGATGAAATGAGCACGAGCTTATCTTAAGTAGTTAATCAGCAAAAACCAACTAGTAATACCTCAGGTATATTCAGCATAATTTAGAACCATGTAGGGGAATTTAGAACAAAACAGCTGTAAACTAGAACTTCAGTCTTGAAAGCAATATTTTGTATTATTCGACAATTTCTTAGTGTACTATACTATAGTATAAATTACTCAGACCAAATACTTCCCTTGATGTAAGTCTGCAATGAAAGCAATTACATTTATGATAATTGACAGTTCAACAGCAGCGTAGTGGTAAGCTGCTAGATATTTCGTGTATTTAGTATATGCATTCTTCAGCAAACGATATCGTTTGACGACGTGGTTTTACCATGCATTGTAGATTAGTCATTACGAACCAGAAATTGTCGCTAAGAGGGGGGGGGAATCTCTCAACCGTTTAAGAATTACAGGGTAATTAAAAAAACATGCTAGTTTTTCACAAAACACCCCGTAATTTCCTTTTTGTACAATCTATGAAGGTGATTTTCAGCTCAGATAATAATTAACCGTCCACTCCATCGCTCCGTCATGTCTCTGGTTATTAGAGTGGCTCAAAAAACAAAGTTGTTGAAATGTCTAAATGCTCATTCAAAATTTGTTAGCTAATGTAATTTTAAATGTCTATGCAAAGTTTCAGTGAAATTCATTAATATTTAGAGGTCGCTCAAAACGAAAATAGTGTTTTTTTTGCTGTTTTGGACTTTTGAAAACGGTTTCAATGTTTTCTGTCATAACTTTTTAATTTGACAATATTTTTTCTTGATTATTTTTTTAAATTTAAAGGAACTTAGTTACGACATTATTTTAGTGAAAGTTGTTTTAGAAAATTAAATTTTTCTATTTTCGTCTTGAGCGACCTATTGTATAAACATTAATGAAATTCACTGAAATTTTGCATAAAAATTTAAAATTACATTAGCTAAAAATTCTGAATGAGCATTTATAGACATTTTAACACTTTTGCAAATCCATACATTTTTGGGCCAACTGGTTATAGAACGACCGTCAAAGCCATAAAATTGGAAAAAAACATTCTATTTTTTATTTAATTTTAACGATTTTCATGCCAAAATCCTTGATAACCGTTACATTTTCTTGCAAAATTTCGAGCCCTCAGAATGTTATCTTTAATTTATCTTACTCACTCATGGACCTACATGTAATCATTTATGAAATAACACTGTTTTTATGATGGATAATTTTTTGACTTCGTCGTCCTATAACCAGCGTCATGAGAGGGGTGGAGTGTCGGAGCGACTTTCGTTGGAAAGTTTAGACGATATCATCTGACCTTTAGAGGTTGAGATTGCCCCGTCCCCTCGCTTGCGTACAATTTTCTCTTGCTAACATTTCAGCTTATCTCCTGTTGCATATATGTATGTATGACCAAGGTATGTAGAATACAAAGTATTCCCATTACGAACCACGTTCCCTATTAGGTGACGTAATATTGTGAAATGTATATGAAAGTACGGCACAGAGAAACAATATCTTGTCTTCTATATACCTTGTGTATGACCACCAATTCAAAATCACTCTGTATAAATTAATTTCATTCGTAAATTTGGTACATTTTTTCCAAATTTCATGCCAAAATGCATTTTTTTAAAGATCTAGCAACCTCAGAATGTTACCTTTTAATTGGCTCTACACATTTAACGGCCAACATGTAATCATTTTTAACAAAAATCTGCAAACCGTTTTGCCATAAATTTTATAGTGCAATACCGAAAAGATTTTTGCGATAAATCTGCGTTGTGTGATTCTTAGAAAATTTCCTTTTTATGGTAAACCAATTTTTTTTAAAACGATCAAATTTTTCTGGTAGTAGAATAAGAGCTTGTTTCTAGAGAAAAAGGCGTTGCATGATTTAGAATTATCTTATTTGAATCACTAATCATAACGCGTACAGAACTATTGCATAAAATCTCCATACACATCAACAGTTCCATTCAAAATATTTTAATACAATAACAAGCAATTAAGTATCATGTCTAAGTCAATCAATTAAAAAAAACTAATTCATATTTTTGTTTGCAGGTAAGTCATCAGAATTCACATCATGAGCTTTAAATTGGAAGTATGTAGGTATGTATGTATATTACCTACAACATATTGTGTACGTATTGATTTATAAACTTATTCATATCATTTACGCAGAAAATTACGCATATTCCTACCCTTCGCTTCAGACCCCTTATCAAAATTGGAAAATTATGTTTGAAAACCAAAATGACCCATTCCCATTTATGCTAAAAGAATGTTTGTGAAATTTTCATCCTGCAATTTTTACATAAAACTGCTTTTATTAAAAAAAATATTGAATCAAATCAAATGAAGCAAAAATACCGTGGAAAATAATCCCAAGAAAAAGAACATGGCTTCGGAGAGGGTAGTACTTTCTCTGTACGACTATTGTATTTACACAGGATTATTCTTCCTTTTGTTTCTTGGCTTGGTGTGCTCTAAAAATATGAGCCCATATTCCGATATGATAGCAAGGAATTTCGTTATATTTAGCAAAATCTCTTTTTCGATTCGACGTGAAACGCTTCATTTTTTTATAAACTAAATTTGGAGTGTATGAACAAAACTCGGATACTTCCCGCTTATAATCTTAGCTGGCCTATTTGTATTTTTAAGTTTTACAAGGCGGTAAGATATTTTTCACCGCAACGGAACCGTCTGTTTTCTAAGGTAAAATTGTAATGTAAGCAAGGTTCGGCGTCTGTTAACGGTTATGTAGGTACTAAACCGCTAAGTCTTTGACTTGGTCCACCATCCTGACTGTCAAGGTTAAGCTACAGGAATAACAAGGAAAAACGCTGGAATTGGTCTAATGTAGATCAATTCTTACGATACCGTATTTTCGTTACATCTTAGAAAATTTTCAATTAGAAAATCGCAAATATTTCATAAGAGTTTTTACTAGACTCTTATCGATCGTTCTTTAGAACCCAGCCCTGAACAAAAAACACAACAACCGATGAACAAAGTTTGCATCGGGGTGCGCTGGCATCTAAAGGTGAAAACCCAGTGAACGCGGCAGGCGTCGCGTCGCTTTGACAGTTCACCGCTTTTTTCGCGGCAGACGCGTGTAGGATTTGAGCAAGACCAAATGGACGCGTTCCGTTGGTACTCTTAAGATTTATTTATTAAAAGAAAAAGTGATAGAAAATGTGAGCTATTATTTAAAAGTGAAATAGTGAATATATCAGAGTTATTAGATGTGACAGTTCTTGCATTTGCAGCTTACCAAGCATATAAAGTTTAAAATCAATCAAAAGAACTGTCGAAGCGTCCGCCGTACGTTAAACGTTGTTATGTGCTCAGCCATCTGGCATGTTATCTAGGGGTAAGGGTTAACCTTAAGTCCTGTCAGCTGAACAAAGTGAGCTTCTCACCCCGTGACAGTTGTCAGCAGGCTGGCATGCTTGCAAGCTAGCTTTGCGGTGATAAGGGGGGGGGGTTCAAAAATGAAACCTGCCTCCTGCCACAGCTTCACAACAACAAAAAAAATCTCATGCCAAGTTCTGTAAAAATACGGATGAGGAATGGACGAGGATTGGATGTCGGGGACTAGGATGAAAGGAGAAGTCAGCAGTGAATCACCCCTGTGGCCAGGATAACATACTGGTGGTGGTCTCCAGTATTGGCCACGCGCCATCCATCCCGTGGATATTCCAGGCCACGAGGTCTACATATCCCCTGTTCTTTCTATTAAATCGCCCGACTAGTGAAAGCAAGGAAGGCCTCGAGAGGGAACGGGAACTAAATGATTATCGTCTCATAGCACAACACTGACTCGTATACTATAACATTTATTTGTTTTATAGCTGCTTAACATAACTCATCCTAATTACGACAATAAATTCACCACCCATCTATCAGTCTATTTCTGAACAATCGTCATAATTAATTAAGTGGGTCTTATCCTAGAAGATACTTATTTCGACCACAACCAACAAGTGCATGAAAAGATAACCAAAACTATCCTTACTATTACTTGATTTTAAAATTTATACTTATGCGCGTTTAGAGATTTATTTCCTTATTGATAAATACTATTGGTGTAATTATTAGTAGTATATAAGATCAAAAAAAAATCTGAACAAACGAAAATGCTGATCGAGAAGAGAAAAGAAAAAAAAGGGGGATCCTTTCAATTAACTACTATTCCGTAAGTTCCTTCGTTCTAGTTGGCTAATGTAACGTTTGCTAAGATTTAATTAATTCGGTTCGCCTATACCGCGAAGGCACTCTCTTGCAAAAAACAAAAAACGTAATAACAAAACAATGCTCTCACGACACTCCCTGTATCCCCCTGGAAACATCGGTACATACCAATCCTTCAAGGATATAAGCTCTTTATAAATATTGTGTATGGATATATACTTGTGCATATGTATTACTATATATATATATATAATATATAAAATTTAAAAAATGTTTTACAGTCGAATAACAATTTCATGAAATGACGCAAAAAAAACTTTACTCACGATTTCGTCGGATCCATCGTATAGGCGCCTCTGGAGTGGTGTCGACGATTTTCCTGCAAGTTTAGACTTAAGAGTGTATACTTGTGTGAGATGGCGGCAAGTGCCTCCATCTATATGAACATTAGGTTGAGACCTAGCGCATTTGTAATGGCGTGATGTATATGTTGATTCCCTAGCTACTACTATTGAACTAAACCAGCGCACGAAGTATTCACAAAATATAGGTTTCCCTTTTTTTTCTTTTCCTTTAAATACCGCGAGTTAAAAGGTATATTAATTATATTCATCCACTTTTACAGACTCTATCTCTAGTTTTTGGCGGTGAAATATTAAGAACCTGCTTATCGCTTTACAATTGGATTACAACAAACCCGATATCTATAAAATTCAAGATTAGTTGCGTGATTGCAAAAAGGAAAACTATAAAATTATCCAAGTAAATATCTTCTTGTATCAAATATTAATAGGAAAACCTATAGCCTGTCATTTTTTATTTAACTTTGAGAACTTAATTCGAATCATATTATGTATATACCTAATTATTAAATATCTATACGATTCCAACTTGTTGCGTGATTGCAAAAAGGAAAACTATAAGTACAAAAAATGTACAACCAATTTGGGTCATTTTTCCCCCTTTTTGTTTTTTTTTTGTTAAAAAAACACCTGCGATCTCCGTCACATACGTGCACAGGACTGTATCGCAATATAAATTTATAGCATTTATAATCGAATCTTCTTTCTTTTTGTTTTTTTTCTGTGTGTTTCTCCGGATGACGGCGCGTTATACAACGGTGACTTGCCTAGCGCCTTGGCGCTATTCGGACGGTTTGTCTGCTGCGGTGCTCTACTTTCGCTTCTAATCCGGCAAGCGCGGCAGCCATTTGGCCAGCTCGAACTTAAACACGTACAATATTCTATTGACCTGTCAAACCGACGCGACGCCTGCCGCGTCATTGGGCTTTCACCTTAAGTGCTGATGCGCATACTTAGTTCGGAAATTTCTCAGCTAAAATGTGACATTAATCTCTACAAATTGCTCGCACTTCAAAGTGCTCTAGCGCTTCTCAAATTTATTCGTTTGCTCTAGTGTAAGAAAGACGGCCGGGCGAGAGGCAGATTCATCGCGACTCATTATTTCTTGTTGGTTTAAGTTAGTCCCACACGATTCGCGAATATTACCGAAAGTTTCAACTGAATATTTAGTAGAAATATTCGGTAGCCCTTTGATTCGGCCCAGAAATACAGACCCTTTCGCATTATTAGAAAGCTTTAATTTTGAACATGAAATTTTTTATATATATTTATATTTATTAAATACTTCTATACTTCTATTTGTGGAGTTTCTTAAAGATTTATAGAAATATTTTAAGGGGAAATCTTTGTAATTTTCTCAAAAACATATCTTTAATCATAAGCTTCATCAATAAAATCCCAAGAGTTTTTGACATAGAATAGAAGATAAAGTTTAATCAGGGATTTTTTGTCATCAAAGCCCAAGTCAAGGAATATATGTAGCGTATTTCCAGATGTACAGTAAGAATATCGGCATATAACTAATTAGAAAAAGCCAATTTATTTGTAAATAAGCTCTCCAACTTAAATAACACAACGTAAAACGTGTTTGGGAGATGAAATTTTTTGTAGAAAATCAATAAAGTAAGTTGATTGGATTGGAAAAATTACATAATATTGCTCAGGCTAAATTGGTAAAGCGGCAACCCCAAAATGTAATTTCCCTGACCTTGAAGGCTCATTTTTGGTGGCGCGGACTATAATGGCATATATTTTTTGATTCAGGTTTGCACTTGATTGTATATCCGCTTAAAATATATAGCGAACAGGAATGGTGATAAGCCAGATTTTGCGTAATGAATTTCTGGTTATGTTGGTAGTCCATGTTTTACATGTATTTACACGCCATCCCTATTCTAAATAACTTGTCAATTTGCAAAAAGTAAACAAAGGCTTTGTGCGGAAAAAAATGTTCTCTTTCTACTTTATTTTGAAATAATTCACATAATTAATTTATATAAATCTGTGCTCCTATTAAAAAAAAAAGTTAATTTAGATAGTGCAGTTGCCTGAAACATGATTTTCCTAGTTTATAATCAAATTTATATTTGCAAGCACTGACCGAGCACTTTTCTGTTTTTTTATTTGATTGATTTAATAGGTTCTAGTGGCACTATAAAACTTTGCACTAAATAAAGTTCAAAGATAAATAGTTTTGAAAAGAATTGATTCGGTACTTCTGTTAAATTTCACAAAAGAATTTTAAATTGACTAAATCTGCTCACAAAACAAAAGCACATTTGACAACTTGTCGCTCAACTTTGACAAATTTCCCTTCCTTCATCTCACTTACTCCTATGTATAATGTCCTGCTTTTGACAAATTACGCTCAAGTACACGAATTTTACACGATTCAACGATTCCTGTTTGCTATATATTTTAAGTATATCCGAAAAATGATCTTCTACTAATCATAGAAGATTACGTATTAATCAAAACGAAACTATTAACAGTTCGTGTAACACATGTGTATTACTTACCTTTTAGTTCCCAACCTTTGTGAAACTCCTTAAAATATAAAAAATATAAGCATTAAATGCTCTACAAAAAAAACATAAAAACATAAGGCTGAATGGCAAAAAATAAAGCTCTCGATTCCGAGCTTCCAAATTGTGACTATGTAGTAGAGCGTGAGCTTTCTTTCTAATCGCATTAGCAATGCGTGCCAATATAATGCCTATAAAACTATTCAAAATTATGCACATACATACATATATACAAGAGCGAGTATCTGCTAGGACTACTAGATCCTGTCGTCACCACGAAAAGCATTTCAGAATTAAAATGAATAAATCATTCACTTTTTATCACAATAGAGGTTTACAAATAGATTTTTATAAAATAAACTACTTACGGGATTTATTCGGTTTTTGGGCTACTGAATAAAACTACCTCAATTTGTGTTAAAATAAACGTGTAGCAATAAACTTTATTTAAATTAAAGGACTCTCAATCTTAATGTTATAAAAGTAATTATAACATGAAAAATATTAACAAATTTTGAAAAACAGCTCTAGTAACATTTACAAATATGTTTGGAAAACCTTTGTACGAAAAATAATAAAAATTGGTGTGTAAATGAAAAAGTGTTTAGGGATGGAGAAAAAACACGGTTTTTTGATGTTTTTGATTTAAAAAAAAAAGAAAACGCAACATTTTTTTCAAAAATCTAGTCCCGGTAGCATTTGTACTGAAGAGTTTATAATATTTTGCGATTATAAATGCATTTCGAACCAAGGCATGGACCACTGTTTGAAATATATTTATGTATATGAGTCGAGAAGCCCTTTGAGCAATCACGATTATACGAAATATGAAATACAAATGGTCGGGAGCTAACCACATATTTCTTCTAGCTGCTTTCGATTTTTGCCATTAATTTTTAAATTTTCCTAAAATCTTTTGCGCTTGAGTCGATAGGTACTATTCTCATAAGAGTACCTACTTATTTTACGGTACTCTTGCACATTTATTACGACAAAGCTATCTATATATTACTATTATTAATATATATGTATAACGTCATGTAAATTAATGTGCCACGTCAGGCTGTATCGATACGCATACCTAACACTTGCTTATACAGAGTGTCTCCTATGTGTTGTTACACCCGAAGGCTGTGGATAGGTTATGCTTGGAGAAGCAAAAACTTGTATGGATGGGGGAGGGAAATTCTAAATGTGTCCGAAGTAACGGGGACTTAAAGATATTTGGCTATGGCTATGGCCCTGTAACTTCTGAACGTTACAGCAGATGACCCTAAATGGTTTATAAAATTTTCCCCTCCTCTTATCCCGTTTTGAAGTTATGGTTGAACAAAGTTAAAATTTTGGACTTTTGACTCGTTTTTAGGGTTCCGTACCCAAAAGGTAACAACGCGAACCCTATTACTAAGACTTCGCTGTCCGTCCGTCACCAAGTTGTATCTCATGAACCGTACTAGGTAGACAGTTGAAATTTTCTCAGAGTGTGTATTTCTATTGTCGCTATAACAACAAATAATAAAAATGAAATAAAATTAAAAATTAAAGGGGCCCCCATACACGAAACGTGATTTTTGGGTCGTTTTTTTCCTCGTTTTAATAATAAAGTAAGCATTTTTTTTCAAATGACAGCATCATTATTATTTTTTCAAATTACAGCATTATTTTTTCACAAAAATAAATAAATAAAAAGTACATAGTGTTAAATTTTGTACGATGGGTCGAAACATTTCGTGCGCCAGTTCGACTCGCACCTGGCCGGTTATTATTTGTATTTAACTACTATTTTTATCAAAAAACACGTCATCAACACCAATTTTTCATATTAGTTTTAAGAAGCCCAAAAGTCTGACTTTAAATGACTTATCACACTCTGTATTCAAAATGTTATATGTTCTGAGTTTCTTACACTTTTTCTTGAACATCGACGTAGAGAGCCGAAATTATACAGTGCGTTTTCGTAAAAATAGTAAATATAATTTCAAAAAATAAGGGGCCATTCTTTATTTAAAACTTATTGTCATCTAGATTATAACATTAGTCCTAAACCAATTATAACTTTTTGTCTTGTTCATATGGAACTTATGGTACTCTAAACCCAGGATCCTTATCACACAAGTTGTAATTCCTTAATAGTTTTTTGCAGCTCTCCTAATAAATTCAGCAAAAAATTTCGCTAATTGCTGGATAGAAAATTTTCTTCTGAAAATGTTATATCATTATCACATACATAATCTTGTCATAAAACAAACGACGCATTTTACCCATTCCTCTTCTATCCAACTTGTTTGTTCCTGTCGGTATAACGGAGTGAAAAACAAATTCCCAGCCTTCAAAATATGGCTGCAATTAGACACTAAGTTTTCAATTAAAATTGCAGCTAAAATTAAAAATTACTACTTAACTAGAACTGTCTCACAACTACATATTATGGCTTTGTTGAAACACTGATAAAATATTGTTAATTTCAATATAAGGCAAAAGTTGTATGAACATAATTTGGTCGTAAGGACACTGTAAGATGTTAGCAGTTTAAGAAACTGTTAGACTAAAACTAGATGTGCTTCAGGGCCATTTGGAGTGTTTGACGTAAAAACTTTTTGATTCGGTTGATTTGAGGTCACAGCAAAGGAGCTGTTCTTCAAAATATTAAACATAGATCAACATTCATTTTCGCCTGCTCAAGTCCACCCAAGTTATGGAATTTTTTCCATAGGTTTTTCGTAAGTGAAATGTATATTGTAACATTCACATTACCTTCGTTGTCTCCTAATTTGCTTTCTGATAAAACTGAAATCTTCTTATTCTTCCCTTAATTGCTTTAAGATGCTTTAGTCGTTTTAATAAACATCCATACAGTAGGTTAATGGATAAAGAGGTCTTACTACTGTGCAATCTATGTATGTATGTACTTTGGAAAGGAGAAAACAGTAAACCCTCATATTTTTCAGCGTGATATAATCAGACAATCATTAGCAATCGTGGGAATTTAAAACCATACTTTTCGAAATGCGACGAAATCTATTTTTATCAGCAAATGGCATAGACGCTTTGATTGAAATTAAAATGCCCAGGATACATAAATGAGTGGCAGGACATTTGTGTAGTAAAGAGTTTTTACATAAATTGAATTATTTCGTCACGTTTCATGAGAAAAAGTTAAGCCTCGATAATATAAAACTGTAGTTGCTGTAAATGTTACAGGTGCGTGTATGGGAAATAACATAAGCAGGATGTTAAACTAAGTAGATGAATAATATTCCTAAAGGAGTAAAAAAGAAAGAAATTGTGGTTCAAGCTAGTGAATATATTAAATAAAGAATTCATTCAATAACATGTTTAAAGGATTAAAGCACAAGCAAAAAGATAACATATGAAGAATCGCCTAAATATAATAAAATTTACTCCCAATTTTGTCAATTTCAAATTAAAAGTTAGGCGATTCTATACAGCAATGCTTGCTTTCCCTATTCCCATAAAACATCGCACCAAACAAGGAGGTACATTTTTATATCGCTCAGAACAACAGGTTGTAAGAATTTCGAAAAGTAAATATTTGTGTACATAACCGGCATATACAATATACATATATACATACATTTTGTCAAATAAGTTTCGGGACTGATCAAATAAAACACAAAATATCAATTATTCATCCATTTTTATTGAGTCTCCTTCAAAATAGGCTCCATTTAAAGCGACACACAATCCAATCATCCATACACTTTTTGAAGTCATTTTCCGGGATTGCCTTGAGATTCTTCAGAAAATTCGTCTTTATGTCTTCAATCGAGTTAAAACGGGCTCCTCGAAGCGGTAATTTAAGCTTAGGGAACAGGAAAAGTCACACGGAGTCAAATCTGGTGAATACGGTGGTTGTTTGATGATATCCGTGGCGTTTTTGTTCAAAAATTCGGTCACAATGATGGCTTTGTGACACGGTGCGTTGGCATGGTGCAACATCCATGAATTTTTCTTCCAAAGATCCGCTCTTTTTTTACGAATTCTCTCTCTCAAGCGCCTCATACCACTCCCTGTTTGACCCTCCGGAAGCAATTAGTTAAACTATAGAAAAAAAGACGGAACGTTTTTCTATTTTCATACCATTCAGGACATTGCATTGTTTCATCGATCCTATAGTTATGTAAGATGTTGAGTTATATTATACAAACTATAATATTCTTTGCGAAATGTTCCTTTTATGATAACTGAGTTACATATATTGTGTCCGCGGGGCAGAGTAGAATAAAATGAACACGAGATAACAATTATTTCGAATGAAAATATACTTTTGAGGAGACATAGTGTAGGTTATATGTAGATCTAGTTGAACTAAAAGTAGTGGCATAAAAGCAATTTCTCATACACCCTCAAAATCTCATTTTAGACCAAATAGAAACCCAATAACGGTGACTCAACATATTCAAGCGTGAAATTATTCACCCGAACTGATGGCAAATCAGATATTGGGAAAACGCTTCTATATACCGGCAGATAGTAGACTTGTTTGTGTTAATGGCAAGCTCATTATCCATTGTCATTCGTGTACGTGCTGTAGGTCATCATTGATTCGAGCAGTACAGTCCTCCACCAGGCCTATGGGTCTGCTAAGGTACAACTGAACGTCATCGGCATACAAGTGCACAGAAGCGCTGTTCACAACAGATGGCAGGTCATTTATATAGAGGGAGAATAGGGCCTAAAACCGAACCTTGAGGAACACCAATGAAAAGAGACAATGGAGCGGAGATAGAACTTTTACAATTTGCGCACGATTCGAAAGGAAAGATGAAATTAACTCAACGGCCGATGAGGAGAAGCCATATTTTGTGCCAAGTTTTCAGATCAAGTTGACGTGACTCACCTAATCAAAGGCCTTCCTTAAATCGAGAAGGACCAGTACTGCTAAATGATCATTGCTAAGAGCCTTATGAATATCAGAATTGACCTTTAAGATTCACAACTGTGATCTAGGCGAAATCCTGATTGCCAGCCTGACAAGGCAATATAGTCCATGATTTGTGTGTACATAATTTTTTCGAGTGTTTTAGCAAGAAAATTGAGTACACTAATGAGGCAGAAATCACTAGTTAGGGATGGACGAGATTTCTTTAGAATTGGAGCAACTATTGCCTGCTTCCATTGAGAGGGAAATTGTGAAGTGGTAAGATAGAAATTATAAATATGCGTTAAGGGTCATGTCAAGTAGATCGCTAGTAACTTTATGACCTTGTGTGGCAAAGCATCAGGTCCAATAGAATTAGACTTAATGCAATACAAAGTCGAAAGAACCTCGGGTGCATCCACACAATGAAAGGAGAAACCCTCAAGTGAGAAGTATTCCTGGAAGTTGTAAACAGGCATAGTTGCAGCCACAGAGCTAGAAGCAAAGTAGTTGTTTAGGTCATCATGGTAGAAATTTGCAAGTGGTGGATCCTTCCCATGAATACCGAGACTACGAACAATATTCCATAGCATTTTCGTAGGAAGCTTTGGACCTAGCTTGGTCCCAAAATAGGCACTTTTAGATTATCAAAGCAGAGAAATAACTCTATAGTACACTACTTTATATTTACCATGAACCACACTGTTTTGAGTTCTTCTAAATTGCTTAAGCAAGAAATCACGCTCAGCCATCCCCGACGAATTTCATCTGTAATCCAGGGACATTTATTGTCAGGACATGTTGCAGCCCATTTCACCGTAGGCACTCAAAAATTCGTGTACAACATTTACGTAGTCAGAACTTTTCTAGTTGCCAATGGAATTATTGCACAATGAAACAATACTATATTCCAGGATATCCCTCATAATTTTCCGTATTTGTGACCCAAAGAATATCCCTTAAAATTAGCCAACTCAATTGATATTATTACGTGAAACAAAAAGAGACAAGTGATGACATCTACTGGAAATGAAGCGTAAACAGCTTCAGATTGGGAGAATCGATGATGCAATCTTTGGGAAGGTTCTGAAATGGAATCCTCGACAAGATTCTGGAGAGTTTGTAGAGTATAAATATAGCAGTTGTTACCACCAGTGGAGTAGTCTTATATTTCAGACAGTGAAGTGAACAAAGTGCGATAATTGGAAATACAGTACTAGCGATAATTAAAGTTGAGTTAATTTAATAATTGTTTGTGAATTTTGTAAGTGTATAGCGAAAATAAAGAACTTGTGAATTGAATCTGTAATATTGTGTTTTAAATAACAAACCAAAAGCTACGCTCGGAACAACTGGTGTTGGTGGCAATTGACTTAAAAATTCAAAGTGTGATTAATTTTGTGAAATTGTGTTAAATTTTGTACTCTAAGTGAAAGTTCTGCAAAATAATTTATATTCAACTGTGAGTGAATTACTAAAGAAATGGGGCGCAAACTGGAGGAGATTCGATTACAGGACTTGAAAGTGGAGTTAGGAACAACTTAGACAAGCTTTGATAGAAGAAGGCAAGAATCCTGAGACATTTGTTTTCGAAGATAACTTGGAAACACCTGAAACAGTAGAAAAGTCTGGGATGAACGTGGAAAAAGTATCGGGTACTTTAATGAGCAAATTGGAGCTTGCATTAGCTCTGCAGATGAAGAATACTTTTGAGGAAACAAGCAATTATCTTGAAAAACAAAAAGGATTTCTGGAAACTCGTTTGAACGAACAAAAGAATGCTCTTAAGGAACAAAAGCAATCTCTCTTGGAGGAACAAAAGAATGCTTTTGACGAGCAAAAGAATTCTCTGGAATCCCGTTGGGATGAACAAAAGAATTCTCTGCAGAATTGTCTAGAAACTTCTTTACAGGAACAGAAAAATTTCCTGAAAGATTCATTAGATTTAGACGAACAAAATGTAAAAATTGAAGAAATCCAGGAGGAAGTGTTGGAAGTTTAACAACGAGTGTCGGAAGTATAACAAAATGTCACGGAACAGCTCAGGCACGTATCCAGACATGAAGCTTGAGAGGGGTCATAACTAAAATGTTCGAGGGGGAGGAAAAAGTCGGAAGTAGTCGCTTTAAATTTTTTTTTATCATATTTAAGTTAGGTATCACAAAATTCAATTTTCGGTTTGATTTGGAAAACCTGTCGATAATATTATCCATATCAATGTCGATCTCAGAGTGGACAGATATTAAGGACTCATATCTAGATGCTCTTTCTCGTGCAAAGATTGTAGACATAGATGTGATGCAACCGATTCTGTCACGGCTGAAGTAAATGACTGAGAGTGAGAGCTTGCACCTTGATTCACATTCAAAGGAATAGGAGTAGAAGTGCATCATATTTCACTGACTATTTCTTTTGATGCGAACTTAACTGATCTTTCCACTTTCTCTATTATTTCTACCTCCATCGCTAACTAGTGTAGCAAGTTTATTTTTCTCCTATAAATTAAAAGTAAACGTGAAGTTAAATTAAACAACACTACTCGAATTAATACGAAAGTACAAGCAAAGCAACGGAAACTACCGCAGACAGAGGAAAGCGAATGGTTTTTATTTCTATAGTCTTGCCGTCAAAATTGTGAAGAAAAATAGTAGAATCAATTTTAGTGGCATCAATCTAACTGATCGTTTTCAGCAACCAATAGTGTATAAAAATTTAAAAGACAAATGTTCAATAACATTTTTAAGAACAAAATGTATGCTTGCCAACGCTCATAAATATCTTTAGCGACCCAGATCAGCCAAGGCAGCAGAATCAATATAACTTTTTGGAACCATTGTCCGCCGCCAATAGTTTCAGATCTTTCTAAGAAAACTGAATGCTTGTGCCCTTGTCCGAAAGAGTGAAACACCAGAATCAATCCACCAATTCGTTTGAACCGTTGTCGGTGAATAGTTAATCATTCAAATTCTTAAGAACAATTTGCATCTTTATTTCTAAAGGTACGTGCACAACGTGGCGAAGTGAGGCGAGGCTATATCAAAAGCTAAAGAAATAAGATGATTCCACGCTGTACTATGCGAGTAATCATAACAAATAAAAAAGCTAGAATTGGTCTAAGACCAATTCTTATGATACCCTAGAATCTAGATGAATGCCCGTATTAAATTTCGTGTGGTCACCTATCTATTCAAGTTTGATTTTTGAAGTTGTTTTTCGCATATATTTCTCCGACGGTTTGTCGCACAGAAAAATGATTATAAGCAATTTTATAGGATTTCATGTTCTGAAGAAGTTTTTAGTACAATAAGAATGTCTTGGACTGATCGTTTTCACAGTATACGTAAAAAACCTAAGTTTTTGTATGGCAACACCAAGAAGGAGTTGCCCGATTTAGTCCATTTTTAAAACTTTATTTGCTAGTATAATGGAAACACCAAGTATCAAATTTCAGCTCTCTATATCGAAGCGTTCTCAAGTAGTGTCCAAATATATAGTGGAAAACGAAAGTTTTGTATGGCAACCCCACGAAGGAGTTGCCTCATTTTCGAACTTAATTTTACTTTTTTTTTTAAAAGTCCGTGTACAAAATTTCAGCTCTCTAAGTGTACGCGTTCTCGACGGACGGACGGACGGACGGACATGCATAAATCAATATACCTTTAAATATTACGCGTGGGTGTCCAATTCATTTTGCTCTACCATCATTATTTCGAGGTGTTACAAACAGAATCACAAACTTAGTATACCCTATAGATTTCATCTAGGGTATAAAAATGCTGTGGCAGCGCGCGATGTGGCGAGACACTTCGAGGTAAATCACTTGAGAATGAAATTTTTAATTTTTTTGCGAGGTGCAGCGTACTAATTTTGATACCTGGCATATTCTTATAGGTTTTTCTTTGAAATAAACGAAGGGTTGTTTATTCATTCTCATATATTGCAAGAATCTATCAGGATCGAAAATCTTCACATGAAAAATGAATTTGCCCAATTCCAGACGTTTCGTCTTTATCGAGTGGCAAGCAAAAGAGCGGAATGTACACTTAGGTGAAAAATGCCATATAGGTGCACTACTTGATAAACACAGAATTTCCTCTTCTAAATCTGATGACATAATTTATGCTCTCACTTCACGATTTACCAAGAAACTTAACGCCTTGTTGTGAACAATACACCTCGAGATGTATCTTCACCTCGCCTCGCCCAACTGCCTAGCCTCACATCGCCTCGCCTCGCCTTTTTGTGCACTAACCCTAAGAAAAATTTAATACTTCCCTACGAACTTAAAAATTTTGAACAACTCAGGCTTGAATCAGTGTCGCTATGAAAAATCAACGGGTGGCTAGACGTTGATTGTATAACTATTGTTCTACTGGAAGAACCGTAAAACAAAATTTGTTAAGTCAAGGCTTAAATACAATTGCAACGGGCAACGGCAAATGACGAAAAAATGCCGATGTCAAACTTTTAAAAGCATAGCGTCTTATGCGAATGCCCAAACTACGACGGGTTACGGTCAGCGGTCGACGAAGTTGCAGTCGGGACTGATCAATTTCTAATTTTTCCGTCGTCGCTGCTGTACCTACTACCAACAAAATCAAACGAATGAACTTGTTATGGCATTTATTTTTGTCAAGGGTGTAGGACATCGCGGCAATTTTAAAAGAATGAATTTTGATGAAAAATTGATTGAGGAAGTGTGAAGTCATAAAATAATTTATGATATACAAGACAACCAGTATAGACAAGTAACAAAAAAGACATGGTTTGATGAATATTTCGAGGCGCTTAAATACAAATGGTAAGGTTGTGATATTTTTGGCATTTAGTTTGATTTTAATTTAGTTAATTTCTGTATTTTAAATTTTTCCTTTCCACACTTTGGTCCATGGACAATTCTTTCAAAATAATATAAAATATTCTCGATAAAAGTCTGTTTCAAAACGCTCAAAACTAATAACAAATGAAATTTCAGTATCTTCTTTCACAATCGCCGCTAACCGCCTGTCGTTGCGATTGTACTCCCAATTTTTCGACTACCTGTTTTGACAGTGAATTTCCCGCTGCTGTCTACCGTCGGATAATCAGATAGGTAAAAAAAAATAATGATCTCTAACCAATTTTTTAGAAACAATAACACTTTTTAAACTTTTCAATCGGCGCAACAAAAATATAAAATCATCTTCATAGCCGGGCTGCGGTATGATAGATGACTTTTTGACACTATATAAAAACGCGCGAAAATTCTAAAAAATTTGTACCACGTTTAAAAGACGAAGAGCTACGAGCGAATGACTATTATAACCAATCCACTATTACTACTTATAAGAAAACAAACAAACCGTATCATACTAAAATCGTCCTGTTAAACTTTTACAGCTCGCTTCTACAGTCCAGCGCCACATTCAATTCCCCGCGATGGTTACGAGGCGTTTGTTGGGGGGGGGGGGGGGGGGGGGGGGGGTCATGACCCCTGTGCCCCCTTTTTACGCGCCTGGAACAGCTTGACAACTTTAAAGTAGATTTGGAGAGGATGAAGCATCGACAACCTTGGCAAGAAGGAATTGAAATATCCGGTGCAGGTAGAATGAAACCTCCAATATTTGATGGACAAAATACGTGGCATATCTTCAAAAGACAATTCGAAGCAGCTTCCGCGGTAAATGGGTAGAATGATGAAGACAAAGTTACAGCACTTCGAGGTCCTGCATCAGAACTCCTACAAAGTGTACCGATTGAAAAGCAACGTGATTGCACTTCATTGGTACAGGCGATAGAATTACGTTACGGAGATGAACACATGCAGCAAGTATATCGCCTGCAGTTACGCAACAGAATTCAAAAGTATGGCGAATCACTACAACAACTGCAAGCTGATGAGGAAAGGTTAGTCCATCGTAAATGCGGATTTCCGTAATGAAGTGGCAACGGAAACATTTGTGAATGCTATTACAGACCAAAAATTACAACAAGCGTTAAGGCTAGCAGGAAAGAAATCAAGAGCAGAAGTGCTAGCCTATGCATTAGCATATGAATCCGCCAGACAAACTTCACGGAGTGCATTACGAGTGAGAGAAATTTCAGTGGAGGAATGTACTTGCAACAGAATGTAGTCATCACAGAGCCCACAGAGTCTCCTTCGATGTTGGAATTGTGATAAACCAGGGCACCTTCAAAGGGACTGCAGAAAACGTCGATGAGTAGAATCACCAGAAGAAAAGGGGAGAGTAGAATGCCAAAGATGTCGAGCTAGGGAACAAGTTATTCATGGAGAGAGTAGACATCAAGCAGCGACTAGTCGCATCACTGTTGAGCGTCGGAAAACATGTGAGAGGACTTTGTGGGGCAGAAATTGGTTGGTGGAGTCGACAGCCCCGAAGTCATAATTCAAGTAGCCCAGTTGTAGAGAAATAATAGCATGGAAAACAGAAGAATTTTATGAATTTTTATTTTTAACGATTCTAAATCAAATCATAAATACAAGAGGAAAACACAATCGCCTCCTCCGGGGTTTGAAACCGGGACCTTCCGCTTTCCGGGCGACTGCTCTTATCACTGAGCTAACGACACAGATGATTTTCCCTCTTGCATTTGGTAATTTGTAACTAAGCTACTAAGCCACGTTTTCTTTCAGCTGGTATTAACCAGTAACGATGAAAGCGCACAAATAAATTGTAAATTCAATATTTTATTTATGATTTTATTTAGAAGCAGCTGCACAAGTTTTTGTTGAAATAACTTTAGCTGTTCAACTAGGCGAACTACTATTTCCTCCCACTTCCCTGGTTTCAGATATAATGGATGAATGCATTCTTGGAATAGACTTCATGACCACATATAAAATAAGTCCGATGGTCTGTGAGAATATTACTCTCTCTGCATGCTGCGAGACGCTAGTATGGACAAAGCTTAGTGATGGCATCAGGAGCTGCCGATTCTATCTGATGGAGCCTAACCCTACAAAAGTTACATTGAGCATCAGCAGGTGCAAGTAGAAGTTGCAGATATGAAGAAACAAGGCATAATAGAGGAATCTAACAGCCCTTGGACATCGCCAGTTGTTCTGGTTAGGAAAAAGGATGGTAGCGCCCGATTCTGTGTAGACTACCGCCAACTAAATAGGAAAGGATGATGGTATGGTAGAGAGCTTTAACAGAACATTGGGCGAGCATCTAAAGAAAGTAGTTGACTATCATCAGCGCGATTGGGATCGACATATCCTTATATTCCTATTGGCTTATAGATCAGGTGTTCACAATACTACTGGACAAACCACAGCTAAGGTCATATTCGGAAGGGCGATGTTTACTAAGCGACCTCAAATTTAGTACACCTAGAAGTGAACAAAAGTTACCAGAAGACTCTGTATCGGAGCTCAGACAAAGATTAGTCGATATGCAGGAGGCTATGAGAGCGAAATTAGCAGCAAATACCGATCGGATGAAGACCCGCTATGATTTACGTGCTAATTTCGCAGGATTTAACGAAGGTGATCTTGTTTGGCTGTACAACCCGAAACGACATAAGGGGTGTTCTCCAAAATTACAACAACACTGGGAGGGATGGTATTCATGACGTTGTATACAGGATTCAACGTGGTACAAGAGGCAAACGACAAATCGTTCATCTGGATCAAGACCGTGGACCACCTGCTATTCGGGACGAACAACTTTAAGAATAGGGCAGTATTACGTGCAACAAAAAGAGACAAGTGGTGACATCTACTGGAAATGAAGAGTAAACAGCTTCAGGCTCAGAAAATCGATGGTGGAATCTTTGGAAGGCCCTGGAATGGAATCCTCGAGAAGATTCTGGAGAGTTTGTAGAGTATAAAGTTGTCACCACCAGTGGAGTAGTCTTATTTCAGACAGTGAAGTGAACAAAGTGTTCTAATTGGATTGCGATAATTGGAAATAACAGTACTAGCGATAATTAAAGTTGAGTTAATTTATTAATTGTTTGTGAATTTTATAAGTGTAGAGCGAAAATAAAGAACTTGTGAATTAAATCTGTAATATTGTGTTTTAAATAACGAACCAAAAGCTACGCTCGCAACTATATATTTAAGTAGATTCTTTGTTCTGAGATTACGAAATGCTTCGCTGTCGACGTAAAATTTTTTTACGAAGTGCTCTTGCGAACTAATATCTTCGCACCGCACAATTGGGATGTACAAAATATTTTTCTTTCCAATTTGAAAGGATGTACGTTATGCTCACTCAGTTTGTTCATTCCTATTTCTCTCAGAACTACCCCTTTCACAAAAACAAGGGTACTTAGTATTAATATTAGTCATTATAACTACTGTATCATTCATATGCGTAGGCATGCGTCATAAAACTTAATTCTAAATTGGTGTTGCTAATAACGAATTTTGAATTTGTTGTTGTTGAAGTTGTTGCTGTTTTTGTTATTTGTTGCATTTTTCACGATCTTACAGTTTTCACGGTTAAAACCCAGTACTTCTTCAAGTTTCGCTGCACCTTCATATTATACGGAATTGTAGCTGCTTAATGCAAAATTTCGATAACTCAGTCAAATTTCAACCGATTTTAGTTAACAAATGCTCATTAGACGTGGAATCGAATTCGCTACTATTAATAATATGAGCAAAAAAAATATTATAACGCAAAGCATGCCATCAAATTGTTGTCAAAATTAAACATATCTGTAAAAACTGGTAAACTTCGAAATGCTTTCCACTGCAACTGTAACTGTGACTTTTCATTGCAACGAAGTAAGGAATATACATATACCACAAAAAAATTCGACATCGAATAAAAAATGGCGGAGTTATAAATTATTACATATATGAACCTATCCAAAACCTTCGAGAATACTTCACAAGCCATGAAACAGACTCCCTCCCTACCACATGCGGGGCCCAACGTAGTCCTTACATTCTAAAATATTTGCCGTGCTCTTATGTAAAACTGACAAACGTTTGATTTGAATAGGTCCCCCGCTCTATAATACTATTCATACAGAAAAATGGTGTTGTGATAATCTTGAGCTTGCTATCTTATCTTCCGAACCGTAATAAAATTTTCATACCTTTCCTAACAAAATTATTTAAAAAAATTTGTCTTAACCAAATGACTACTATTTCTCAAACAAAAATTCTCAGCTGAGTAGTCATTGTAATGTCGCTGTGCCGTCATGAGATGCCGTGGGCTGATGATATCGAATGTAGCTGCCTAGAGATTCGGACTCCGGCTGCACATACACACACATGCAATTATTACTCAGCTGAGAGGTATTGAGCGTAAAATGGTAAATTTACTTTGTAATCAAAACTATTTTATTATTTTGTTAAGTAAGGTATATAGGAAGTGTAGCCCTTGGGAAGGTAAGGAACCAAGCTTTAAATCACTAGAAGACTATTTTCCTGTATGGTTAGTAGTTTAGGCTCTATAGCATATATAAAGTCAATGTTTGGCACTTTTCCATAAGTATCAATATAGAACATTTTAGAAAACGGACTCACAACGCATACATATAGATTTATGTTTCATGGCTTGGGAAGTATTCTCGAGGGTTTTGACCTATCCAATAACGGTTTTTTTTTGTATAAAGTGAGATTTTGAGGATGTATGAGAAATTTCTTGTATGCCACTACTTTTGGTTCCACCAGTGCTACAGCCTACACTATGTCTCGTGCATGAAAAGTATATCGAGTTTATCTTTTATGTAACACAGTGTAAAGATTACTAAAAATTCAGACAGAAATGTGGATGTTTTATCAAACTCCGTTTAATCCATTCAATAAATTTAATTACTTTGCATTCACTTCAAGTGATAAATGAAGGAAATTCAGATACATATCAATTACAACAGCACTATCTAGTTCTCATAATGAGCATTTACATGAAGCGAATCGAATACCTATTATAAGTATAGTTCTCTTCAATGCTAAGAATAAGATGTTCTCTTAAAGTAGGAGTATTCTAAAACAAGAGAATGTACACAAAAGGACACAGCGATAGCAGATGCTTTTGAATCCAGGTGGGACACTAGGAAGTCAAAATGTGGTGTGTTTTGTTACATTTATGCAAGAGACGTCTAGGTACATTGTTCTTCACCCTGCTGGCTTTTTTGTGTCATAAATATACTAGCGAACGTGAATCTCCTGGTGTGGCTTATCACTTTAGGATTGTTGTCACACTTTTACGTTATTTCATTTTTCATTATCAATGGATTTGATTTTAAATGGAAACCCGTTGAAAATCGGTGAAACTAGGGTAGAACCCGATATATCAAATAAAACTGAGTTTTTGTTTTTGGCAATATGTACAAACTGTGGCGAAAAATATGATGGCTAAGCCCAATATTGTCTAATGCTCCTAAAATATGTAGTTTAAAAAAATTCGATATGTTCATCACTCTGCAATTGATCGGGGGCAAAACCGAAAACAAATTTTTGTACATATCGGGCTCTGCCTTAGTAACGCAGAAATTATGTCCATCTTATTCTTTCAAAGAAGTTTAATGAGTAAATAAATCATTGAACTAATAAATGAGAAAAGGAAAGTAAAGTCCGCCTGCGAGATGTTTATAAATAAAGACTTAACAAAAAGCACATCGCATTGACAGAATTGTCGGACGGTTATTTTGTGTGAGTCCGTGAGCCGCGACGCTGCCTACAACTGTCGAAAAATAACTATTTGCGGAGGGTTGGATACTGGAGTTTTTGATTTGGAAAACACATTATTATATGAGATCCCTTCGTGCACATGTACGACTTTTCTTCCCTCTTCTGATATTAGCATTTTCTTTGCCCCTCTAGTTCCAGCGCAGCGCGCGGTTTCTACATTGTAAACAGTTTGCCGTAAGTGTCAATGAACTTCAATGTTGCCTGTATTTATATGTGAGTATGCGGATGGCAGCATGAGCATGCTATTATGTAGATACCTATATGCGTGCCTGTGATCTTTTTGACTGAGTAATATCAAAGAACATCTAGCAGAAAGAATACGCATCTCATATATTGAAATGTTTTATATGGCGGGTCGTTCCATTACGACCCGCTCTCACAAATTGTATGAGAACTCTCTGCTTGTTAACGATCCGCCACTCACCCGTGGTGTTACGACCCGCTTTCACAAATTTTACGAACACTGCTTTGAATGACGGCCCGCCGGCAGTCACCAGTGGTGAGTGGTGGCTGGCGGGTCGTCATCTTCAAAGCACCAGCACAGCACCAGAGCCAGAGGACAGAGTCTGCACTCCGCATCATGCCCATGCATTGCATTGCGTGTTCTCTTTGCTTCTTTTACCTCTTCTCTAAGAAACCGGTTTCATCAAGAATACTTTGTTTGAGAGAATTTCGAGCATTGCATCTGCATGGCAGCAGAACAGGGGGAGAATAGTAACATGAGCGGATGTGATAGGAATTGGTGGGCGACAAGCAGTCTAGTCACAATCAATGTCAGTTGCATTGATTCGTGTGCTTGGGCTAAAAGCATTTTCATGAATGTAGGTAGCCAAAATATGCTGTCCAAAAGTTCTTAGGAAAAATTTTCGAGTACCTAAATTAATAGAAAAACCGGCTCGCATTTTCAGCTAAGCAGAGAGGACAAAGCAATATTCTCTCAATCTCAAATCTTTTCTTCTTCCCGTCTGTTACCTTCCGACCGCATCACCAAATAACCATACAACTTGTGCATTTTTAGAGGCCAGATGAAGCTTCTTGTTAAGTTATATGTTCTTTGGTAATATTAAGTGTTCTGCGAATTGTGCGTCCGACATACACAGAGCAGAGTAGTGTAAAGGGGCTCGAAAGCCAGCCGGGTCTGGCGTGCAGCTTGTAATCAAATGCATGGGAGATTGAAGATTTAGGTAGGTACCTACATATATTCTACTTACCAGTTCAGCCCGTATGCCATGCGAGCACACGTTCTTAGACCGATCAGACTAGCCCGTACAACATACGGGCTATAAAAATGTCGATTCCGACTTGCTTGCAATTCACCCATTCACTTATTTTGACAATACTTTGGTACATACATACAGCACATTTTAGTTCGTAAACGATCCACAAAGTCTACTGATAATTTTTTACTGTTATACAATTTAGATTATCTTTAGTAGATTTTCACAACAATGTGACCAGGCGGACATCGTTGGAACCTTATCCAATTCCCCTGTTCGTTTAACCGAAAGATATTTTAGAAACGATACCTTTTTTTTCATTATTAAGCAAAGCTCAGAGGATATCCTATGATGCAAAGCACAGCATAGCGGGAAGGAGCTAGGGAAAGTTAGAGATAAGATAGAAAGCAGGGACCGAATCAGCTATGACTTTTTACGAAAAAAGCTTACTTTACTTGTTATTCCTGACCGATAATAGTTTGAAGCTAAAAAAACTAAGCAGGAAAGGCTTATTATTTTTTCTAGCAAAAATAAAATGCCAGCTTGGCTAGAAAAAATAAAAAGCCGGACTCGCTTTTTAAAGTACCAGTTATTTTCGGTCCCTGATAGAAAGTAGTTTTCGAGATGTAAAGTATGCTGCTCTAAGAGAAACTTTGACTGTATTTGTTTTGTTATGAACTACAGTCACTTCTCGACTTACGACGGGATTCAATTTCGCAACTAATGGTCGTACGTCAATTTTTATACAAAAATTAACCATATAATTATAATATACATACTTAAATCAAAATTAATAGCTTTTCTCTGATTTTTAATTATTTACTACATCAATCACGAGAAGCGAGCAAGATATATATGTATGTATATATTCGGCGAAAACTCTAGAAAATTGATATATTTTTGTAATTTTTTTATGAAATTTTTTCGCCGTAACTCGAGAACTGACTATATATAATTTAATTTACAATCAAAAAACTAGACAACTTTTGCAGCCCTTCTCTTGAAAAAAATCGAGCTGGTAAGTGGTTGTAGAAAAGTTATGTCTTATCTTTTAACCCTTTTCTTACTAGAATCTGTTGCTGTGGTATACATATAAATACACACTCATTCTCTGGTGAAACGACAAAGTATTAGGATTCAAAATACAATAATTTCCTGATTTCGTAATTTTATCAATCTTTTGTTGGTAATATAACACCGGAACTAAGAATAGGGTGGACGCACTTTGATTGAGAGTCTAGTAAAAATGCAAACAATGTTGGGTACAGCACAGAAATGTGCTGGATTTTTTAACTGAATGTAAACAGACGAACATTCTTAGTCATATTAATCGAAGTTTAAGACTTGAATAATAAAACTTTTATGAGATTCTATAGGAACTACATAAGAAAAGGGCTAATCAAAAGACTATAATAATAATTTAGTTTTCCTCGATAGATAGCAGGAATTTGAATAAGTTCTTTGTTTGGTGGTTTCTCTGAATTTCATGTGTTTGATTTCAAGCTGTTGTATTTTTGGTTCAAGGTTGCCTTGCAATGAATTAAAATTAGATTTAAAACAAACTTTCATTTAGAATTTTTCTTATGTTATAGTTATCATTATCGTGCATTTTAAAATAAACCTGTTTTCTAACCTATATCGTTTTGCCAGATGTTTACATATTATGCAGATACAATTTCATGAATTTATAAAAGCCTCTTACTATGTATGGGGATACTGCGAAAACCTATAATTTATATACCAGCAAGATCAGAATTTTACAAATGCGTATAATCAAAGTTAAATATTAAGGGGTTATAGGTTTCGACGGCTAAATAGAAGCATTTTTTTTTGTATAATTAATAAATTATTTTATAAAATTTTCATTTATCAATTTCGAAAATTCAGCCGGAGGGGCCTGGTTTCCGGAGACCCCTAAAAAAAGTGTCATTGTGGTGGTCAGGATAACTCATTATAGCCTTATCTCAAATTAAAAAAACAATTTCTGTCTGTTAGTAGATAAGTATAGCTCATGACTGAACAAAGGATTTCAACAATATTGAAATTTGAATTTTTGAGATGTATGCAAAACAGTACAATTTTTTATATAATTTACGCTACGTATAGTCTTGTAAAATTAGTTGTAATCGAAAGAAAACCTTGTTTAGTCACTACACAATCTCATTTTGAAGAATTTTCAATAAGATCGGTGCATTAATTTTTGAGAATCTTGTCCACCGCGAATTCATGAAGTGTTTTTAGAAAAAACCGATTAAATTTTTTAGTGGGAATAAAAGGATTTTTTTTAACTTACTAGAATCGTTGATTCCAGCTCCATGAAGCACAGATCATATTGCAGTTGCAATGTCCAGGTCATATTAAAATTATATATTTAAAATAGGTGAGCCTTAAAAAGTGAGATAAGCGAGGGAGACAGACATACAATAGCTAAGCAGCTGCCTCAATATATTTTCGTCGCAGGGGATAATTTCCAAAGTCCCTCTCTCCTAGACTTACTCCGATTGACTAGAAACTTTTGGAAAATATCCTAGACATATTATACTATAAGATAAAAAAAATTAAAAAATATGCTTTTTGTAACCTTCGAAACCATGTAACCCCTTAAATTACCATTATCTCGTTAATTCAGCTGGCAGTTCTTAAGGGGAACAGTTTGATCTTGACAATATGGGTGAGCTTCACCCAAATCGGAGATGGTCATCTTGGAACTTGAGTGATCGTCTTCGTGTGGCTGGCTGTATATACATATGTACATACTCACACTCAATCTAATGTATCTCTATCTAATGTATTAATCACCATACCAGTTTTATATATTCAAGGATAAAGAATTCAACTCTTATTCCTAAAAAAATATTGTTGGGTGATTCTTCAGTACTAGGAAACTTCAGTTCATTCTCCTTAAAATGATACCAAAATCATTGAACTATGTTATTTACTTCCGGAGTTAAGAGTCAGGATATTACATATACTATATAAGACCTTCAAAAAAGTTACGTTTCAAAAGTCAAACAGTAAGTGCTGGACAATTTTGCGTGGAATGACCCAATAGGCAAGCACAAAACGCAGATTTATTTCCATGTGTTTTGTGGTACAAAGGTAACAGAATCCAACCCTTTCTCTCATTTTTATGTGCGATGTTGAGTTTTTGTACCATGCTGTCGATACTGTCACCGCGATGCGTTAAATGAAGCGATTGCGGGAAGCTTGTCCAATAAGTAGATCCAGTAGTAAATCTAAGCCAGCATGGTGGAATGCGGAACTGCGTAAGCTTAGCGAATAACGCGAAGACTGTTTGAAGCAGCCAAACGTTCAGATGATCAAGTATAGACTGGTCCCGATACATACAAGGACGGTTTAAAAGCATTCCAGAAGGCGATAAGACTAACAAAAAAAACCTCATGGAGGAACTTCTGCGGGTCAATAGAATCTAATGCAGAAGCATCCATGCTACAGATGGTGCTTGCCAAGGACCATAGCACTCCGTCCTGTATATTTAAAGGGGAGAACGGAGTCGGGCCAACAACAAACCCAAGGGGCTGTTAAAAGTACTTTTTGATGCTCACTTTCAAGGAAGTGGAGAGATAATCCCAACGGTTTCGAGATCTGTAGAACGCAACTTACAAGACGGAGAGAAAGATGTGATTAGCTCCATAGTCAGCATTAAAGCGACAAAATGGGAGTTCTGTTCTTTTAATCAACGCTCCGGGATTGGATGGACTTAGACCTATTATACCTCAGAAGGCACCAAGGTACATATTAGGATGACTAGTGCCCATATATAAATGCTGTCTGAGGCTTGGCTTCCTGCCTACGGCCTGCCAGGTGGTGAGGGTAATACAGAGCTCATTCGACGGTGTTAAGCCATCAGTAGTCAGTACACACAATATAATACCTACTGAGAGTATGTGCTTGAGGTCCGGGGCCATCGACCGGCCTACATTGAACAGAATTAAGTCGACTTTGCTGGGATGTATGCACGCATACTGCACTGTGTGTGTCATGCATACGAGCCGAGCAGAGTAAAGTGGCAATATCAGCATAGTCAATTCAAAAGCTCTTTTAAAGAGAGCTTTTAAAATCGAGGGAATATTACTGCCATATATTTTGCAACTATGTTTTTATGGTTATATATAACGGACTGAGAAGAGTGGGAGTTAATAAGACCCTATGGGACCGGCAATGTACAGAGGTACACCGCAGGAAGGTTCTATCACCATGTCCGAGGCTACCGACAATGGATGAAATCCGCACAAAGTTAGAAAGAGAGAGCTTTGAAATGGTTGCCTATGCGGATGACATATGTATCCTGGTAATCCTGGTATCCCGGCAATCTGTCTATTATTATGAATAATTAAGCTAATAATATTGGTTTGAGTGTAAGCCCCTTGAAGACAGTGTTTTTTATAAGAAAAAACAGGAGCAAAGTTTCAGACTTCCAATGTTAGGTGGAAGAGAATCTTACTTTCTCCAACGAAGCAAAATATCTGGGAGTCGTACCTGATTCCAAGCTGAGCTGGAAGGCTAATATAGAAGAACGTGTTAAGAAGGCCAGTGTGGCCTTCCGCACTTGAAAGAGTATTTTTGGTGGCAACTAGGAATTAAAGCCAAGGGTGGTACGATGGATCTACACAGCCATGGTTCGGCCGATCATTTGATGCGACTCCACGATCTGGTGGACGGCACTGACGAGAAAATATAACCTAGTTATGCTATCGAAACCTAGAAGGCTGCTTGCCTGCGAATAACTGGGTGTCTGTGCACCACGCTGACGGCGGCACTGGAGGTCATGCTTGACTTATTGCCGTTAGATCTCTAGTGCAGGAGTGCACGGCACGGTCATAGGATTATCCAAGCCAGCAAGATGGCTAATGATTTGGCCAGAAAAGACTAAAGTGTGTCTCTCTTGCGAGGCAATTACGGCCTGCATATGAACTGACACCAGGAATTCATTAGGGGACAGTACGGGCCGTGAGGCCATGCTAGTAGACTGGGAATAGCGGCGAACGATTTCTGCAGGAGCTGTATGGATTCGGATGAAATCTAATCCATCCAACACACACTTTGCGAGTGCCCTGCTCTGATGATTAAAGAGGTAGGCTATTAAATAGCCACTTTTTCAAATCTGGGGGAACTACACAGTAAAGGCCTACGCTCATAATTTTTTTAGCTAACAAGCCCAAGCAACCAAACAATCCAACTTTCAGAAGCCTAGACTAGCCAGACACAACTTATTCGAATCGTCTTCAGCCACCAATAATGCACA
Organism: Dioctria linearis; assembly: GCA_963930735.1. Classification (NCBI taxonomy): domain Eukaryota; kingdom Metazoa; phylum Arthropoda; class Insecta; order Diptera; family Asilidae; genus Dioctria; species Dioctria linearis. The sequence continues at coordinate 145,279,299 of OZ005741.1, forward strand.
CGAATTCTGAGAAAATCTGGTCGATTTCAATTGTGAGGAAAAATTCAATTTTTGCCTATATTGAAAAAATTTTTTGGTTCGTACCGATGATATATTTAGCCTATATAAAATGCGACTGGCATTTAGAAGCCCTCATATTGATTTCTAAGCTATGACGAAAAATTCATAATTAGCGACCTTAAAATCCCACAGATATCGATTTTTTAGTCAATTCTGATCATAAGTGGTATAATTCGAATATTTCGAAGCTTCGGCAAAAGGTTCATGCTTCGAACGATTGGACTTCGAAACTACGAATTCTTTCAACAGCCCTTTTTTACATCACACAGATCCAATCCATTGAAACGATGTATAAATGCTTTTTAAATATAAACTGAAATTTTTTCTTCCTGCTTGTCAATATATGATTTGATTACTATATCAAGCGTTTCGATGTAGCTTGAAAGTTTGCTTTAATTCATTTTAGAGTTCGAGTTCTTTTGACATACCTTTAGAAAAACGAAACAGGGTGAGAAAAATCTGGAAAGTAGGCAGAGTGCAAGGTACTTATATAATTGTGAAGAGTGAAGGCACAGGGACTGTTTCGAGATATGGGAGAAGTTTTTGGAGTAATCGCTAAACAAACCGTTGCAAATTTTTTTATAGGGCTGGATGTTACGAGATATTTTTAGTGAAGGTTCTGTTCCCAGTTCTATCACCCCATAACATACACATAAACATAATTTCTTTTTAGTCAAAAATCTTATTATCGATTTAAATTATGGACATCTTTCTCCAAAGCAATAACAAGAAAAATGATTTTAATGAAAAATAGTGCTTAAGACTAATTCGCGGTCTGACCTTAATGCATTGTAATCAAAGAACAGATAGCTGTGAGGTCATTGCATGTAATATATACCAGCAAACGAACCATTTGAAATGTTAAGTTTTTGGAACCTGTTGTTAGTGGCTACAGTGCATATTATTTTCGCCACAAATTTGGTTTGGTAATATGTGTATGTAAGAAAATATCATTGTTTGCCTGATTGCTATCTTTAATTGAATATTTTGTTTATTTCGACTCAGCATTTATTTACCCTCCATTTATCTCTCTTTTTCTATGATAAGATTATTTTAAAGGCGCGAAGTCCTTCGTTTGTATAGCATGTATTTATGCTCCAATGTTTTTGACCGAATTGGATTAGTGTATATACCTATATAGTTATATTTATAGAAAAATAATTTAGATGCAAACACTAAAATATTTTACGCAACGCAGACTTTGTGACATTTTCTACAGGTTACTCAAACAATTGGACGGAAATAAATCTGAATTGAATAAATGAATTTTTGACGTTTACGCCGAGCTTTCTTATCAATCCAAGATCATATCTTATCTCAGCCGTATGCTATCCCATTGGGACGAAAAACCAGCACTTCTGAAAAAGCACAATTTAACCTAGCTAACCATGATTTGGCAGCTCCTTAAAAGAATATTTGATGAGCTGCAGCAGAACTGCAACAAAAGGTGAGATCATCTAAATTTCCACGAATCTAATCTGTGGATTTTTTCCACTAATGTGAAGGTTAGAGTGATGAGAAGTAATCTGCTGAAGTTTTTGTTAATAAAAATGAGAATAAAATTGAGAATATTCGTTTATTTAATCAACTTAATAAAATTTAATACCACAAAAAATCTAGAGCAAGCGCAAGCACCTTAATAATGCTCTCAGGAAGCAGTGAAGTTATGAGGTTAAGGAAGAATCACTGAGATGATTATTCAAAAAGCTCATTAAAGCTATTTGAAAAGACACGTTCAAAAAACATCTTCGCCCATCGTTTAGCTTAGCATACCTCCTTGAGCGCTTCTTAAAAACAGCGTTGAGGCACTTACCTCTATGGACATGCCTATGCATATTGTAGCGAGGTCCATCAGCTGCATTAAGCAGCTAGGATTGAACTGAATTGTCTTCGGATCCAATCCCCATCTATTCCTACATCGAAGATTTGCCAAACAAGATCTATCAGAAAAGTGTCTTTTGAGCGAATGGCTGCTCAAATTCACCAATTAATTTTCTTTCAACACTTCAAAGAAATGGTTAGTGCCATGCAAAACCCTCGAGAATACTTCCCAAGCCATGAAACAGAAATTTATATGTGTGCGTGCTTAGTCCGTTTTCTAAAATGTTCTATATTGATACTTATGGAAAATTGTTAAGCATTGGCTTTATATATGCCATAGAGCCTAAACTACAATCCATACAGGAAAATAGTCTTCTAGTAATTTACAGCTTGGTTGCTTACCTTCCCAAAGGCTACACTTTCTATATACCTTACTTAACAAAATAATAAAATAATTTTGATTACAAAGTAACCTTACCATTTTACGCTCAATACCTCTCTGCTGAGTGATAATTGCATGTGTGTATGTGCAGCCGTAGTCCGAATCTGTAGGCAGCTACATTCGATATCATCAGCCCACGGCATGCCATGACGGCACAGCGACATAACAATGACTACTCAGCTGAGAATTTTTGTTTGAGGAATCGTAGTCATTTGATTACGATAAATTTTTTTAAATAATTTTGTTAGGAAAGGTATGAAAATTTTATTACGGTTCGGAAGATAAGAAAGCAAGCTTCAGATTAACAGAACGCCATTTTTCTGTATGAATAGTAGTTTAGGGCGGAGGAGCTATTCAAATCAAACTTTTGTCACTTTTACATAAGAACACTGCAAATATTTTAGAATGTAAGGATTACGCTGGGCATCGCATGTGGTAGGGAGGGAGTCTGTTTCATAGCTTGTGAAGTATTCTCGAAGGTTTTGTGCCATGCCATAATCTTATCTTATCTTCCGAACTGTGGTAAAAATTTCATACCTTTCCTAACAAAATTATTTAAAAAAAATTATCTTAAACAAATGACTACGATTCCTCAAACAAAAATTCGGACTCCGGCCGCACACAATACACACATGCAATTATCACTCAACTGAGAGGTATTGAGCCTAAAATGGTAAGGTTACTTTGTAATCAAAACTATTTTATTATTTTGTTAAGTAATGTATATAGGAAGTGCAGTCTTTGCGAAGGTAAGGAACCAAGCTATAAATTACTAGAAGACTATTTTTCTATATGGATAGTAGTTTAGGCTCTATAGAATGTTTGGCACTTTTTCATAAGTATCAATATAGAACATTTTAGAAAACGGACTCAGACTACATATGGTCTCTGTTTCATGGCTTGGGAAGTACCAAAACCCTCGAGAATACTTCCCAAGATGAAACAGAAATCTATATGTGTGCGTGCTTAGTCCGTTTTCTAAAATGTTCTATATTGATACTTATGGAAAAGTGCTAAACATTGGCTTTATATATGCCATAGAGCCTAAACTACTATCCATAAAGGAAAAAAGTCTGGTATTAGTTTAAAGCTTGGTTCCTTACCTTCCCAAAGGCTACACTTCCTATATACCTTACTTAACAAAATTATAAAATAGAATTGATTACAAAGTAACCTTACCATTTCACGCTCAATACGTCTCAGCTGAGTGATAATTGCATGTGTGTATGTGCAGTCGTAGTCCGAATCTGTAGGCAGCTACATTCGATATCATCAGCCCGTAACCCCCGGAATATAATACAAGCCATGAAGTCTCCGAAGGCACCGACACAATAAAAGGCCTTAACGTGCCGGGTACAGCATGCAATAGGAGCTCACTCTCACGGCTTTTTGTATACTCGTCATGGAGGAAAAACTAAAATTTCATCTTCAACCGGTCCTAAAGCCGAAATCTGTCGCTCTCACAGCAAAATGAAGTTAAAACAAATTGCAGCCAAATATGTTTTATTTCTAATAGTTTAAAAAAAAATATAGTATGTAGAACAAATTTACGGAAATTATAGCGTTTGAACAAAATACAAGCCACTTTTATATGAAAAATTCCTTCAGTAAGACAAGGCAAGAAGACTGTGGATGTCGCCTGCTGACCGGCCCGCTGCTCTCTTTTTTCGACTTTGTTCATGGCTTGTATCTTGCGGGGGTTACGCATCAGCCGTAACCCCCGGAATATACAAGCCATGAACAAAGTCAAAAAAGAGAGCAGTGGGTCGGTCAGCAGACGATATCCACAGTCTTCTTGCCTTGTCTTACTGCAGGCGTTTTTCTTATAAAAGTTGATTGTATTTTGTTCAAACGCTATAATTTCCATAAATTTGTTCTACATGCTATTTATTTTTTAAACTATTATTATTATATATTATTATATATATATTATATATATATTATTATATTTTGGGCTTTAGGACCTGTTTAAAATGAAATTTAGGTTTTTCCTCCATCACGAGTATACAAAAAGCAGTGGTTGTTAGCACTTACTGCATGCTGTACCCGGCCAAAACCCTCGAGAATACATCCCAAGCCATGAAGCAGAAATCTATATGTGTGCGTTCGGAGTCCGTACTCTAAAATGCTCTATATTGATGCTTATGGAAAAGTGCCAAACATTGACTTTATATATGCCATAGAGCCTAAACTACTATCCATACAGGAAAATAGTCATCTAGTAATTTAAAGCTTGGTTCCTTACCTTACCAAAGGCTACACTTACTATATACCTTACTTAACAAAATAATTAAATAGTTTTGATTACAAAGTAACCTTACCATTTTACGCTCAATACATCTCAGCTGAGTGATAATTGCATGTGTGTATGTGCAGCCGTAGTCCGAATCTGTAGGCAGCTACATTCGATATCATCAGCCCACGGCATCCCATGACGGCAGAGCAACATTACAATGATTACTCAGCTGAGAATTGTTGTTTGAGGAATCGTAGTGATTTGGTTATGATAATTTTTTTTAAATAATTTTGTTAGGAAAGGTATGAAAATTTTATTACGGTTCGGAAGATAAGAAAGCATCCTTAAGATTAACAGAACGCCATTTTTCTGTATGAATAGTAGTTTAGGGCGGATGAGCTATTCAAATCAAACTTTTGTCACTTTTACATAAGAACACTGCAAATATTTTAGAATGTAAGGACTACGTTGGGCCTCGCATGTGGTAGGGAGGGAGTCTGTTTCATGGCTTGTGAAGTGTTCTCGATGGTTTTGGAAGTACTCTCGAGGGTTTTGCATAATCACATACACTCAAGCTGGAATATTGAAATTGAGATCAGTAGACTGTTGGGAAACCTAAACCTAACTGGTTCTGGAGAAATAATGGTGTTAATTTTTTCATTTCGAAAGCTTTTATTTTTAGTTTAGAATGATCCCATTAAGAGAGCACATGCATATTTTATACCGCTTTCTTTCCTGATGACTTAATGATAGCGTTTGTCTTTTCAAAGCTAAACGATGTGCACACGATTTAGAAATCAACGACATCTACCATCCGAAATAGAAGAATATTCTGCAAAATTGTACGTTTCTCTGATTATTCAAAACCTTTAATAAACCCGTGGAAAGTAATGACACGTGCAAAGAAAATACACTATTATTATGATATGGACTATCTTGAAGACATGTATTGAAAGATGAAAGCTATCCTTGCTGATTAGTAATTACAGCATTAGTCGAAGTGCCTGGTTCAAGGTTGCTTAGTGAAAAGGATTATCCAAATCTCTATACCCCGCCCCAATATCCATGTGTAATACATTGTTGGATAGCTCTTTTTGTGCTAAATAGAAGTTAGTATTGCACCTAGTTCAAAATCCCTGTCCGTTCAGAGTTTCACTGCACTATACAAGTCAGTTTTAGCAATAGTCAAATAACAATTTTTTTGGTTATTTCATAATCCACTGCATTATTAGAAATGAGTCAGCGTCACATACTACCCAGAAACCGGTCTTGAGTGCACCCCTTCCACCCTCTTCTCCCTCCGCTATCGGTTGGAGGTAGGACCTAACACTCTCAGGCATTGTATTTTTTGCAACTCTCCTATAGAATACCAGAAGTTATAAAGATACACACATTTTGTGAATACAAGCTGTACATTTTAAAGGTCTAGATTTGTCAAGAACACTTAGAGAGTAAAAACTGGGCCGAACTAACTCAATTCTGCATTGCCACGCATGACTCAGTGAGAGGTGCTGCGACTTATGAAGAGATCTATTTTTGGATCGAACGCAATTGCGATTAATTTGATTCCATGTTGCAAACTCCCTCACTATGCAGAGAAGTAAAAATCCAAGAACCGCTTTGTATATTTCTCACAAAACTGCGAACTTGTCATTCCTACGAGAGATTTGTGACATTGTTTAATAGTCAAGACAAAACCTTGAGCGGTTGATTGCTACAGCACGGGGATACATTATCAATGACTACGTTGTCATTCATGTAGGACTGGACCCTGTAACCGAAAATGATATTGTAGATCGAAACCTGACTATACCAAAAGCTATATATGGGAGACGATGAAAACACGAAAGCAAGTAATATGCGGCGGGATTTACATCTATATACATAAAAGTGCTACTACTCCAATCGGACAAGGAATCAAGACAAACGCCATCGGAATTCTTGATCCAAATGTTAATACCTTTCCAATAATTACCATTTATTTCTTTGGGTACACTAAAGTCCATACATTTACTGGCATCATCATTTGCTGGGATTATATTGAAGACTGTATTAAGTTGATTGCGGACTGAATGGTAGCAAGAGTGTTCCTGTTCTGCGGATGATAAACTCAATTTTCCACACTGAGAGGAAAAAGACACAACCTTGGTACCCGTGTTGAAGGTAAAGGTTTTGATTTCGCTTATAAGAATTCCAAATCATTTTAGAATGACGTAGTTTTTCAGAATGATCAGAACCAAGGCATTTGAAACAAATAAATATGTCAATAATAAATGTGAAGTACTAAATCAGCTGTTAATTAGTCACATCTATAAAATGGGTGATTTCAACCAAATTTAGAACGTAGGTATTACTTGCCCTTGCTTGAGTGCAGTGTGCAATGACTTCACAGTTTGGATTGATTATTCGATTAGATGCTGAACAGCCAAAGGAGCAACATCTCAGAGAACAAGCAAGCAAACAAACCAAAACACAAAGTGCATTTTTACCGATGGCATTCCCCTTACCATGCGCGTGTGTTTGTAGGAGAGTGAACGTTGTGTTTAAATAAAGGACAATTAATGTGTTAATGTGTGTTAGCACCGAAGAAGGAAAGACAATTCGCCGACGGCATTTTCGGTGTTACGTAAGTGTAAGTGATATAGACACGTAATATATAAGCAAAATGAGAAAAAGACTCAAGTGAAATTAGTGTTTTAAAAAAATAAAAAGTAGTGAACAAAATGAACTCTAATAAAGAGCATGTGATAAACGCCGTCAAGGCAAACGTACGGGAAATATTTAAGACGGGCAACATTATTGACGTTCCGGAAGATATTATAGAATCTCTCGCACAGAGACTGCTTAAAGGGAAACAGCAAGCAGCATCGGGAAGTTACTCGTCAACATCTACGGACGTAACAAGTGACTCAGAACACATGTCACAGGATGAAGAGGAGACAACAAATACTGAAGGAAGTGATTACAAGATGGTTCGAGGAAAGCGTAAGCCACGCAATAACCCGCCAGAAGACTTGACTAAGAAGGCTAAACCAGCAACAGACCCAAGACAGAGCAGCAACTACTACCAGGCGTTACAAACAGAAAATCGGTTCGTCATACCGAATAAAGAAGTTCAACGGAGACCGGAGCAAAAGCCCAGTAGGCCCCCACCAATAATTGCCCATGGACTAAATTACAGGGAATTTAATGATACGCTAAACACCTTGCCAAGCAGACCAACATTTTTTATCAAAATGGGAAGCGGCAACAAATGCACTTTCAAACCATCCACGGAAGAGGACCGTAAGGAGATCCTTAAATTACTATGCCAGGTCAATGTGGAATCATACATATTCACCCCAAAGGATGAGAGAAAGACCACACTTGTGCTGAAGGGAGCCCAGCACACTTTCTGCGTAGGAGACGGCAAGGCAGCCTTGGAAAGCAAACTGCAAGGTTGCAAAATAAATAGCGTGTTGGAGCTCGAAACTGCATGCAGCAAAGCAGCAAAAAAGCGAGTGGGCGCTTTCATCGTAACCTTCGACGGAAAATATGATATGAGCGAGATCATAAAGGTAGACGGAGTGCTGGACCAGATCGTGTTTTGGGAAAAACACGTCACAAAAGGAATAGCCCAGTGTAAAAGATCCCAACGATTTGGACACGTGGCCAGCAATTGTGCACAGCTATACCGACCATGGACCAGGCGAATGCCCAAGAATCAAAAACGATGCAGGATCGAAGCCGTACTGCGTCAACTGCAAGCAGGAAGGACATCCGGCCAATTACCGAGGATGCCCGAAATATAAAGAAATCAACGCCGTAAAAAACAAACGTCGGGATCAGCAGCAGCAAAAAGAAAGATTTACTCGGGAATCGGTAAGAAATTATATTAAGCCAGGTATGTCGTTCTCACAAGTAATTACTAACAAACCAAATAATATCCCACATAATACTAACCAACCACAACAACCCTCTATAACTCCAGGACTAGCCCCAAGCCAAGCACAAACCCCTAGGTTAACGCAAACCGGAAGGCCCACTCAAAATATTGCAGACAATTTCTGCACTCAAGAGGCAAAAGCCCTTTTCGGGTGTGATCTTTTCACACTCATGGGCAAAATCAATAACTTTATTCCTGTATATAGGAAACTCTCTTCCTTAGCGGAACGCCAACGTGCTTATCTTCAATTTGCTTTCGGCGTATGTCTAGGGAAATAAGCAGATTGAAGATAATTGCATTAAACTGCAACTCACTTGTGCGGCATTGCAAGAGAATAGCTCTTAATTCTTTCCTCGCGGAACACAATCCAAACTTCGTTCTCCTATCGGAAACATCTTAACTCACGGCACAATCTTACCTTTGAAAAATTTTCTACCATACGCACTGACAAAACAGATTCAAACCTCAGAACAGCAGTCCTAATACGGGATGGGATAAGGTTTGAGCAAGTTCAGCACAAGCCACTTTGTAATATGGAATGTACGGCAGTAAAAGTGTGCTTAGCTACTCAGGAAAATGTGCTTCTCATTTCAATATACAACAGATGCGGAGCACAGGCCGCTCAGATTAAAATAAATCTGAAATTCTTAAATAACCTCTCCACAAACTACACCTACACTGTCATTGGAGGAGATTTCAATGCCAGGCACTCAATGTCGAATGATCCGCGAGAAAACTGCTCAGGCAAAACCATAGAAAATTGGCTTAACCAAAACCAGGATAGTTATGACCTCATTGTGGTCTCATCAACCACCCCAACTTACCCCCGATCAGGCTCATACATTGACTTCTATCTCGTTTCATCAAGTTTCATAAACCTCCTCCCGTAAATAGCTAGCTGCAATTGCAGCACACTTCATGCTCCCTCCGACCACTTAGCAGTAGACCTAACAATTAAACCTAACCGTCCGGTAAACATATTAACAACGAACCTTCCCACCACGCCTACCCTGACAGATATTAATTGGAATGAGTTTCAAGATAGGTTGACGATACTCTACCAAGGAAACCTCCCAGCCAATAGCAAAAACCTTTCAAATGCTGAGATAAACTCGCAAATTGAACAGTTTACAAATTGTCTACAGACCAATATCGAGGTTGATTTAGCGCATCGCCCGTAAAGGAAAAAGAAAAGACAACGAAACGCAAAGTTTCAAGAAATACTAAGGACCACTGTCAACAAGAAGACAAACGACGTCACCAAATCGGACTGAGGGCTAAAGATGAGCTCCAAGGATAAAAAGAAGACAAGAACGAGAACATCGAGGGAAACAACGACAACGCAAATAGAAAACGGCGCAAAACACACTTAACTTGACTTGACTTCACAGTTTGATTTCGTTTCGTGATGGCACCGCATCTGCGAAGGAAGTGTAAAAATCTTGAAAGTTTGGAATTCCTTGTTAATGATTTTCTGTAACAATAACTCTTGTTTCACTGCCTAATTTGGTAAAACCAATACTACATATATTAAATTGTCAAAAAGAGAGCCTTCAAGCTCATTGACAATAACTTGTCATATCGACTCGCTAAAGCTAGACCACCATAACTCCAAGAGGAGAGGAGTACGGGGCTGTTCAGGCAATCGTTTGAAAGGCCATGAAACTCTGCACATAATGAGCTCTGTAAGTGAACTTTTTAAGAAACAGGATATTTTGTGAAAGATTTGCTTATTTTCTTAATCACCTTGTAACTGCAAAAGGATTGAGATGCCGCTCTCCCCTTGCCGTACAATTTTTTGTTTGACTAGGTGACTACTATCACCTCTTGTCCTACGGACTACCAAAGACGAAACACCCTGTGTTACAGCGTACTATACGCATACACGTTTTTGGAGGAATATTCACGTTTCTGCCGTGGTGGACTATATGCTTAGAACAATGTTGACCTTGGCTTTAAATTTATTAGCATTTATAAAAAATTAAAAAGGAACAGATTTAGTTTTTAAGATAAAATTTCAGTTAATTACTTCTATAGGGTTATATTTATCTAAGATTTTAAGTTTCCTATAATTTTTGCACCTATGGCTATGGATAGAAGGCTTTGGCTACACAAAGAAGCTAAGCTAGTATATCGTGTGGCAGCAGTCATACCTACAGAAAAAGTTCAAATAAACCTCATGTGTCATTTTAGTCGACTATGCCATTTACCACCCTGCTTATCCTACTAGGATAAATATATGTGAAACATTTTTTCCAAAGGTTTTATATACCTATATTTTTATATTTGACACATTTTGTAAGAAGAAAGAGAAAATTCATTAACCAAAAAAAATGTAAATATGGCATCACCTAACGTTTTTCTTTCTTTCCCAAGCGTTCAAACAAAAACGAAAACAACATGCAGTTTTGTTGATGGTGGCACGGCACATGCAACTAGCATAGAAAACCCAACAGCGGGGAGCGAAAGTACACTCGGCCTCTTTTGCAATCGATAAATAAACTTTCGTGGCAATGATGACGTAATTATTTACAATTACAAACAATATTTTTTTCGTAAAGCATTGCGCTACCTACATACATACTATACACATGCAAAGAAGCCAACATATTTATTAGGTCAACATAGTATAGTGAGTATTGCGCAAAATAATTGCTACTATACATTCCACCCGTTGTTAATGACGTTATTCAAATATAGTTTTCCAAAAGAAAATTTCTGAGGCTAAAACATAATGTACCTACCTGCCCGCAATCTCGCATTAAACCGAAAAATATGCAGAAGTTGTTAGTAAACAAAGAAAATGTAGGCTAAACTGCCGCCAAATTGCTAAGGTAAATGGCGGGTACTTGAGTTGCGGTAGTATATGTAGTTGCGCGTGGCCCGTGCACAAAGCTTTTATTCAACTTTTTCTGAGGCGGATGGGAGATTAGGTGCATGTAGTGGTACTGCTTGATAGTTTCATTATATATCCACCCCCCCCCCCCCAACATTGTGAGGTTGTACTCAATTTTTAGTCCATTTAGAGAGGAGGAGAAAATATCAATCCTAATCACACCACACAATCATAATTTATAAGTCCATAAGGAAAATACGCGCATGCGCTAGTAAAGTAGTAACAATAAGCTTTTAAAATGTGCCCCTTCCTGGTGCCTGACCTGACTAATGCATTTCTCTTTCGGTTTTTCAAAAGAGAAAAAAGTTTTTTTTTCCTAACCCATCTCAATTTTACTTTAACTAAAGCAAAAGCTCCACAACAACGGTTATTCCTTCTCACATATGTATGCATCTGCCTTAGTCGCGTTATTTTTTCAAGAAAATAAATATTTTTTCGTAATTTTTTTGGCATGTATTCGTGGTCCGGTATTTTGCTACAAGTATTATTTCTCAAAGGAAATTACTAGAGGTGTAAAACGTACATATTGTCACAATATATTTTATCGTTTCCTCCATATACATACATACATATGTATGTATGTATATACCTACCTAGTATGAATAACATGAAGCATCTTACTTTATTTTTGAATACTTTGGAATTGTTTATAGTGCTGTGCTCTGCTACTCTGATTTGGAAGTAGGTCAAGGCTTGTGTTGAACCACCTTTTTGACATTGTAGTATTTTCCGTTGGGATGCGCATTGTGGACAAATGAATCGATTCTTGCCAACATTTTCATGACTCCGCTAAATTAATCTGAAAATTACATACATTATGTTAAGTAATTGTTAAGTCAATGTTTCTATTTAGTACATAAATATATATGTACATTTGTAGTGTATGTATGTATCGAGGGTATCGTCCAGCGTTACACCGATCCAACTTTAGCGGCCGGTCTCAGCCATGCCCCTTTTCCCCCGTCCTTACGATAACTCGTGAACGTGTGTTATGGTACTATGTTGAGTGATTGGCTTGAAGTCCAGACTGTCAGCATGAGCTGACAGATCACTCGGCGGACAGCGTTGACTGCAGGACGGCACGCTAGCTCGCCTCGGCTATTGGCGGAGAGTGTGGGGAGGTTCCACGAAAAGCCTGCCGCTGCCGCCTGCCATATACAAAAAAAATTTCGTGCCTACAAACTAAAACGCCGGCACACATTCGGTCCTGAAGGAACCCTTACGTCACTTACCTACATCCACATCGAAGGCGCAGATAGTCTGCCTTCATTGCATGCCCCAACCACCCATCTGACTCTGAGGGCAGTTATTTTCAGAGTCCCTGGTAGACCTGTAAAGAGAGAGACTAGCGGACCCAGACGACCTTCATGGGAGAGGGCTCCAGGAAAGTGAAAGCAGAAATGAAAAGTATTCAGTGATCCATATTTACGTTATAATCGTTCCTTTAATTTCTACGTTTTTGAAAAGTTTGATAATTTTTGTAATTTTTCTGCTAAATACACTTCGGGTGATAAAATAAAATCTAGATTTCTGAAACTAAAACTGCCTTAATGACTACCAGTATGGATTGCAACTGCTTTGTTCGCAATAGGATATATAAATTTTTTCTTTGATTTTCATTGTACTGATTTTCTTAAATTATGTAAAGAGCGGGAAATGTCTACATTGCCTATAGCCTAAAACGAGCTTATAGGAAACTGAAATGTTGCTTTCCTTTTCAAGTAACTTTTCTAAATAAATTAAAGTTGTTCGTTTTTATGTTAACCTACTTGTGTTTGAAAAATGTTAGTATTCAAACTTATACCTGCCCTCTTCTTTACACGAAGTCCTATAGTTTTCCTGCACAAATCTTATGTCACCACACTATGCAGACATTATCAATCAAGTTCGAAGACTTTATGGTGTAAAATCAGTTGTGTACTTCTGTACCTTTTTGGTACCAATGCAAAAATGAATAGTAAATTTATGCAAATTAATAAATCCTGTCTACATGTCACAGTTACAATTGTAAAAATTAACCTTTTTCACATGAATACCAAAAATTATTTGTAAACTAAGGCTAATTTTCAAATAACTATCTTAAAAATTAATTAATAGAATTTTACTTTTGATAAAAGTTAAAGCAACTATGCCTACAAATTTTTCTCACTGTTTAATTTATTCAATGCGTTCTTCATCTATTTACTTATTTCATTGATAGTGAAACTAATTTCAACTCTTATCCCTTTTTATAATTATATATTTATATTATAATCTACATTATTTATGTACGTACCAAACTACCAAACACAATCTGCAAAACAGTTGACTGGAAGAGTTTAATTTGTGTACTGCACGATGTTGCGTATCTTTTAGATTTTCCTATACTCAAGAGTCAATGTATTGACATGTTTTTCTGTTAATTCTCAGTAATCGCAACAAATTTGCATTTCAGAACTTAGCCGGCAATGCTACTTGCCCCAAGTAATGCTAAGTAACCGGCAGTTAAATCCGTTCAATATGCTGTAGAATCTCTTGTGATAAATAGGATACTCAAATTTCGGTTCAACACCGCATTCCAAACGTTTATGCCTATTTAGACTATGAGGACGGGCATATGAGTTACCACATTCACTGGTCCCGCTGCCGTTGAAAATTGATGATTTTGTTGTCTTCACTTTGTTCGCGACCTTTCGATTTCACGGTTTGACATGACAGATCGATTGTCTTCTTCTTCTCCGCTCACAGGTACGAGCTTTTTCGAGCTAGGGTGCGTGCGGACTGTCGGTATGGCAGCCGTAGTAATTAATTCTCAGTGTAGCATACTTCTATATGCAATACGCTACGACTATAAGACGTGTTCATTTAGAGTGCTAAAATTTTGCTCCCAGGCTTTTTTTTTAAAAGAAGTAAATTAAGTTCGAAAAGGGGACCAATCGGCACCTTCGTAGGATTTCCATACAAAACTTTCGTTTCTCACTATATACTTGGGCACTGCCTAACAACGCGTAGATATAGAGAACTGAAATTTGTTACATGGCGTTTTCATAACATTGGTAAATAAAATTTCGAAGACTAAATCGAGCAACGTCTTTTTGGTGTTGCCATATAAAAGTTTTTTTTTTTTTTACGTGTACTGGGAAAAGGATCAGTGCTTGCTAGACGATTTTATTGTAGTGAAAAGTTCTTCAGAATTGAAATTGGTCATCATCATTAATGCCCGATGATATCTGAAAATTCACTTCAACAATCGAACTTGCACAGAGAGGTGACCATAGGAAACATACTGGCATTCATCTATGGTATCATAAGAATTGGTCAATTCTAGCTTTTTTACTTGTTCTTATATCTATCATTCTAGATTGACTGTAAACTACTACTTTAAGATCCTTCAACCAAAGCTGGCTGGACTACTCTAATGAGATTCACAAACACAATATTTCACTGTTGTCGGTATTCCTATCATTTATTTTGATCACCGCAGGCGCAAATGACACTGAAATTGATTGTCCGTGAGTTCTATCGGGCCTACGACAAATCCATGAATAGGGCTGTATTTTGATATTGTATACAGTAAAATCGGTAGATGATCTCTAGTTTTAGTAGAAGGCCAGAACCGGTTATTCGCCCTACTACTGTAACGTTTTGTGCATTTTAAATCATGCCTTCAACACCGAAGAAAATAAATCACGTTACGTTGACATTTTCACAAAAGTGCAAGATTTTGACAAGATTAAAGATGATGAAGTTCCCAATTCTTGGACAACAGTATATTGCTGAAAGTCCACTAATTTTAATATTAAAAGAAGGAAAATGCCATTGCATACCGCAGGGCAAACGCACTCATGCGCCGGGAGTTCAGGCTAGCAAAAGAGCAAGCGTGGCAGGACTTTGCGAATAGCATTCATGCAGAAACACCGATGAGCGATAATTGGCGGAAGGTCCGAGCTATTTGTGGACATCCCTCTAAGGCAGGCATCACAGGCCTTTTGATAGATGACCAAATAGTGCAGGACCCGAAGCTTATCGCTGAGACCTTAGCCTCACACATTGCCAGCTATTGCAACTTCCAACTTCACCCAATCTTTGCAAACCTTTCAGAATTGTGCGGGGAGACTAACCCCGGGACAAGAGCTATCCACCAATCCAACCCCCTCGATGATCCCTTCTCCCTCCAGGGAATTAAGGATACCCTTAATTCTTTCCACGGAACCACTCCCGGTCTGGACAATATCTCCTTGATCTAGGCAAATTTCGACAGGCTTGGAAGATTGCGGAGATCAGATCCATTCCAAAAACTGCCAAAAAGATTCCACGCCCATCCGAAACTAGACCAATCTCACTCCTATCCACAACATCCAAAATCCTTGAGAAGCTGATGGCCAACAGACTGTCATGGAAGCTAGAGCAGTTGCTGCTGCCACAAGTTATGAGCTACAGACCTGGAAGAGGTACTCAGTCCTTCCTTCAGGAGCTGGAGCATAACTTGGCATGCGCGCTCTCTAGGGCAAAGCATTCTGTTGTGCTGTCCATTGACCTCGAAAAGGCGTTCGATCGAACACCTAAGAACTCAGTTCTCCAGCAGCTGAAACAATGGAGCATGGGGAAGAGATTTGTTGACACCGTCGACTCGTTTTTGACGAAAAGAAGGATTAAGGTCAGAGCAGGAGGACATTTCTCCACTGTCCGCACCCTACAGAACGGACTCCCACAAAGGGTCGCCCCTCTCGGTCCACCTTTTCAACGTCTTCATCCACTCTCTGTCAGAGAGCTTGGATAAGGTTCCAAATCTCTTCTACCACATCTATGCTGATAATATCATCTGCTGTGCTTCTGGTGAGCTCCCATTTGTCAACCAAGCGCTCAACAGAGCTCTGAGAGCAATCTCAGTCTGGGCCGACACAAATGGGGACAAAATCTCACTCAACAAGCTTGAAGCTCTACATGTTTGTCGGAGACGCAAATGTGCAGAGAACGCCTTTGAGAGCGACATAGCTTCTATCCCGCTACTAAAAAGCCTCAAAATTCTTGGGCTTGTCTTCTCGCACAATCTAAACTGGTCAAAGCACTCGGCGATCGTTGCAGAATCGGTTAGAAGTAGGAATAACCTGCTAAAGATGATCTGCAGAAGAAATGCTGGGCCACCAAAATAGCGAAACAGTTGGTAGTTGGCAAGGCAGATTACTGCATAACAATCTATGGCTTCAGCATGGTTATGAACATCCGCAAAGTCCAGGCATCCATAAACGCCACCGCCAGGATAGCCCTCGGCGCACTTCGCACAACTCCCATCAATAGTCTCCTCATTGAATCAGGCTTCCCTACAATCACACAAAGAAGAGACGAGCTCGCTGGCAACCTGTTTTTCAAGACCCTCCATATTCCCAGCTCACCACTCCGCCTCTACACCTTGGACATCCTATCCCAGAACCCTATCCCCACCAAGTGCACCTGCTCTAGCTTGACTAAAATCATTACTAACATCCCAGAATCCCTTAAAATCATCCCTTTTAATCCCGAACACCTCAACCCAACGCGCCCCGTTCCTCCTTGGAGGGTTCTTACGAGAAGAATCCTATTGAACGCAAAGAGCTATGAACACCTAGACAGAACGAACAAAATAAGACTACATACTGACACTTACCAACGAATACAAGCTAACATAAAGATCTATACGGTTGGCTCAAAGGATGAGGAAGACCTAGGTATAGCGATCTGGACAGAGTACAAAACTTCCGCACTCCCATGCGCTTCCAAACTGCCAACGTGGTCAGATGTCTTTACGGCCGAGCTGACGGCTGTTTGGAAGGCTGTCAGATGGGCCTCCAAATAGGAGGGTACTTGTGCCATCTTCTCGGACAGCCTGTCCTCGCTGAAGGCCATTCAAAACCTCAAGAACACGAACCCGTTGGCAGTAAACAAAATTAAGGAAGACACAGCATGACAGCAGAAGTTCTACTTGGCGCGAATCTGGTACATTCCTAGCAAGCCATTATAAGGAAGTGAGCAAACCAGTGATGCCTGATCTTCCAAGGCAGAACATGCATGCAACGGTGCATCGAATTACAGAGACTACTAAACGAACTCGGGACTACAAAAACTCCAACAGAACTCCTCACCTATAGGGAGGAGGACACGAACATAGACTGTAACTACTAACATACGAACCCTACCAGCTCTGGCTGCAACACAGTAAGTAAGTAAGTATAAATTAATTATTACAAAAAAAAAATATATATATAAAAAATGAACTTGTTAAAATTATTATCAAAAGAAAAATAAAAAAAAATAAATGAATTTGTTAAAATAAAATTATTATCTAAATAAAAAGAATATAAATAGAGGAAAATTATACAAATAGAACTACATAATGTTACATCAAAAATTAAAACTTCAGAAGATAATAAAACTTAAATCAATTAAGGATGTAATAACTTAAAACTGGGACAAATATACATAACTTAATCCTATGCTATTATTAAATTTAAACTCTAGTTATTATACACAAAACTGTAATCTAGTCAAGCACAAATCCAAAGAATATTAACAAGATGGAAAATTAAACAACATAAAAATAGTTATTAAACAAACAAACTTCTTACTTTTTGTACTAATAATATTAAGCTCCTATTTTGTTCTCTCCGTTGCTTTTAGATCAATTTTGCATTTTCTCCTTATTTTGTTCACTCTCTTCTTCCTAGATTGATTTTTGTATTTTCCACCTCTTAGTTAAGCTCTTAGAATTACTTAGATGAGCCAGGTCTAGGCATAACACCTAAAAAATAAGAAGCATTCAAATAAAACTTGTAAATGAATTGTTGCAAAATAATGAATTGTTAACTGTAAGTTAAATCAAGTCAGTTAAAAACACTAGACAGCTGCCCAGATGGCCTAGTAGCCGTGGGCCCTTTTACATTAGTTGATAATTAGGTTAGGTTAGTTCTAGATCTTTTTGAATAATAAATAAATAAATAAATAAATAAATAAAAATAAGATCATTTGTAATAAATATACAGAAAAGGGTCCAGACGCCAGAAAAATCTTGAAAGCTCCTGAAAATCCTAAGCTTGAATATGCTTTATTTACGTGCAACGAACGTGAAATACTAATGGAAAAGGGCAAATATTTCGATGAAAGTCTTGGAGGAACAGGATACTAAGTTCATAAACGTTATTCGGGACAGAATCTAACTGCAGCCTAAGTCTATAATTCTGATAAATCAAACTTGTACTGGAAAATGATATCAGATAAAACGTTGCCCCTTCTGGGTTAGAGAGTAGTGCCCCAGGGTTCAAAGTATCGAAGGAGAGACCACATTTATACCATGCGGAAATGCAACCGGAACGCTGGTGTTGGCAAAGCACAAAAGCAACGTGCATTTGCTACACTGCTATATTCAAATTACCGCTGAAAGCACTTCTACTTCTTGCGTCGACGCCACTGACTTATAACAATGGACTGAGCCAAAACCCTCGAGAATACTTCACAAGCCATGAAACAGACTCCCTCCCTGCAGTGTTCTTATGTAAAACTGACAAAAGTTTGATTTGAATAGCTCCTCCGCCCTAAACTACTATTCATACACAAAAGTGGTGTTCTGATAATCTTAATCTTGCTTTCTTATCTTCCGAACCGTAATAAAAATGTCATACCTTTCCTAACAAAATTATTTAAACAAATTTATCTTAACCAAATGACTACGATTCCTCAAACAAAAATTCTCAGCTAAGTAATCATTGTAATGGCGCTGTGCCGTCATGATGAGATACCGTGGGCTAATGATATCGAATGTAACTGCTACAGATTCGAACTCCGGCTGCACATAAACACATGCAATTATCACTCAGCTGAGAGGTATTGAGCCTACTTTGTAATCAAAACTATTTTATTATTTTGTTAAGTAAGGTATATAAGAAGTGTAGCCTTTGGGAAGGTAAGGAACCAAGCTTTAAATTACTGGAAGAATATTTTCCTGTATGGATAGTAGTTTAGGCTCTATAGCATATATAAAGTCAATATTTGGTACTTTTCCATAAGTATCAATATAGAACATTTTAGAAAACGGACTCACAACGCATACATATAGATTTCTGTTTAATAGCTTGGGAAGTATTCTCGAGGGTTTTGACTGAGCGTATTACCATCTTCCTATAGGAAAAATGGCACAAGTTTTATAGTTTTCTCTTTCGCCCTATGGGCAAAGTTGGAGCTACCAACACAAAATATTTGCTTACTGAACGTTTTCTTATGACATTTGATATTTTTATGTTGGCTACAGATGCAATCACCGCAGAAAGCATAAGGAAAAGATAGTGTTTATACATGGTATAAAGACTACTGTAGTGCTTATACCATGGTGTTTACCATGCTCCGGGTCTGGCCCATACGCATGATTCAGGTAAGAATAACTTTTGAAAATTAAAGTCGGCAAGTTTAATTCCTTATAAGCCTTTAAAATATCACTTGGGTGCAAGAAAACATATATATTTTTTTTAATTTAATTCAATTTACGAGTGTGAAATTTCATCTGATTGGTTGAGTGTTACAGGTTTTTTTATGCAGTAAGCGTTTTAAAGGGTGCTCTAACGGTGATATTCAGAAATCTAATATTTGTGCCACATGAAATAGCAAATTGTTATAAGTCAGTGGTCGACGGGAAGAAGATCTGATATCGATTGATCAAACTTTTACTGCTCTGCCAAATTATACGGTCGTAATTCTTAGTTAAATAACATTTTTGCATGATAAATGCTGCGTTCCTTTTCTCGTTCTGAATGAATCTGTATGAATCGACAGAACGATGTCATAATTTAATTCTGTGCTCATAGAAAAGGAACGGAACAGAACCATTTCAAGTGTTTGACATTTCTTCCATTTGATAAAAGCAAGTAAAAATTTATAAAAATTGTTGTTTATGAAAAATAAAGCCATTTTCCAACAAAGGAAACTTAAACTCAACAATTACGACCTCGTCCAAATTGTAAACAACACATTCACGAATACAAATTGAAATCGTTCTGCTTGAATCCGGGAAAAACTGAGGTGCATTCAGAACGATTCGGAGGCCGAAAAAGGCGATGACAGATTGAAACTAAATCGTTCGGCCCGAGAAAAAGAAAGACATTAATTGAAAAAACTCATTCTGAACGAGAAAAGGAACGTAGCATAAAACATTACTTTACAAATAACTTTGCGTTACTTTGAAAAAGGCCTTTCAAAATATCTACTTACTATAATCCGAACGCCTCGTACATCCGAACAGGATATAAATTTTGGGTGTTCGTTCTATCCAGGCCCCGCTGTGCATACCTATATCGCATTCTCATTATTTTATTTTTCTATTTAAGACTTTGCACCTTTTTGCATATTTTGTAGATCCTACAACTAAAATTAAGTCTTTCTTCGCTTAAATTGTTTTAACTTTTTCAAGCATCCCCAATGGAATATATACCTACATGTGGAATACATAATTTCCTTTCTTTGCAAAGGGTATTTATAATTTTCTCGTTTATTTACAGACACTACAAAAATTCTTAAAAAATGATATCCACGTGTCAACAAAATTGGCCCAGTATTTACTACAGTTTACTATGCCGGGGTCATATTTTCCAAACTTATCGATTTAGCTCAGAAACTCATAGGATTTCAGGGGAAAGCGCAGCGCCCAAACAAAGGCACCATACATACATTCGCCCTGATGTAATCGCTGTGATTGGTATAGTTAAGTCAAATTAATTCAAAGAACCTGAAATCCAGCGAACTTAATAAACTGTTTAGAAGCTTTTTTGTTGTGAAAGCTTTGGGTTCTAAAACAAAATGGGTTTATCGTACACCTGTCTTATCTTGTTGGAAAAAGAAAAATACGACATAAACATGATAAGTGAAGAGATATGGAAGAGAATTAGAATTAGATTCTTTTACATTATATAAAAAAAATATTTTATATATCTGACACGATCAATCATTATTAGGGCTCAGAATTCCTTGACTTCCACTACTAAGAAATATTTATAAAATAAAGCGTGGAAATAAATAAAAGTGTGTAGGTACTCCCCAAGCCATGAAACAGAAATCCATTCATATAAGCATGTTGGACCGAGTCCCTAAAAAGTTCTATGTTGATACTTATATAAAAGTGAACAGGCATTGATAGAGCCTAAACTACTATCCATACAGGACAATATCCATATTTTAAACTTGGCTCCTTGTTTCTAAAGACTAAGGTCATCGGCAAACTTATAACATGCAAGGACTGGACACGTAGAATAAAAATATGCAACGCTTTTCTAGAATATAAAAATATCAATGCCTCGACGATGCGAATATACTGTGACGATCCCTCGACTTGGCACTCGATGACGTGCCCAAGGGTCACATCGAAAAACGAAAACGTACGAATAATAATAATCACTTCCGCACCGAAAATTCGTACATATCAAAAACGAACGAATAAAAGTTGGGCTGGGTTTGTATCAAATGTAAATAAGCGGAAATGAGGTTATGTAAAACCGAAAAGCATATTCGTTCGTGTGTGGAAGGAACATAGTATGGAACGAAAATATACTTACAGTTCGCAACGAAAATTTGTTTCTCGTACGAATAAACATGAGAATGTGTTTTAATTGAAATAAAGCTTTAAATATGAATATTTTTTTACTGAAACTGTAATTAGAATAAATATCCAATATTTTATTACATATTGCGGAAAATTTTTGTTAGTTTAGGACAAAATTTGTGTTTTTCGGTTTAGAGTTTTCGTTTTTCAATGTGCAAACGGCCTAACCCAGAAATGCCTCGCTCCAAGGTATATAGAATACAAGTGTTCCCATTACGTACCATGTTCCCCTATTAGGTGACGTAATATTGTGAAATGTATAGGAAAGTACGGCACAGAGAACACCAAGGTATATAGAAGACAAGATATACCCATTACGAACCATGTTCCCCTATTAGGTGACGTAATATTGTGAAATATATAGGAAAGTACGGCACAGAGAACACCAACGTATATAGAAGACAAGTATTCATTACGAACCATGTTGCCCTATTAGGTGACGTAATATTGTGAACTATATAGGAAAGTACGGTACAGAGAACACAATATTCTCTCTCTTCTCTGTCTTTTCCATAAAAATGTATATACTGTTACGCGCCACAAAGTGATACAAGCGACATGTATTGGAAATGGAAACAACTTTAGGTTAGTGACATCCTAGTAAACTGGGTTTGGAGAATGGAATATTCAGGAAGGTTCTGGGATAATTCGTAGAGTATAAATACGGCGCTACTCACATCCAGGAGGCGAGTCTTATTTCAGACAGTGAAGTGAACGAAGCAAACTATTTGGATTGCGATAATTAGAAGTATAGTACTAGCGATAACTATAAAGAGTTGATTTGATAACTATTTGTGAATTTGTGAGAGTAAACAGTAAAGTTAAATAAAGAAAGAACTTTTGAATGATTATTGTTTTAAATAACGAACTAAGGCTACACTCGTAACAACTGTTGTCAGAAGTAAAATAAAATCGCGAAATAAAGTGGTGGCATTTGACTTTGAAATTCAAAGAGTGATTAATTGTGTGAAATCGTGCGTAAAAAATCCGAAAGATAATTTTATATTAAACTGTGAGTGAAGTATTAAAGTAATGGGACGCAAACTAGAGGAGCTTCGCATACAGGAATTGAAAGTGGAGTTGGGGAGGCGGTCATTGCAAACGACAGGTCTAAAGAATGTTCTAATGGAGACAAGCTTTGATAGAGGAAGAAAAGAATCCTGAGACATTTGTTTTCGAAGAAGAACCTGAAGCTGATGAAGAGCCTGCGATGAACATAGAACAGCTTTTAAGTATGTGGCAGCTGAACACTGGACAATTTAGATATTGTTCACAAATTTTTATATCTAAGTTGCCACAAGATAAACGTCAGCATAAAAACAATTGTATCATCGAAACGTGGTAGGCTTTTGATGTATTAATTAAATATAATAATAAAGAATTTCATTCGTACGGTTGTAATTTCTTTCGACGTGTCGAACCTTTATATCCCCACAAAGTGGTGACCCCGACGTGATCGGGTTAGATTAAACTTATCCGTGAACGTAAATTATTGTGCGGGAGGTTCCAAAGAAAAACTTTTCCTCCCTGGAAATTACAATATCGACTCCTATCTGGACCTTAAAAATTATACTGAAAAAGATGGGAGGCAACGACGAGGACCAAGAGGAAAATTTAAGTACCAAACCGGAGGGCGAGGAACAAAATGAATCTGCGGCAGAAATTGCACCATTTTGGGCCGATTCGCCGGATATTTGGTTTGCGCAGGTTGAAGCACAATTTTTAACCTGCGGCATTACCCAAGATGGCACAAAATTCAACCACGTTCTAGGCGCGATTGACAGCAAGGTGTTAGCCCAGGTTCGTGATGCCGTACTTAATCCTCCGCGTGTAAATAAATATGCTAATACAAAGGAGACCTTAATTAGACGATATTCCGATTCGGCGGAGAAAAAAATCACTCGCCTTTTGAACGAAGTCTCATTAGGTGACAAGCGTCCTACGCAATTGCTAAACGAGATGGAGCACCGCGCAGGTACTACTACACCTGAGGCACTGTTACGATCTCTCTGGCTAAATCGATTGCCACAACAAGTGCGTATAATTTTATCCACGAGCAAAGATAATATTCGGGCATTAGCAGAAATGGCTGACAAGATATTGGAAGTAGGCGAGTTCAGCAGTGTGTCCACTGTCACAGTAGATAGGTCAGATGGTGATTTATCGTCAAGGCTTTCAAGCTTAGAGACACAAGTACGATCCTTGACACGCACGGTTGCCGCGTTAAGTCATTCACGAACGAGATCTCGCAGTAAAGAGAAATCTAGCTCCAATATCAATAAAGATGCTGGGCCACTCACCTGTCATTATCATCGTCAGTTCGGAGTTCGTGCAAGAAAGTGTAGACCACCCTGCAATTTTCCAAACGAAAATCAAGCGGGAAACTAGAGGACTGTTCGGTAGATGAGGCGAGCTTGAACAGTCTAGCTAGTCATCGCCTTTTTATACGAGACAAGAACTCTCAACAACAATTCTTAATCGACACTGGTGCTGATGTTTCGATTGTTCCTCCTTCAACCAAGGAAGTGCTGAATCCACCAGGGAAATTATGTTTATATGCAGCTAATGGCAGCTTGATCCCTACATTTGGTGAACGACGTTGGACCTTGAATCTTGGGTTGAGACGTCCGTATCAATGGAATTTTGTTATTGCAAAAACAAAACATGCAATCTTAGGCGCTGATTTCCTCAGCAGATTTGGATTACTAGTCGACGTGAAAGGAGGTAAATTAATTGACAGTATAACTAATATTAATATTCCTATCTCTTTCAAGAAGATTCGACATCACACAATTTCGACTATTGATGTAAATAGTCCATTCGCAGACATTTTGAAGAAATTTGTGGATGTAACAGTATTGCCAACTAACAAGTCACAGACTCTTACCAATGTTACCCATCACATCGAAACAAAAGGACCTCCGGTGTTCGCGCGCACACGTCCGCTACCTCCCGACAGGCTAAAGGCAGCTCGGGCAGAATTTGAATTTTTATTACAGCATGGAATTTGTCAACCTTCCAAAAGCAATTGGGCAAGCCCTCTGCACATGGTACAAAAGCCTGATGGTGGATGGCGCCCATGTGGTGATTATCGCCGTCTCAACGCTATTACGGTGCCGGATCGATATCCCATTCCGTTCATTCAGGACTTGACTCACGTTTGCCATGGCAAGAACATTTTCTCCAAGCTCGACTTACAGCGTGCTTATCATCAGATACCGCTATTAGTACGCCCTTCGGACTTTTTGAGTTCCGGTATATGACATTTGGGTTATGCAACGCCGGCCAAACGCTACAGCGCTTCATGCACGAGATTCTTCGAGGACACGACTTCGTTTTCTCTTATGTCGATGACGTTTTCTTAGCTTCGGAGAACATTGAACAACATCGCAAACATCTACGAACGATTATGCAAATTTTACGCCAGCATGGCCTCACTATTAACGCATCGAAGTGTCAATTCAGTAAGGAGGAAATTAATTTCCTAGGTCACAAAATCAGCAATTCTGGCATTCAACCATTGCCCGAAAAAGTTCTAGCTATTCAGAGCTTTGAACGTCCCAAGACGGTGAAGGAACTGAAGCGATTTCTAGCCATGATTTCATTTTACCAGCGATTTATTCCACGCGCGGTGAATAACCAGATGATACTTCGCTCTCTGATTACTACCAATAAAAGAAACGACACGACTCCTTTGAATTGGACGCAAGACACTACAGTAGCGTTCGAAGCTTGTAAACCGGATCTGTCTAATTCAACGCTGTTGACACATCCAGCACCAAATGCACCTCTCTGTTTATTTGTGGACGCATCTGATAAGGCAGCGGGTGCCGCTCTGAATCAGACAATCAGTGGAAGGACAACACCGCTCGCTTTCTATTCGAAACGATTTACTCCTGCTGAACAAAGGTACAGTACCTACGACAGAGAATTGTGTGCAATGTACAGAGCCATAAAGTACTTCCGAAATCAGTTGGAGGGAAGAATTTTTCACGTACTAACGGATCATAAGCCATTAACGTTTGCCTTCCAACAAAAAGCAGATAAAACTTCTCCCCGGCAAACTCGACATCTTAACTTCATAGGTCAGTTCACTACTGACATTCGTTACATCGCTGGCCGTGAGAACACAGTAGCCGATACTCTGTCCAGAGTGGATGTTATTTCGTCCAACACAACTGCAATCAACTTTAAAAGGTTAGCAATGGAACAAAGGAACGATTCAAGCTTTCAAGAACTCGTGAAGAATCCGCAAAAATTGTCCTTGGTAATTAAGGAATTGAAATTACCAGAAATGGAAGAAACTATTTATTGCGATACGTCCCAGAATCGTATACGACCAGTTGTCCCCAAAGCATGCCGAGACGAGATTTTCCACAAACTCCACGGATTGTCGCATCCTGGAGCAAGAGCTACGACCAAGCTGATCGCTGAGAGATTTGTTTGGCCATCTTTACGACAGGACTGCTCTCGTCTGGTGAAGATGTGCATTCACTGCCAACGGGCTAAGGTGCACAGACATACGAAGACAGCTATTTCGACATACGTAGTACCCAGCGAGCGGTTTTCACATATCAACATCGATCTAATAGGACCGCTACCTCCATCGGGAAATTTCAACTACTGCTTGACTTGTATCGACCGATTCACGCGTTGGCCAGAAGCCTTACCGCTTCCAGACATGAAAGCAACTACCGTGGCAAAAGCTCTCATCGATGGATGGATATCCCGATTTGGTATTCCCTCACGAATTTCTACAGACTTGGGACGTCAATTCGAGTCTGAACTGTTCAGCGAACTCACCAAAACGCTCGGTATAACACATCTCCGTACAACTCCATACCACCCCCAGGCAAATGGCATGATAGAAAGATGGCATCGAACGTTGAAGTCAGCATTGATGTGCCAAAAGGCAGCTAACTGGAGTGAAGTCCTACCTATCATTCTTTTAGGTATGCGATGCATAGTCAAAGAAGATATACAGGCAACTCCGGCAGAAATGGTATACGGTAGCACATTAAGGTTACCCGGCGAATTTGTCGCAGAGCCAAGTAAAAAATCGTCAGCTACAGAATTCCTCGTACAGCTCAGGAAACACATGGCTCTAATTAAACCGAAGCAAGCAGCTCATCATGATAATCCAACGGTATTCGTTCACAAGGATTTAAAAACTAGCACACACGTTTTCGTACGAAACGATACAATTCGCCCATCTCTTACACCACCATATGATGGCCCATATAGAGTCGTGGGAAAAAAGGACAAATACTATATAGTGGAAATGAAAAATCGTAAGGCGAAAATTTCAATCGACCGCTTGAAGCCAGCATACACTATGACCGAACTACAAGTGGAGCCCACAGCAACACCAAGTCCACCCCTCACAGCGCCAGAAAAGACGACAAGGGCAGGACGGAGGATCAAGATTCCACTTCGTTTTCAACAACGCTAATACGTTTACACTAGGAGGGGAGTAATTTGGCAGCTGAACACTGGACAATTTAGATATTGTTCACAAATTTTTATATCTAAATTGCCACAAGATAAACGTCAGCATAAAAACAATTGTATCATCGAAACGTGGTAGGCTTTTGATGTATTAATTAAATATAATAATAAAGAATTTCATTCGTACGGTTGTAATTTCTTTCGACGTGTCGAACCTTTATATCCCCACAAGTACTTTAATGAGCAAAATGGAAGCCCGTTTTGATGAACAAAAGAATTCTCTCCAGGAACAAAAGAATTCTGTCGAGGAACACAAGAAATCTATGGAAACCCGTTTGGACGAACAAAAGAATTCTCTAGAACCCCGTTTGGATGAGCAAGCATGTTTAGAAGAACAAAAGAGTTCTTTGGAAGCCCGTTGGGATGAACAAAAGAGTTCTTTGCAGAATTGTCTAGAAACCTGTTTGGAGGAACAGAAGAATTTTATTAAAAATTTATTAGACGAACAAAATGTGAAAATTGAAGGAATCCAGCAGGAAGTGTTAGAAGTTCAGCAACAAGTGTCGGAAGTACAACAAAATGTTACGGAGAAGCTTGACAACTTTAAGGCAGATTTGGAGAGGATGAAGCATAGACAACCTCGGCATGAAGGAACTGAAATATCCGGTGCAGGCAGAATGAAGCCTCCAATATTTGATGGATAAAATTCGTGGCATATTTTCAAGAGACAATTCAATGCAGCTTCCGAAGTAAATGGATGGAATGACAGACAAAGCTTACGTTATGGAGATGAACACATGCAGCAAGTATATCGCTGGCAGTTACGCAACAGGATTCAGAAGCATGGCGAATCACTACAACAACTGCAGGCTGATGTGGAAAGATTAGCTTATCTTTCATACTCTAGCGTCAATGCAGAGTTCCTTAATGAAGTGGCAACAGAAGCATTTGTGAATGCTATTGCAGATCAAAATTTACAACAAGCACTAAGGCTAGCAGGAAAGAAGTCAACAGCAGAAGCGCTAGCCTATGCATTAGCATATGAATCTGCTAGACAAGCTTCTCGGAGTGCAGTATGAGTGAGAGTAATTTCGGTGGAGGAATGTACTTGCAACAGAATGCAGTCATTATAGAGCACTCCGTCACGTGGTATTCTAAGATGCTGGAATTGCAATAGACCCGGACACCTCCAAAGGGGCTGCAGAAAACGCCGACGAATGGAGTCACAAGAAAAGGAGGACAGAAAAGTATGCCAGAGATGTGGAGCCAGGGAGCAAGCTAATCGTGGAGAGACTAAAAATGAAACAGCGACTAGTCACATCAGCTCTTCTGTTGGACAGTCGAAAAACATGTAAAAACCAACTTTGCGGGGCAGAACTTGGTTGGTAGAGTCGGCAGCCCCGAAGTCATCATTCAGGTAGCCCAGTTGCAGACAAATAATAGCAGTCTCGTTATATATGGAAGTGTAGGGAAAAATGATGACATCGGGATCTGCCGATTCTATCTGGTGGAGCCTAACCCTACAAAAGTAACATCGAACATCATCGTTGGTAAGACTTTAGTGATGCCAGAAGGCGCAACATTAATTCCAGTTAGAGTGCTCAATACATCCGAAAATGAGGTACAACTAAAAGAAGGTGCTATAATTGGAAACTGTGAACCCGTTTATCAGATTGTTAATTTGGAAAATGGTAGTAATATTAAGGAGGCAATACGTATACCAGCTACTACTCAACAGGTTCGGAAACTTCTTTCATCTAGTGCCTTAAGTGAACAGCAATACAACGATGCCAAAGAGATGATCGATGAATTTTCGGAATTATCTGCAATGAATGATGATGATTTCGGCAAAACAAAACTTGTCCAGCATCGGATCAGTACAGGAAATTCTAGGCCCATTCGGCAACCACCACGAAGACTACCATTAGCCAAACAACCAGAAGTTGCAGATATGTTAAATTCCATGAAGGAACAAGGCATAATTGAGGAATCTAACAGCCCTTGGACATCGCCAGTTGTTTTGGTCAGGAAAAAGGATGGCAGCACCCGATTCTGTTGTGGACTACCGCCAACTAAATAATGTAACAAGAAAGGATAGCTATCCATTACCAAGGATTGATGACACATTGGACACCCTTTCTGGAGCGCAATGGTTTTCCACATTGGATTTGAAGAGCGGTTACTAGTAAGTGGAAATACATCCCCAGGACCGAGAGAAAACTGCTTTCTCAGTTGGAAGTGGCTTATGGCAATTCAAAGTTATGCCATTTGGATTATGTAATGCTCCAGCCACATTCGAACGATTCATGGAATGTGTTTTACGAGGATTAACCTGGAAAACATGTCTTGTCTACTTAGATGACATAATTGTGATCGGAAGAACATTCGAGGAACATAAAAACAACTTACGGGACGTACTTCAAAGACTGAGAGATGCGAAACTGAAGCTCAGTACGAATAAATGCGCTCTCTTCAAGAATGAAGTAAAATATTTGGGGCATATTGTTTCATCACAAGGAGTAAGAACTGATCCAGAGAAGATAAGAGCTGTCAAAAATTGGCCTGTTCCAAAGGACAAACATCAATTAAGGAGTTTTCTTGGATTAGCTACCTACTACAGGCGATTCGTAACAGGTTTTGGAGATATAGCAAGGAGCCTACATCAACTTACAGAAAAAGGAATATGGTCAGATAAATGTAACGAGAGTTTTGCAAATTTGAAGCAATACCTCTGTGGAACTCCAGTGCTTCACTATCCAAAGCTGGGAAAAACTTTATATTGGACACGGATGCCAGCAATGTAGGTATTGGTGCAGTGCTTTCACAGGAGGAGGATGGTCAAGAAGTGCCAGTAGCTTATTTTAGCAAAGCACTTTCAAAATCAGAGAGAAATTATTGTGCTACAAGGAAACAGCTACTTGCCATTGTAAACTCAACCAAGCATTTCCATAAATATCTCTATGGGCAGAAATTTATCCTCCGCACTGACAATGCAGTGCTTAAATGGCTTTTGCAGTTTAAGAACCCTGAGGGGCAAGTGGCGAGATGGATAGAGCGACTCCAAGCTTATGACTATGAAATCCAACACCGAAGAGGACGTATCCACGGAAATGCAGACGCCCTTTCACGACGTCCATGCAAACTAGAATGCAAACATTGCATTCGGGTGGAAGAAAAAGAAACAAAGGCAACTATACAGCTGATAAGGGTGGAACCATCGACGGGTTGGGACAACGAGAGCTTGCGAACAGCACAACGGGAAGACCCAGCTATATTACCCATTCTTGCTTGGAAAGAAGACATGGAAAGACCACAATGGAAAGATATCTCGGAGAGGAGTGAGAAACTGAAGAGCTATTGGGCTCTTTTCACGTTGAATGTGGTATATTAAAACGCAAGTGGGAATCAACTAACGGCGAGTCATTCCGAATGCAGATAGTCGTGCCAGCATCCCAGGTCAAAGATGTTCTAGAAGAAATGCACAGTGGGTCATCTGGAGAACATTTGGGGGTGAATAAAACAATTTCCAAAATACGTGAATGGTTTTATTGGTTACATATGCGAGAGGATGTTGAGGAATGGTGCCGCAGATGCACTATCTGTGCTTCTTGCAAAGGGCCACCACACAGAAGCAGAGGAGAAATGCATAAGTATAATGTATAGGAGCCCCATTTGAAAGGATAGCCATAGACATCGCTGGACCTTTTCCAGAAACAGATAACGGTAACCGTTATATATTAGTTGCTATTGACTATTTCAGTAAATGGCCTGATGCTTATGCAATCCCCAATTAAGAGTCTACCACAGTAGCGGATCAAGTAATAATGAATTGGGTCAATACATTTGATGTTCCTCATGAACTTCATTCGGACCAAGGACGGAACTTCGAATCGCGGACTTTCCAAGAGATATGTAAAATTCTGGGAATAATAAAAACCAGAACAACTCCTCTGCATCCACAATCTGATGGCATGGTAGAGCGCTTCAACAGAACATTGGTCGAGCATCTAAAGAAAGTAGTCGACTATCACCAACGCGATTGGGATCGATATATACCCACGTTCTTAATGGCCTATCGATCAGCTGTTCACAACACGACCGGACAAACTCCAGCAAAAGTGATATTCGGAAAGGAGATGCGTTTACCTAGCGACCTCAAGTTTGGTACACCTAGAGGTGAACAAAAGTTACCAGACGATTATGTATCGGAACTTAGACAACGATTAGCTGATGTACACGAGGTTACGAGAGCAAAATTAACAATAAATACCGATCGGATGAACACCCGCTATGACTTACGTGCTAACTCAGCCGGATTTAATGAAGTTGACCTTGTTTGGCTGTACAACCCGAAACGACGTAAGGGGCGTTCTCCCAAATTACAACAACACTGGGAAGGACCGTATTGAGTAGTGACTAGAATTAATGACGTAGTATATAGGATTCAACAGCGTGCAAGAGGCAAACGGAAAATCGTTCATCTAGATCGTTTATGTCAATACTGCGAGCATCAAGACCGTGGATCACCTGTGGTTCGGGACAAACAATTTTAAGAAGGGGGCAGTGTTACGCGCCACAAAGTGATACAAGCGACATCTATTGGAAATTGAAACAACTTTAGGTTAGTGACATCCTAGTCAACTGGGTTTGGAGAATGGAATATTCAGGAAGGTTCTAGGATAATTCGTAGAGTATAAATACGGCGCTACTCACATCCAGGAGGCCAGTCTTATTTGAGACAGTGAAGTGAACGAAGCAAACTATTTGGATTGCGATAATTAGAAGTACAGTACTAGCGATAACTATAGAGTTGATTTGATAACTATTTGTGAATTTGTGAGAGTAAACAGGAAAGTTAAATAAAGAAAGAACTTTTGAGTGATTATTGAAATATTGTGTTTTAAATAAGGAACTAAGGCCACGCTCGTAACAATACGTTAGTCACAGAAATACGTAACAGGCTATCAGCTGCAATGTGTGAACATTTTAATGGGAATACTTGTCTTCTATATACCTTGGTGTTTACCATGCTCCGTCTCTTTTGCCCATAATCAGGATTCAGATAAAAATAATCTTCTGAAAATTAAAGTCGGAATGAGTTTAATTTCTTATTATAAGAGTGCTTCTAAGAGATTAAAATATCACTTGAACACAAGAAATATATTTTTTTATTTAATTCGATTTTTTTCAAAAAGATATCCCTTCATCTGAACCAATGTATCCCAAATACACCGAAAATTTGCGCCCTACTTCGAATATCAGATGCCCTACCTTTAATTTGGTCCTAGCTACTGGTCTGTGTCGCCCTCCAAAAGTGCGTATAAATTCTAAGGAAAAAATTTTCAGTAAATTTATAAAGACAAATTATGGCGGGTTGATGCAACGGTGATTTTTTATGGAGCAAGGCATTGCTGGCTTACCCTTTCGTTACGTCATCAGGTACCAAATCGAGGCATCGTTAATTTTATATTCTAGAAAAGCGTTGCATATTTGTGCTCTACGTGTCCAATCTTTGTATGTTATTAGTTTGTCTATGCTGAGGTACCTTACTTAACAAAATAATAAAATAGTTTTGGTTAAAAAGGAACCGTACCATTTTACGCTCAATAGCTCTTATTTGCGTAGTCATCTGCAGGCAGATATGGAATTGAAGCGCTTAGTGAGGAAATGATGTAGGTAAGTGACATATTTAACAACTTGTAAATAGCAATTAAAGTTTCATAAATTAATTTTATGATTCGATTTATTTATTTGTCTACAGAAGTATAATCTTACAGACATTACATGCAGCTAACTATAATTATAACTAGTAGCAAGAACTTAACATATAATAGCAGTGTAAAAAGAAAAAGAAAGGAATAAAAATATCAAATGAGGAGTATAATAATATACATTATTTCAATAGGTTACAATTCTCATAAATGACTGTTTTAAAAGTTACGCTCAGCATTGTCAAATAAACAAGATAGTACTGAATTAAATTGAGAACTACAATTTGAAATTACATACTTCCTGATGACCTTAATTAGTTCTGTGATGTGATTCATAAAGCAAGTTCCTCGAACGTATAAGTCTCATTGAAGAGTAGATAAGAATTAATGACAAAAGCTGAGAGTATACCTTTAATAAAAAGGGCACAGCTTTCTTGCCCTTTGAGTTCTAAAGTCGAAATACCCAAAAGCAGGCATTTTATTGATACTATGGAGTAGTATTAGATCGAAAAAAGATTTAAATAAAGAAGATTTAGAAAATAATCTCTGAACAGACTCGATTCTATGATGATGATGATTCTATATGACTGCCATAAAATAGACATCAAACAGTGGATGAATACTCACATACAGACCTTGCTAAAAAACATAAAACAAGAATTCCGTTTTAAGAAAGCCAGAGTTCTATTTGCTCTAGAGACAACCGTTTCAATGTGCGGGACAAAAGATAATTTTCTATCAAATGTAACCCCCAAATCCTCAACCTCACTAACTCTCGGAAGAGGATTATTATTGATTTTATAATTAAATATGAATGGATCTAACTTCCGATGGACAGACACGATGTTGCGCTTTGAAATATTAAGGTGAACTTGATTATTATTACACCAAACAAAAAGATTATCAATGTCATTTTGAAGCAGTATGAAATCATTTGTAGATGTTATTCTAGAATAAAATTTGAGATAATCAGCAGAAATTAGCAAGTTGGCAAATTATATTTAAATAAATTATATTTAATAAATGACACAAAAAGTAAAGTTCCCAAAGGGGCTGCCTTGAGGAACACCTAAGTTGATATTGATTATTCTTGATTTAAGGTGGCCAATTTTGACATGTTGTTTTCGATTTTTATTTATTTTGTTTATTTTATATTGGTTTGTTCTGGTATTTCACTATTAAGGATACGTTGAAATGAACTACATATGTAGATAACAACGCAAGAAACGATTTTCAAAAACTATTTTTGTACTTAGAGCGCTTCACCTATTACTGATCTATTCAAAACATTGTTTTAGTCAATATAACACGAAAAACTCAAAACAAATTTGCTGGAAATGATATCTGTCTCCAAATTACGTTGCATCACAACTCCTCTCAAGTCGCCCATACCTTGTTAAAATTAGTATCACGGTACAGAGAATACAAGCTATTCTCATTAAATTTTGACACATGAGCTGTGACGAATTTTCGTCCACTAATGTATATACATTTCTATTGAAACGACATAGAGAGGAGAGAAAGTATGTTATCTATACCGTGCTTTCCTTTAGATTACATGACATTTCGTTTTCGTCCACTAATGGTGGAACGTGGTTTGTAATGAGAATAGCTTGTATTCTCTGTACCTTGTATTGGTATCATGGTTCTAAATGCTGAATACACATGATTAACTGCTCACATTACACATAAGCTCGTGCTCATCTCGTCAAATGAAGGAGAAGAGACATTTTTGTAAGCATGAATCTTCAAATGCAAGAGTTGGAAGCAAACACAAAAATCCATGTGGTTTTACGATATCGTTTTACCATGCATTGTACATAGATTAGGCATTACACGTTGCGTCGTCCATTTTTAGGCTACTATTAGCTTGGTCTTAAACGAGTTTCCTAATTATTACATTTAAGCAATTAAAAAGGATGTTGAATTTTAGCGATTCCGCAGCAGGCCACAAAAACCCAATATTCGTATTCTTATTTCCTCAAAACGTGTTAGATTGTCTAATTCTAGGTGGGCTAAATGCTATGTCGTCAACATAGCCAAGCCTGCTTTGTGTCTTATAAAGAGATTGTATATTTGTTTGACCAATTTTGGTATATTCTTCCGTGGCTTGGTATTCCTTTGGGAAGGCCCACATTAATCGTATGGAAGCAATTGAACGTGTTCTTGCGTTTGCTCTGCCTGTTTTTCACTGGAATCATTCCACTTTCCTTGACTTAAGCTGGTCTTACTTGAAAAAATAAATGTGATATATTTTCAAAACAGTTTTGATTTTTGAAAATTATATAGTTTTAAGAATTCCTTTTCCCCCATAGATATTAATAATAATTTAAATGAGATAAATTTCTTCAATTTAAGTCTCTTCACCTAATTTTTTTAATAAAATTGACTTAATTCAAATTGAAAATCAACTAATTTTAGAGCAAGATTTTTGCTCCAATGATTAATAAAATCCAAGAAAATAGGATAAACTAATAATTTTACTAATAAAGTAGTATATTAATTTCAGATTTTTAAGAAAAACAAAACCTTTATATTTTATCGGCCGAAAAATTCGACCTATGAAACATAAAACTTGTGTTTTCCTTAAAAATGTGAGATAAATATACTATTTTATTCGTAAAATTATTAGTTTATCCTATTTCCCATGATTTTATTAATTATTTGAGAAAAAATCTTGTTTTAAAGTGTAATAAATTGAGTTTTTCGATTTACGTTTTTTGATTCTTGTGTTTGATGTGAAAGTGCATGTAAATTTGTATATATATTTTTTAATTCGTAGTTTTTTTAATGTTTTTTTAAATAAAAAAAGCATGCAGGATTCGAATGCGTTACAGGACTCTGGGCTTTTCTCAAGTTTATATCTAATAATTTTTATATAAATCGGTAGTATATACTTAGCTTTGGAAGAATTTCTGTTAATCTGTTATTCTCTTATCTAAAAATCTTCTATGAAAATCTGTGATTGTTGTGTAAAAACCTGTCTCATCTTCTTTTTTAGCTTGAAAGTAAGTTAAAACATGTCGTTTCAATAATTACTAAACAAATAAATCTCAAAAGTATTACCATCTTTAAATGAAAACCTTTTTCTTTTGAGTTCGTCTTGATCCACTTATCATGTAAGCATACATACATACCTAATAAGTTTTAAAATAAAAAGAAAATCGTTAAAACCTTCGTAGAATAGAAATATTTTGGATTATTTATATACATTAGGGAAATGATAAATCTAAAAATTTCAACAAACTGTTGTTTCTGATAGTTATAAAATTGTATAAGAGATAGACCTATAATAATACATAAAAGTCTTAAAATTTATATTTAGATTCTTGCTTTTAAAAAAAAATATTTTAAAATAGGAGGATATTAATTTTTTCTTTCTTTTTAATAACCTATGAGAAGTTATTTTAATCTGTTAAATTTAAGAACATTTTGATACAGTATAAATAAAAATTTTCTATAATGTCACGCTTATAATAATATCCTTTTTTGAAATGGGTCACGATGCATACATTTACCCATACTTCAATGTATGTTATTGCTATAGCTGGCTCCCTATCCAAAAATCATTCCAGAACCATTCTATACCCTTGGATTTTTCTGCTATTATATATCCTACTATTCCCGTTGTATTGTGACCTATTTTTGCCATAGCCCTTCGTACGGCTCCATCATTTTATCCAAACTTGGTTAGTACGTACACGTGCAGGGCCGAACCAGATTTTTATTGAGCCCTAAGTCATGTATGTACATACATACATGCATACATATGTATTTATCTGGGACCGTAAACAGAGTTCCGGGTTTTTGATAAGTTTATATACTTCCGTTTATCGACTTACCAACACAATAACGTGTTGTACTCATCACACTACCATAACTTCTCAATCCGGGAATGCCTTCTGTAACCTAATTTTAAATTTCTCCATGTTGTTCCAGATTCCAAGCTTTTCTGTATAGGATATCCCCTTCTCGTTCTTACCGTAAAGCTCTTTAAATAATTGCTGTATGCATGGCCCCTTTAGGTTGGTTCATTCGACAATACTCTAACTCTCAACTCAGCCTACTCCACTCACACTCGCAATATCACACCTAGAGATATATTTTCATCCTAAAGTAGATTTATATAACCAATATCAAGAATTTTAATCCTTGAATATACATTTTTTAGTAGTAGTTGTAGCTCGATATATTTTTACCAGTAGATATGTATAAAAAGTCGTTGACTGTTTTTTGCTTTATAGAAGTGGTAGAAAAAAGTTTACCCTAAGCCCGTAATAATGAACTGTTCATAGCTAGCTGTACCAGCATTTTCAGGTTACCTGGATGCTGCGATATGCTTATCTGAAAGTAGGTCATGCCCTAAATGCACCAACATTGGAGAATGTAACATGAGGGAAGTGTGTTCCTGAAATAGGTCAAGATTGCCTTGCAGCATGATGCTATATTTTACTGATGAAAGATAGGTTAAGTATAGATACAATTGTCACGGTATAGTTTCTATACCTACTACCGACATAGATATAATCACATATGAATATTAATTCGATGAATGGATTAATTGATAAGGTTATTAAGTGTAGAACACAATACATTTTAAAAAAAATTATAACTGTAACTAGATGACAAAATTCTGCTGCGAAATAATGCTAGGCATCTTCAATGCAATTTGTCCAAAAGTAAGATATAATATTCATCTTACTAAAATTATCCTAGAAACTTCCCGCTGCTGTTAATTATAAGTATGATTAAAACTTTCTGCTAATACTAAATTAAAAAAAAAAATACCATGAACAGCTAAATATTTTAGTACCGTTTGACTTACCAGATTGGAGATTATGTTTTATTGATGAGACGCTTTGCTAATTTAATTAACAAACCACAAAATATTGTACGTTGCGATGGAATAATAAACTTGTTAAAAGCAACGTGTAAACGTGATAAGCATTTGCTGAAAGTATGCACTTTCTTTCATACCCCGGTATTCATATTGTTGGACTCAGGTGCCCAATGCTCCGAGTCACACCCATAAGGCCAATAAGTACATCAATATATTGTCCTGTACAGTATACTGATGCATCATAAGTTAAACCTCATTTAAAATGCACTCTTTCACATTATAATAAAACTCAATCAAGCATAAATTGCATTTTATTATCAGGACACACATTCCACTCCCACGGGTTTGTTTTCAAAAAAATCGGGAGTTCTTAAGAAAATCCTTAATTTAAAAGACAAGTAAAAGAACTAGAATTGGTCTAAGACCTATTCTTATGATAGGTACTCTAGATGACTGCCCGTATGTCATTTCGTATGGTTACCCATCTGTGCAAGTTTGATTTTTGAAGTGGTTTTTCGCATATATTTCTAGACAGAAAAAATCATTAAAGCAATTTTATAGGATTTCATATTCTAAAGAACTTTTCAGTAAATTAAAACCGTATAGGACAGTATACGTAAAAATCCTAAATTGTTATATGGTAACACCAAGAAGGGGTTTCCTGATTTAGTCCATTATAGAAATTATATTTACTATTTTCATGAAAACACTATGTACAAAATTTCAGCTCTCGACGTTGACGCGGTAGTGTCCAAATATGTAGTGAAAATCGAAATTTTTGTATGGCAACCCTACAAAGGATTTACCCGATTTGTCCCGTGTTCGAACTTAATTTTAATTTTAAGACGCCATATGTAAAATTTCAACTCTATAGTTACACGCGTTCTCGAGTTATCGTGAGAACGGACTGGCGGACGGACGGACATGCAAAGATCAAAATAACTTTTAATTTTATTCTCTACCATAATTATTTCTAGGTGTTACAAACGGTATGACAAACTTAGTTTACCCTTTAAATTTCATCTAGGGTATAAAAATTGAGAAAAGCAAGGTATGAAAGTTTCATTGAAAAAAAAAAAAAAAAACTCAATAAAGCAGGAAATGTTTTTTTTTTATGTAAAACTCTTACGCGCGCTGCTGCCTTTGAGCACGGAGTGCTCGGCCCATAACAATATTAAAAGATTGATAATATCAATCTTGGTTATACAAAGATACAATGACCAAAACCCCGACGATAACCGGTATCTTTAATAGTCTCAGTTTTACTGTCTAATAATTTTAGTGCCAGCACAATTAAAATTTTGGTGAATGTCGAGCCTACGAAGCCTTCTTGCAGATCACCATACAGAGCGAAAAAGGAACCTAGAGAAAAATCATAGGTTTGTCTGGCTAAAAAGTTCCATTGACCTTGCAATCACCTGATTCCACTTTCATCAGCTTAATATAAAACAAGTAAGAAAGGTAGAATTAGTGTACGACCAATTCTTATGATACCCTAGATGAATGCCAGTATGAAATTTCCTATTGTCACCCTTCTGTGCAAGTTTGATTTTTGAAGTGGCTTTTCGCATATATTTCTAGAACGCTTTATCGGACAGAATAAATGATTATAAACAATTTTATAGGATTTCGTATTCTGAAGAAGTTTTTAGTACAATAAAAATGTCTTGGACTGATCGTTTTCACAGTATACGTAAAAAACATAAATTTTTATATGGAAACACCAAGAAGGAGTTGCCCGATTTAGTCGATTTTTGAAATATATAGTGGAAAACGAAAGTTTTGTATGGCAACCCCACGAAGGAGTTGCCCGATTTGTATCATTTTCGAACTTAATTTTACTTGTTTTTTTAAGTTCGTGTACAAGATTTCAGCTCTCTAAGTATACGCGTTCCCGCGTTATCGTGCGCACAGACGGACAGACAGATGGACGGACGGACATGCAAAAATCCAAATAACTTTTAATATTATGCGTGGGTGTCCAATCCATTTTGCTCTACCATCATTATTTCGAGGTGTTACAAACGGAATGACAAACTTAGTAGACTCTATAGATTTCATCTAGGGTATAATAAAAGAAAATTTCAGTTTTTTTCCTGCTTTGAATTGTTACTTACAACTTAACAATTGTCGTGTTGCCTTTAGCTTCCGCGTTTTTTTTTTGTGACAATCATTGTTAGTTGGTTAGAACTCAGGCGCATGCGCATACTTTGTATTTTATAATGATTAACTCTCGTTTGAATATCAGGGTACGCTCTGGGGACAACCTTGTTCAACTGAACGAATTTAGAGGGCATCTGAAAATGTTTGTTTGTGTTTGTACAAAAACTTGAAAAATTCCTTGTTTAATGACAGTTTTCTTCTGTGTAAGTGAATCCATATTGAACCCATGCAAGTTTTCGGTATGCCATTTCCTCCCTTTAGTTTGCCATCAGCGTCAACCAATTTTTTAATATTTTCAATATTGAGTTAGATATAACATGGGGGCACCAAAATCGTTTCAGTGCTTAGGGCCTCTAAGGACTTTAATCCGACTTTAATACTACTCAACTTATTGTTCCGCGTAAAGTAAAAGGTCTTTTTTTTTATCCGCACCGCAGTGTCGAGCTTGGGAGTTCTTTACCCATCAAAAGAGTTTCAACCGTTGGCAGTTTCAAAAGGGCCACGTGTACATAGTTACATACTTTGCTAACCACATTTCCGTACAATTTCTTAAACTTTCTTTATTTATATCAATTCATATTTCTTTTTTTATTTCTTTCCTAACTTCCTCTAATTTTGGAAATATTGTTTTCGATAGTTTTATGGTTTGATAAAATTTTGATTAATTTTTTCCTTACTCGAAATTAGTTAGAATTTAGTTTAATTTTATTCAATAAAATAAATACATTTTTGATTTGATTGATTTAAGTAGTTTGGGACCCCTTTCAGGTCCCCCGAACGAAGGCCAAGTCAAGGCCCATTGTTCAGCCTCCAGACCCATGAGCGATCGCTCATAGGTCCCAACCGGACGCTCTTATAAATTTCAGTATTGGCTCCTAGCCCTCCTTGCCGGCATCATGCAACTCTTCCAGGAGGTGTGAACGAAGAATTCTGTAACGTATTCCTGAAAGTGCCAGGCAGTGACATAGAAAGTGGGTCACCCATGCATATAGGATCATCAACAAGTCTCATCCTGTGAAGGTGGCCCCTGAGAGAGGAATGCCCAGTGAGAATGGACACCAGAGTTCTCAGGGTTGGCTTGTTGAGTTTTAGGAGCTTATTCGTATGATTTAAGTTATTCCGAGAAAGGGAGGGTGGTTTTGCACTCCATTAATAATTTGGAGGTTATAAAGGGTTTCGTCAAAGCTTTGACAGCTGCTTGGCTGTCCGAGCAGATGGCTATCTCCTTATTCTCAGTGTCTGAGTTAAGGAGGTGTCTTCCCGCTTCAAGAATAGCCTTGACTTCTGCCTGGTTTTCAAGGTGCATGGAGAACTCGATTTCAGGCTCCTCACAGAAAACTCCCGCTCCGGTGCCTTCATCGGATCAGTGTATATTATAATTGGGTTTGTCAATGGTTTAATCACGGAATGTGATTCCCATTCTGCCCTGGATGGAATTCTATATTCAAAATTGCTTTCCAGCATGGTCTCGAGGCGGTAGACGCTATCTCTGTCAATGCCAGGTGCGATAGACTGCACGAACTCATAAATGGATTCATGTGGAACTCAGGAGGGCAATCCGGTTCAAGTCAAACGAAGGGAAAAAAGGGATAAAGCCCTGCCACACATTAAGATTCTTAAAAAGTTTTACCAAACGGCTTGACTCTTTCTCTAACGTTCAGTCTCTTCTTGCGGATACATTTAATAGCTTATCTATAAACTGGAGTGGTCCCGAAGTATTTTCCGAAGACCTTATTATTTTAAATTGCAACGATTGACAAGCTGTTTAAGCCTGTGAATGTATTGAGCATGAATTTGGACACACTTCTTGAAAATCACATAACCTATCTTTAAAGGTTCAAAATTTGTCAGAATTCCAACAACACGGTCCTTATTCCAGTAATCGATGACGTCCGGCGCAGTTTAACTCCCTGTCTACTCTGGGCATGAAAAATTGCTTACCATATTTTATGGTAAAGCCCATTTTGGAAAAAAATTTGGTGTGAGCAAATTATGTTATGCCATTTCATTTTTGGTTGGCCGATGACGTTATCAAGACCGAAAAACACTCCGATCAGAAAATTGATTGCATTAACGAATTTGGAGCTTGCCGAGTTAGAAGAGATGAAAAAATTAAGAAAACGAATATGCAACTTTATAGTTCCACAAACACTCATTTAGTCCGTACAAATTAATTAATTTATTTAGTTCAGAACCCGTTAGCTTCATTTCAGACATTTTGATTAAAAACGTCAAATTTATGGTAAGCAATTTTCTTGGACATATATGGTACGCCATATGGTCTGCCATATATGGCTGAAGGGAGTGAGCGTTCCACAGTAACAAATGATACTTCATCTATGTCCTCTTTAGGAAATAGTATTCGCGCCTCTCTGAGTATATTACCAAAACCTACGAGTGTTTTCGTCAGCCGTTTCTCTCCAGAAACGATAAGTGAGGACATTTTGAAGTAGGTATCTGAAGTCGAAAAATATCGCAACAGATGATGTTTCTTGTCGAAAAATTAGTAAATCTGTTGCATCATTTGTTCTAACTGTGTCCGCGGATGATCAGGATAAGTTATTGGATCCCACATTTTGGCACTCTGGCGCTTTTACTAAATTGTTCGTACCTTCTGGGCGCCAACATAAAACTACAGTTAAAATAAGCTGCGATATCACAAAAAACTCAATTCGCTTTCCCTTTACTATCAAAGCGTAAGGGGGCTGCGAACTAAAACTGCACAAATCTTCAAATCCTCCGTTTCGATTTGTTTCGATATAATTGCTTTCACTGAAACTTGGCTGCATCATGGTTTTCGCGATGCTGAAATCTTTGAAAATTCTTATCAAATATTTAGAAGAGATAGGTATAGGTACTGATTTTGAAGCTCGTGGCGCTGGCGTACTCCTCGTCTGTAAAAATCACTTAAATTGCAGCCAAATTGAGCTTCCCAGTTTCTTCAACACTCTCGACATTGAACTCATAGTTCTTACGATATCTCTCTTAAAATATGACTTATTGCTACATTCCTCCAGACTACATAAATATCGTTGATGACAAAGGTCAGAATATTTACGCCCTACTCATTTCAACATCTAATTTTATCCATGTTACGATGGATCCTTTTGACGAATTAGTACTAATTGGTGATTTTATGATGACGATGACTATCTTCCACATAATAATTTTACAACAAGGGAATCATTTTTCTTGGGCACTATTTTATCTCTTGGTCTCAGCTAAATCAGTAATGTTAAGCATGACATGGGTAGGCACTTAGTTAAACCTGGTATTTTCTACTGACGCGAGTAAGTTATTAGTTGAACCTAGTCCAGTCATATTGCCTAATCTTGACAAAAACCACCCCCTATGCTATGAAACCGATAACTTAACAAATTGTGACGAAACACAATACTTTTTCAATTTTAGAATACTTTGCTTTTCGGAACTTTCTAGTAGACTTACATCTATTGTGTTCAACACATTGCTGGCTTCTTGTTGATGAAGATGTTTCTAAGTTTTACATTTTCTTTTCGATTTATATTCCTCTTACGTTTCCCGCGAGCGTCAGCGGTTGCATAAAACATCACCGCCATGGTTCAATAAAGAACTGAAAAGACTTAAAAATAGAAAGAATAAACTGTGGAAGAGTTATATGAGAGACAAGGACATCATAAATCACAACAACTTCTTCCTCACATCCTATAATGAGTTCAAAGAGCTTTCCTCTATAGTTTATGATGAGTATATTCAAAGCATGCGTGCAAAATTTTTTAATGACCCACGCATCTTTTTTAAGTTTATTAATATGATGAAAAAAAACGACAACTACCCAAATACCATAAGGTACAAAGATTCTGCTAATGAGGATTTGTCTGCAATTTGTAATATTTTTGCTTCATTTTTTGACAATGCATTTGACTCGTCAAATTTTCAACCTCGAAATAGCAAGTTCAGTCATATGAACGACTCCCATAACGTTTCATTCACTATCCCTTCAATTACACAAGAGGGAATACTTGATCATATTAATGGGCTTCCTCCAGCCTTTTTTAAGTCTTGCTGCAATGCTCTGGTAGCTGCGTTGAGAATTTTTTTCTAAAAATCGCTCAATAGTGGTTGTTTTCCGCAGCTATGGAAAAATCCCTTAACATACCTATCCACAAAAAAGGTAGTAAAAATGAAATTTCTAAATATTGGGCTATTGGAAAAATATCTTGCATTCCCAAATTATTCGAATCTCTCATTTATTCTCACCTATCAAATTCCTGCAAGAATTTGCTGTCTTCAAACTAGCATGGATTTATTTCGGGCAGGTGTACAACCACGAACTTGTTGGAATTTGTTTCGGATACTATTGGCGGTTTTGAAAAAGGCTATCAGATAGATTGTATTTATTTATCTCACTTCGTGATACTGAATCCAATCCGAGATACCTATTCGGGCATGTCATCTCTATAATCTTGAAGGCTTCGTCTGGCGTATCTCAAGGTAGTCACTTGGGCCTGTTGTTCTTTATTCTATCTATTGACGACATTGTCTCCGTTGTGAGGCACTGCAAAGTCCGGATATATGCTGACGACATTATGGTTTTCGCTCAGATTATATCTGTTAACGATTGTGAACAGGTACAGGGTGACCTTCACAAATTTTATGATTGGTGCAAAATCAATAATTTGGTACTCA
Source organism: Dioctria linearis (assembly GCA_963930735.1). NCBI lineage: Eukaryota > Metazoa > Arthropoda > Insecta > Diptera > Asilidae > Dioctria > Dioctria linearis. The sequence continues at coordinate 145,324,103 of OZ005741.1, forward strand.
ATATAGACAAATGTGAGATTATGACTTTGCACAATAATCAGAATCCAGTCACTTATGATTATGAGCTCTCGAATTCCTCGATTCGCCGTGTGGGTGCTGTTTGTGACTTGGGTATCAATGTGACCATAGATTGAATTTTATCTTGCACAAGAACTACCTGGTATCATAGAGTAGTTCTATGCTGGGTTTTATAAAACGTTGGTCCCGGGAGTTTTAGAATCCTACCATAATATTGCGGTTGACACTTGCTTTGTGAGACCACTTCTTGAATACGCTAGCCAGGTCTGGTGTCCATTTTACGGTACACACATCGACCGTATCGATTCTGTCAGCGGAACTTCCTACGATATGCTCTGAGGCATCTACCCTGGAATAATTCATTAATTCTTCCACCCTATGAAGATCGCTTGAAGCTTTTAAATATGCACTCGCTTGAGAAACGTCGCATGGTTGCCGATGTAACTTTTGTGCATCCACTCTTAAGCATAGTTTTCACAAGCGAAGTTACTTTCCCAAGTAACCTCGTCGTTTTCAGTCCCTCTAGTTTACTTGCGCCAGTACGAAAATATTTCCACTCACTTCAACTTTTTAGCGAAGTGGAACCTGGGAAATAATCAAATTGAGTACATTTTCTGCAAGTAGTACATTTTATGATTTAAGTAGTCTTTAATAATATCAGCTGGTGTGGAACTTGTAAATTGTCAACGCATTTGTGTTTGTGCTTCTATACGAAGGGAGCGCTTTTATTTTTCAGTAAAAAATTTCGTAAATTTAAAAGATATTACGTAAGCAAAAATATTATTCCTTAGCAATCAATTTCTTTTTTCTTAGAATTTTTTTTTTTTCCGAAATTGCCCTTAATTACATTGCTGCACAATTTATGATCTTTTCAATATGTAATTTTTCACTTGAAACCGTTTTCTCTAAAAAGTAAATATCTTCACATTTCACAAGTTCCACGCCAGATGATATTATAAATCACTACACACATCAAAACGTGTACCAGTTGCAGTAAATACACTCACTTTGACTATTTCTCAGGTTTCACTTCGCTAAAAAGTTGAAGTGGTGGGACTCATTTTCGTACTGGCGCAAGTAAACTACTTGGTATGCCAAGAGGTGTGGGGCAAAAAACGAGGTTACTTGGGACAGTAACTTCGCTTGTGAAAACCATGCTTAAGCCTTGGTCACACCGGGAGCGGCGCGGCGTGGCACTGCCCTGTAGCACGCGGCAAAATAGAGTGTTCACACCGAGAGCGGCAGATTTTATCCAAATGTACTCCAATTCCGAGGAAGAAATTCTTTTATTAGTAGCTCTGCTTGAAGAAAAACAGAGAAAAGTTATGAGGTTCGATTACAAATATACTTAAGAATGCAAAAAGCCTCATTTAACGAATTGTGCGGACTTATTTCGAATTAAAAGGAATTTTGCCGCCAGCGGCAGCGACAAAATTGTGTTTTTGAGTAATGTCCAAAATCGCCGCGCGGCAACAATTTTGCCGCGCCGCTCTCGGTGTGACTTATACATTTAATTTTGCAAGAGCAATCGTGCAGCGGCAACTGATAAATGCCGCGCCGCGCCGCGCCGCTCCCGGTGTGACACCCACTTTAATCACGAATATTGATTCTCCATTGTTAGTTAACAAAATCGCTTTTCGCGATAGTAGACACAACTTGAGAAGGCTACCTCTGTTCTGTTGCATGTTAACTCCTCGAGGTGTAAGTGAGAAATGGGCGAACAGAAGGGCACATGTCCGGGGTCGGCCACTCTTCGTTTTTTGGCGGAAAGGTGTCCGCTATACTATACTATTTTCAATCAGCGTTTTTTTCAAAAAAGCACAAAGTGACAGATTTCCGACTCTTCAAATTGGTTTTCCGATCAAAACGGCACAAGTCCACGAAAATCTATTGATTTGTTCAAGCCAATAACCGAACAAAAAGGCACATGTCCCTCAATGCGTGCAGTTTGTACAGTCAAAAGGGCACATGGTCAATTTTTTTTTAAATTTTTTCTCAGTATATTTAACATTTTTCTATGTTCTTAGCATATCGAAAAGGGCACCAAAAGTAGCACAAACTATTAAAATCATAGTGGAATAATTTCGAAAGTTCATTGATTTATACAGTTTTCTGTGTTTTCTGTAAATGTTTAGGAATGAGACATGTGCCCTTTTGTTCGCCCACTCCTCAACTTTAGCATGTACGAACCTATTAATCGCATGTGCATTACTGTTAATAATATAGCTGAGCATTTCGTTGTTGACGTTTCTAAGGATGTTAAAAAAAAACGTCTATGTAATATTTAAGTTTCTTTGTTCGATTTAAATTTTTTTTAATTTTTTGTTTTTGTTCTATATTGCGTTACATGTATTTTCATCTGCTTGGTTTATGTTTAGTTTAACCAAAACCCTCGAGAATACTTCCCAAGCCATGAAACAGAAATCTATATGTGTGCGTTCGGAGTCCGTACTCTAAAATGCTCTATATTGATGCTTATGGAAAAGTGCCAAACATTGACTTTATATATGCCATAGAGCCTAAACTACTATCCATACAGGAAAATAGTCATCTAGTAATTTAAAGCTTGGTTCCTTACCTTACCAAAGGCTACACTTACTATATACCTTACTTAACAAAATAATTAAATAGTTTTGATTACAAAGTAACCTTACCATTTTACGCTCAATACATCTCAGCTGAGTGATAATTGCATGTTTATATGTGCAGCCGTAGTCCGAATCTGTAGGCAGCTACATTCGATATCATACAAGCGTAACCCCCGGAATATAATACAAGCCATGAAGTCGCCGAAGGCACCGACACATTAAAAGGCCTTAACGTGCCGAGTACAGCATGCAGTAAGAGCTCACTCTCACTGCTTTTTGTATACTCGTCATGGAGGAACAACTAAAATTTCATCTTAAACAGATCCTAAAGCCCAAAACTGTCGCTCCCACAGCAAAATGAAGTTAAAACAAATTGCAGCCAAATATGTTTTCTTTCTAATTGCTTTTAAAAAAAATAGCATGTAGAACTAATTTACGGAAATTATAGCGTTTGAACAAAATACAAGCATCTTTTATATGAAAAACTCCTTCAGTAAGACAAGGCAAGAAGACTGTGGATGTCGCCTGCTGACCGGCCCGCTACTCTCTTTTTTCGACTTTGTTCATGGCTTGTATCTTGCGGGGGTTACGATACAAGCCATGAAGTCGCCGAAGGCACCGACACAATAAAATGCCTTAACGTGCTGGGTACAGCATGCAGTAAGTGCTCACTCTCACTGCTTTTTGTATACTCGTCATGGAGGAAAAACTAAAATTTCATCTTAAACAGGTCCTAAAGCCAAAAACTGTCGCTTCCACAGCAAAATGAAGTTTAAACAAATTGCAGCCAAATATGTTTTCTTTCTAATAGTTTTAAAAAAATATAGCATGTAGAACAAATATACGGAAATTATAGCGTTTGAACGAAATACAAGCAGCTTTTATATGTTAAACTCCCTCAGTAAGACAAGGCAAGAAGACGGTGGATGTCGCCTGCTGACCGGCCCGCTGCTCTCTTTTTTCGACTTTGTTCATGGCTTGTATCTTGCGGGGGTTACGCATCAGCCCACGGCATCCCATGACGGCAGAGCAACATTACAATGATTACTCAGCTGAGAATTTTTGTTTGAGGAATCGTAGTCATTTGGTTAAGATAATTTTTTTTAAATAACTTTGTTAGGAAAGGTATAAAATTTTTATTACGGTTCAGAAGATAAGAAAGCAAGCTTAAGATTATCACAACACTGTTTTTCTGTATGAATAGTAGTTTAGGGCGGAGGAGCTATATAAATCAAACTTTTGTCAATTTCACATAAGAACACTGCAAATATTTTAGAATGTAAGGACTACGCTGGGCCTCGGATGTGGTAGGGAGGGAGTCTGTTTCATGGCTTGGGAAGTACTCTCGAGGGTTTTGGTTTAACACATCTACTAATACTAACACCAACTAAGTGATGAAAAGCATGTATTGTCAACGAATAACGATTGTTCAAAACCCTCGAGAATACTTCCCAAGCCATGAAACAGATGTATATGTGTGCGTGCTTAGTCCGTTTTCTAAAATGTTCTATATTGATACTTATGGGAAAGTGCTAAACATTGCTTTATATATGCCATACAGCCTAAACTACTATCCATAAAGGAAAATAGTCTTGTATTAATTTAAGGCTTGGTTCCTTACCTTCCCAAAGGCTGCACTTCCTATATACCTTACTTAACAAAATAATCAAATAGTTTTGATTACTAGGTAATCTTACCATTTTACGCTCAATACCTCTCAGCTGAGTGATAATTGCATGTGTGTATGTGCAGCCGTAGTCTGAATCTGTAGGCAGCTACATTCGATATCATCAGCACACGGCATGCCATGACGGCACAGCGACATTCCAATGATTACGCTGAGAATTTTTGTTTGAGGAATCGTAATCATTTGGTTAAGATACATTTTTTTAAATAATTATGTTAGGAAAGGTATGCAAATTTTATTACGGTTCGGATGATAAGAAAGCAAGCTTAAGATTAACAGAACACCATTTTTCTGTAGGAATAGCAGTTTAGAGAGGGGAAGCTATTCAAATCAAACTTTTGTCAGTTTTACATAAGAACACGGCAAACATTTCAGAAGGTAAGGACTACGTTGGGCCTCGCATGCGATAGGGAGGGAGTCTGTTTCATGGCTTGTGAAGTCGTCTCGAGGGTTTTGGATTGTTACATCGTTGTTCGTTGGTATTGTTGACCGTTTATTGGTTCTGATAGTAAAAAAGAATAAAAGAAACACAACAAATTTGTATGAAACTGCACCTAAGGCTCAATAACTGAACCATAAATCGTAACATGTTGGGAGACGATGACGCGCTGTAGATTTGGAGTCTTTCAATAACCGTTGCACTGTATTCGAATCCTCGCAACTGTTCCGACAGATTTCTCAAATGAAAGACGAATTTCGAAGCTATTCTCTCTGGTTCTGTTGTTGCCATCTTAGTTCGCCTTTTTTGATTTTTTGCGTATTTTTTTGGATACTTTAAAAATGTGTTGATGAAAAAATTAAATATTCTTTTTGAAACTAATACTCAAGTTCAATTATTCGTTATCCTGCATTTAACTGACTGCGCACTTCCTTTCAAAAACCAATATTTCAAAGGTAAGTATGAAGGGGAAGAGTAATTTTTTTTGCGATCAAGAGGCTCCAAAGGAATCCATTATTGGCGCACTCCATCCTACTTATTTACGGAACATCCTGTATATGTGGATATCGCCTAGGAAAAGCAATCTTGCAATTAATTTTTATAAGGCATTAACTCTGTAGTACTTACATATCGATGGTTTAATGTCAGAAACATGTATCTACAAAAATGCAAAAGTGGTATCAGAAGCTCTTACCTCCTATTATATTTACAACACAGACTCCTCATGTAGTTACACAAAACAGAATATGGCTGTATATTTTGTTTACACCGGTCAGATATTAAAAAAGAGAACTTCAAAGCTAAGCCAATTCCACTCTTAACTCAAAATGGGGAAAATTGTAGTTATACCCTTCTGACATTAAGCCATCGATATATGTGTATGTATGTTTGCATAACCTCATCGATATTACAATAAAAATCGTATACATATATACTTGCCATGTGCTGGAGACAATTCCTTCTTAGAACTTCCTATCAATGTGTTTACTAAAAAAAACTAGGTCGTATCGTAACCTTCTAACGTTGCCAAGAAGCCCTAGATATTACTGACCTACTTCACTTGCTCCACTTTTGACCTAGATGCAGGCTGAAACGCCCAAAATGCATCTGCAAACATCAGTTCACAATGCACACAAAATGGGGTGAAACTGAATTTTATAAGATGCAATCATAGGACATACCTACTAAGTTTATTAATACGTGTGTATAGAAATAATGATTTTATTAAAAAAAAATTATTTAGACGTGCACACATAGAAACATTTAATTTTTGTGCATAGGCGTCCGTACCACTGCCATATTTATGTATAAATGGACTGCATGATCTCCTGTTTCATGTGGCACCAATTTTGATTTCAGAAAGTATGCTCTCACTGTCAGTGCTACCAACTGTCGTAAATTGGCGCATATTTAAATTATTTGCGAATTTACTTATATGCATGCCCGTGTGATTTACCACAAAAGTATTTGGTACTATTTGTATCGTTAAATTTTAATTATGAGTCGAAGAAAGTGTTTTTTTTCAAGGATTTTTACAAGCAATTTCTCGTTCCTAATCGTTGCAGTTCAGTGGGAAAGTATGCTCTCACGGAAAGAGACAGGAATATGAAAGTGGTGCCATTTTCTTTCATGCATTTTTGGTTCAACAAGTAGTCCATTTATATACATGTACGCCACGTAAAATCGGCAACTACATATATCTTAGGTAAAATTTGATTTTCATTCTATATTTGGGCACTGTTTGAGAAAATGGTGAGTCCCAGGTGTGTTTAATGTAGGTACCACTTAATTTCTTCGGAGTGTAAAAATGTAATACTCCTACAAACTACCGGCAACAAATAGGTCGCACCGCACCCCAGTAACCCAAATATTTTATACAACTGAAACTACATCAAAAAATGTTTGAGTCCCGCAGAGCAACAGAAATTTGAATCATCTAAAATTAGGTCGGATGCATTTGACCATAAAATATGCGCATTCCGTATTACCATGCAATAAAAGTACTGTAATGTCGCCGATATTCATAAATACGGTTATACTTTGCTTATAAACACAGTCACTGTAGACACGATTACTAGAACTTATGAAAAGGATGAAACTGAACAGTTTTATAAAATTTTATACAGTTGCGACGAATAGAGCGGCCGACGTTCTTAGAAAAAAATGTTGCTATGGCTGCAATAGTCGTCGGCCGCTCGTCTGCACAATTGTGTTTATGCATAACGCACCGGCTGAATACAATAGAAGTAAACAACTTTACGAAATTAAACGAGACTGAGGTTTAGTTACAAAAAATTGATTCTTTTAGCCTAAATATCTATCACATTCCGTAAGAGTTATTTATTATCTTGATATTTAATGTTTTTAAAAGTGAAAAAATTAACAAATGGAAGTTGATGTGATTGAAGATTTGAGCCTTAATGACATTTTATGTGTTAAATTTTAAAAAGTGAAAAAATTAACATATGAAGTTGAAGTTTGTGCTTTCTATTAATTCGCAGTACCATTTTTACTCCATTTTGACATTGCACTTTTAATCATTTAGTAACAATTTATTTGTTTGAACACATCGCGTTCTTACGGAATGAGCGATTCTTAGCGCACTATACTTACAGAAAATTGTATATTTAAACTTAACGAATGTTCCCCTCACACGAGTTAAGGCCGAAATACAATGATGCCGACACGACATTTACGACGACAAATTAAATGTTGACCTAATGCCAATACCATGTTGCTGTACACAATGGCGACGACCGATTTTGTCGCCGTTACCAGAGTTGGGAATAATTCAACTTTTGTCGTCGTTGTCGTCGTAAGTTGATTTTGACAGTTCAGAGTAATAACCAAAAAATGTCTTTCGAGGAGCAATTAATTAATTTATTGAAGGAAATGAAGTATTTTTATGTCAAAAGAAATCCGCAATATCGAAATACATATTTAAAAGAAAAAAAAATGGAAAGAAATTGGAGAAAAGTTGAAAATAAGTGGAGGATGATATTTTTTAATCCACATAAACTCAGATAATCATAGTTTGTTATACTTTTACAACTTTTTTTTTATATCTTTCCCATATTGTTAATAAATTTCAACAAAAAATTTTACCACCCACATATCTTGATATACGAACATAAGCATGTCGGTCGGTGTCATTGGGTTAATTCGCCGACATTTACGACGACAGTGTCGTCGTAATTGCCGTGTCGGCATCATTGTGTTTCGGCCTTTAAAGTTAATTTGTGTACGCCTGTTAAATTAAAGGGCGCGTTCGCTTTACGTAACTGAATGTACTTACGTATACTTCTATTGTAGTTCAGCCTTATGTTGTCTAGCATAAAATGAGAAGGAGCTTGTTACACTTCCCATTTCTATATTGCATATGTTGCAATCCATTTTATGCAAGACGCTTCAAGGTATAGGCAAAGTTAACTTAACAACAAGTTAAGAAGCAGGCGAGATTTCCAAGTGTTTTATATTTAAAATACACACGGCAAGAAAAGGAAGAAAGAAAGGAAAAAATAAAAACAAAACAAAACTGTCCTTAAAAATGCTCCCGCGCTTTTGTGAAAACCGGTTTTCATGAAATATTGACAATGGTTGGTCACATATTGTTGCTGTAAATGGACACATGTTGTTGCTGTTATCCTCTGATATTTGAACAACACGTGCTTCTGTGTACATACGTTTTGCTATGAAAGGATTAAGTGGGAAAACTCATGCTGGATTTAATCCAGCACGTGCTGTTCAAATATCATAGGATTACAGCAACAACATGTGTCCATTTACAGCAACCCTGCGTTGCCATACATACGGTACTTACCGTAGTTTCAAGGTAATTGTACAAGAAATCTAGCCTACGGTTGAAGGAAATTACCTTGTATGAACCTACAGTAATTTTAGAATAAAACATTTTAAAGCAAAGAAACTTTCATTCAATTTCCAACGTTAAGAAATTTTGTGAAGAGTAGGGCATCTAGGGGTCGATAGAGAATTACAGAAGAGAAAAGTAGTTTTTAGGACTGCACTAATTGTGTATAAACTATCTAGTGATTGCGAAAATGCTTCCTTGTGATAATATCAGATGGGTTCATTTGTAACGTCAATTAAGTTGGGACCGCCATTTCATGGAAGAAAAGTTTTGAATACGTCAAAATTTAAGGCTCAATGAGGGTCAATTTAATGCCACTTCACCGAATTTAATGCTCTTCTATTTTTCAAAAAAATTCATGGATAATCCAGCTTTATAAAAAGTTAAGACCACCACTACTGAGAATAGGTTAAATAATATTGTCACAATAGTGTGCACTGCATAATCTTTTAGGGCTCAATTAGGGCTAATTTAATGCAACATCCCCGAATTTAATGCTCTAGTACGTTTTAAAAAAATCCATCAATAATCCAACTTTATTAAAAGTTAGGACCACCACTACTGAGAATAGGTTTAAATAGTATTGTTACAATAGTGTGGACTGCATAATATTTTAGGGCTCAATTAGGGCTAATTTAATTATTCATTGATTTTTTTAAAAGCACTAGAGCATTAAATTCGGGGATGTGGCATTGAATTAGCCCTAATTGCGACTGAGAGACGCACTACAATAATGCATAGCCAAGTTCTTTTCCCCCATTCATGCAAAAGACAAAAGTATATGAGATTACCTCTTTCAGTCTAAAAAACACGGAAAATTTCCAATTTTGTTTGCCTCTGTCTCTACTTATATTTATTTATACTTTGCTATTCGAGAGGGGCAGATCTGTGGAAAAATGTCTTTCGGTGTTTTATTTTTGGACTTCCTTTTTCTGGTCATTCGTATTTGAATTTGGAAGGTGTTTAGACATGAGTTAAAAGTGTAAAATTTGTGGTTAATTGGAAATTTAATTTTATTACGCAATGATTTTATATGTATTTTTTTAGGTAATTTAATTACAATACTTTTTAAAAATGGCCGAAAGACTCACAGAGTGGCATATACATACAATGCAGCACATTATCTTGCTAAAATACTGCGAACATATTTCCTAGCCGTAAGTTCTTCAAATTTCCTAAAGTAGGTTCAGATAAATACAATGAATGGTTTCAAACATGTTCCAGCTCCGTTGGTGAAATACAAGCTTTTCATTTTGAGAGTAAATATTTTGGAAAGCGATTTATAAAAAAAAAGCAGCTCTATCTCTAAATTTAGAATTCACTTCAGGTAGTGATTACTTTATACGAAGCAGAGGCAAAGATTACCTAATAAAAAGATAGGAAGCAGTAGAGCAAAATTGGAAATTTGTTTTTTGTGTTCTTTTTTAGAATGAAACAAGTAATTTCATATACTTTCGTCTTTTGCATTAATGGAAGGAAAAGAACTTGGCTTTGCACTATTGTAGTGCAACTGAGACAACGAGTTAAAAACAAAAATCGAGAGAACGTAGGATTACCCGAACGACAAAATCTTATTAAATCCCTCAAAATTCTATCATACTATTCATAATAATGTACTTCCGGTTATACTACCTCCCATTTTTAAGAAAAAGATAAATTTTGCTTTGGCCCAGATGCTGAAAATATCAGAGAATCCAGCATGAGTTCGCCCACTTAATCTCTTCATAGCAAAACGAATGTAAACAGAAAAGCGTGCTGTTCAAATATCATAGGTTTACAGCAACAACATTTGACCAAACATTGTCAATATTTCATGAAACCCGGTTTTCACAAAAGCGCGGGATAGAATTGGTCTAAGACCAATTTTTAATGATACCCTAGCTCCGGGGTTCTTAAAGTGTGCGCCGCGGCGCCCTAGGGCGCCGTGGGGAATAAGCAGGGGCGCCGCGAGGCGCTCCTGCTTACTCCCCAAACAAACTAAAAAATTCAAATCTTGCGCGCAAAAATTCAAATCGCCCGCGCTGTATGCATCGCTTGCTGCGTTTGTTGATAGGTACTCACGCTCTTACAACGACACCCCTCTTCTCCTTCGCAGCGCCCACACTCAGCCAGTCCGCGATTGTCCCACATTCACTCAATATGAAACATACGCACGTGAGAGCAGGTCGTTTGTTTTGTTTTAAGTCTGTCGCTGTGCGTTTATTTGTGTTTTATTTGTGTTCTATTTGTGTTTATGTGAAAATTCGGTGGCAAAATGGAAAAATATTTATTAAAAAGACAAGTCAACAGTTCAAGTGAGACTGATAAAGCATTGACAAGTGGTGGAGGAGCAAAAAAACGTAAATATCGTAAATACGATGAAAGTTATTTGAATTTTGGCTTTACTTCAGTAGAAGTAAACATTGAGTACGTTTAGATCGCAGCTATTTAGGACTAGTTTTACGTAAGTCGAATTACGTTGTACTAATCCTGCTGCTGTTTAGTCCGCTCGTATTAAAGCTTTGACAGTTGTCAACATTGTCAGATCTGCCTGCTATTTCAGGAGAAAAATGAAAAATAATATATTGAGTTTGTTTGTACACCGCATGCACAAGAAAATGGAGCATAGAAGAAAATTTAAAATCAGAATGAGGAAATACTGCTATTTATATTACTAAATACCCAAGATAAAACATGCAAATTTTCAGGCTAATGGCAAAACATTATAAGATAATCTGCAACAATTATTTATTAATTATGTATAAGGGCGTCACTATTTACAAACAGCCTCGCATTACCTTATGTGACGTAATGTCTCCATTTAATACTAATTTTTGTAGGTCAATACCGCATCAGAAACCGAATTAAAGTAGGACTAGTTTTTCGTAATACGGCATGTTTAGACCACTTAATATTAGTACTACGTAAGTCGAACTACGTAATACTAGTCCTAAATGGCACGGTCTAAACGGGCTCAATGAAGAAAGACCGCAGTGTGTGCTCTGTTTGAATATTCTTGCGCCAGAGAGTATGGTCCCAAGTAAGCTAAAGCGACATCTCGAGACCATTCACCCTACCATGGTTGAAAAATCTCGCGATTTTTTTAGCAGGAAGTTGCAAAATTTAGAAAAGCAAAAAAATGTGTTCAATCAACAAGCCTCAGTACCTAGCAACGCACTGCTAGCATCTTTCAAGGTGGCATATAGAGTGGCGAAGTGCAGAAAACCTCACACCATCGCAGAAGGGCTTATTCTTCCGGCTGCTCTTGACATGGTTAATATTATGGTGGGAGAATCAGCGGGAAAATTAATTTCAATGGTACCTTTGTCTAACAACACTATCAGTCGAAGAATTCATCATATAGCTGAAGATCTCAATGATCAATTAATACAGAAAATGAAGGACAAGGAATTTGGAATGCAACTTGATGAGGCCACTGACAGTAACAAAGATGCTCACCTTATTTGTTATGTACGCTTTCTGGATGATAATATTATCGTTGAAGACCTTCTGTTCTGCAAAAGTATCATTGAAAGCGCAAAGGCTCAAGACTTGTTTGAGATACTTGACAAGTTTATAACAGAAAATAATATGGATTGGAAAAAGTGCATCGGTGTTTGCACTGATGGTGCTCGATCAATGTCTGGTCGCCATGGTGGATTACAGGCGCTTATTCGTAGCAAAGCACCGCATGCTATGTGGACCCATTGCATCATCTATAAGGAAGCACTTGCATCAAAGTCGATGAGTTCTCAATTGAACTTGGTATTAGAACGTGTCATAGACGTAGTAAACTATATAAAAACTAGGCCACTAAAAGCCAGATTGTTCAAAAAACTATGCATAGACATGGGAGCTGAACACACGGCCTTGCTATACTATTGCAGTTCACGATGGCTTTCATGTGGAAATATCTTATCCCGTGCATTCGAATTAAATCAAGAAATTCACACTTTTCTGCAAGAGGAAGGTCATGCAAGCTCAAGGTACTTCGTCGAACCAGACTTTTTGCTAAAACTAGCATATTTGTGCGATATATTTGACAAACTAAATGCTTTGAATTTGTCTCTGCAAGGCAATAACATGCACATCTTGAAACTTTTGGAGAAGATTGCGGCGTTTAGGAAAAAACTGCAGTTGTGGATAAGTCGTCAAGATTGTTTCCCTGAATTGCACAAATACGCGGCCTCTAATGATATCGCTGTTTCACAAGACTTGTTGTCCCTTTTCACGGATCAACTTTCAAAGCTCACTGAATGGTTTGCAAAATACTTTGAGGCAGATAATGTCGAAAAATTTGCGTGGATCCAAGAACCTTTCCATGCTCAAGCTTCAGCAGAATTCACTTCGCAAGAAGAAGAGAATCTCATTGAACTCTCTTGTGACAACAGTCTTAAAACAAAATTTGCTTGTTCCGATTTGATGGAATTTTGGATATCGATCAAAAAGGAATATCCAACTCTAAGTTCAAAAGCTTTAAGAATTCTCATTCCCTTTGCAACATCCTATTTATGCGAAGCCGGATTTTCAGCTGTAGCTGTAATAAAGAGCAAATATCGCTCAAAAATCAATGTGGAGCAAGAAATGAGAGTAGCAGTATCAAGCCTTATTCCGCGATTTGAAAAATTATGTGGAGATCAGCAAGCTCACACGTCGCATTGACTAATTTGTCATTGAAAGCTTTTTATATTTTCATATTTTTCTGTGAATTATATTATATTATTCTGCCCTGCTAGATGAAATTTCGTATTGTCGTATTCTGTGCAAGTTTGATTTTTGAAGTGGTTTTTCGCATATATTTCTAGAACGGTTTGTCGGACAGAAAAAATGTTTAAAACCAATTTTATAGGATTTCGTACTCTGAAGAAGTTTTTAGTACAATAAAAATGTCTTGGACTGATCGTTTTCACAATATACGTAAAAAACCTAAATTTTTATGTGGCAACACCAAGAAGGAGTTGCCCGATTTAGTCCATTTTTTAAATTTTGTTTGCTAGTACAATGAAAACACCACGTACCAAATTTCAGTTCTCTATATCGATGCGTTCTCTGGCAGTGTTCAAATATATAGTGGAAAACGAAAGTTTTGTATGGCAACCCCACGAAGGAGTTGCCCGATTTGTCTCATTTTCGAACTTAATTTTACTTTTTTTTTTAAAGCCCGTGTACAAAATTTCAGCTCTCTAACTATACGCGTTCTCGAGTTATCGTGCGCACAGACGGACGGACAAACAGACAGACGGACGGACATGCAAAAATCAAAATAACTTTTAATATTATGCGTGGGTGTCCAATCCATTTTGCTCAACCATCATTATTTCGAGGTGTTACAAACGGAATGACAAACTTAGTATACCCTATAGATTTCATCTAGGGTATAAAAACGTGAAAACTCCGCCCTTCTCATTTATTTACGATTACGAAAATGAAACATTTGCCATTCTGTTTCGTTGTGCGCTGTGCGCACGATAACTCGAGAACGCGTATACTTTGAGAGCTAAAATTTTGTACACGGACTTTAAAAAAAAAGTAAAATTAAGTTCGAACATGAGACAAATCGGGCAACTCCTTCGTGGGGTTGCCATACAAAACTTTTGTTTTCCGCTATATATTTGGACACTGCCTGAGAACACGTTGACGGCAGAGACCTGAAATTTCGTACATGGTGTTTTCATTGCATTATCAAATAAAATTTCAAAAATGGACTAAATCGGGCAACTTCTTCTTGGTTTTGCCATATAAAAATTTATGTTTTTTACGTATACTTTGAAAACGATCAGTCCAAAACATTTTCATTGCACTAAAAACTTCTTCAGAATACAAAATCCTATAAAATTGGTTATAATCATTTTTTCTGTCCGACAAACCGTTCTAAAATTATATGCGAAAAACCACTTCAAAAATCAAACTTGCACAGAATGGTGACAATACGAAATTTCATAAGGGCATTCATCTAGGGTATCATAAGAATTGGTCCTAGACCAATTCTAGCTTTTTTACTTGCTGTTAAGTTAACTTTGCCAAAACCCTCGAGAGTACTTCACAAGCCATAAAACAGACAAAGATTTCAGAAATAATAAATTACTCCATCTTACTTAAAGAACCCCCGGAAAATCGTCGGTTAGAATTTGGGTTACGCAAACAAGTGGCACTCTGAAAACAGCATCAAGTGCGGCATACAGACATATTTCAGTCTACAATAGTATACCCTGCAAACATTGGGGTTCAAAATCGAATCGAGTTCGAAGTAAATCAATTCAACTAAGTAAAGTTAAGCTGCGAAATCGAGTTCGCTTGCGACGTGCTTGCGAATTGCAGGAGAAAAAATGGAAGACGATATCGAATCGTATTGGCGACCCGACAGTGGTTCTAGCTCGTCTTTCTTTCGGAGTTCTTGTATGTGTTGGTAGTTCGTTTTGGATTCGATGTTTTTTATCAGTACGTCTTGTATCGACCTCTTGCAAGGCGTTTTGCAAATACTAATAAATAAATAATAAATACTCACTGTAGTAAAACTTCACTTTGCACATCACTCAATAAAATCTCAACTTAAAATGCCTGCGAAGAACAATTTCATGAATAGAAAATATTTGCTTTAACGTACCTATTTCCTCTGAAATTGACATGAGCCGATCGTAACTTCTATATATAGCAAACAAATCGAAGAGATTTCGAGCCACAAACAATTATTCATCTTTTTCGAATTTTCGGATAATAGGGTTTGCTGCTAAAACTTCATTTAAGTTAAAAAAAAAATCGAAGAGATTTCGAGCTACGAGCATTTTTTCTATTTCGAATTCATTTCGCACGGCGGAATTTCGTCCAATTTTTTGCAGGGTAGTAGTTGTATATACCTCTTTGACTTGCACACTCATTTATAGATCTTTTGGGACAGAAAATACATTTTTCTGATATACATAAAAGCTTTAAATTAGGCCATTGGGTTATTAGGTCTTTTAATAAGTACTTTTCACGGTGTGGGTCCGGAAAACTTTGTCGTCAACCTTAAGCGGGAAGAGATGCTATTTATATATGTATGAACACTGAATTATGTATGTACATAATGTACCTTACTGTTTGCTCATATATATGAACATGTATATGTACTATGCCTTTACGTATACTTTTGCTTATACTTTTCGACTCCGACAATAGTTTTAATTGAAAGCTTTAAAAAAAATTTTATTGTTTTTATAGGCACATGGGCCAATTTTCCAATGCACCTGGAAAGGATGTGGTGTCGTCGAAACCACTGTAGACAAAATTGAACACCACGTTCGTAATACTCACTTAGGGTAAGTAGTAAAAGTATTTCCTTTGTTTTTGCATTCAAATCAATTTTGTGTATTTTTTAAGTTATAATTGGTATAAGTTAAGACATATAATATTTTACTATACATGAAATTAAAAGTGAAATAAAGTGAAAAACTAAAGTTTTGTATGGCAAAAACAAGGAGGGGTTGCCAAATTTAATCCAGTTTTGAAATTACATTTACTATTTTTATGGTCCCATTTTCGAACTTTCTTTAAAAAGCCGTCTACAAAACTGTAGCTCTCTAAGGAATCGTGCGATCGAGATGACGGACGGGCAAACACATAGACAGAACTTTATTTTATTCGTGGGTGTCCAATCCATTTTGCTCGGCCAACATTGTTTCTATGTGATACAAACGAAACGATAAACTTAGTGTACCCTATGAGATTTCGTCTAGGATTTAAAAGTATAGTATTCAGGATAACATCCTCTGCAAACCTGAATTTTTTGCCCAAGGACATTTTGAAATTAATCTGATTTGTTCAAACATTTTTTATGAAAAAAATTTGAGGAAGAGTAATAAAGTCTAAAACAAATTTTGGTGGTTATCCATAAGGGGAAACGAAATAAAATTGGATGAGCTTTTTCTGTATTCCATACAAAATGTGAAAGTTTTATTGATGGCCGGCATGACCATGATGATTCGGTTTCATAAGGAATGGTTGAATATGGTTGGTGTCCAATTTGTTCATCGCTTGTCAGCACATTTCCTAACAAAAAACTTAATAGGGGGGGTTGCGTCATTTGAGAGGTAGCGTCAACAATTTCGCCTTCCATTTTATGAATCACCAGTCCAGTAAAAACTCAGTAAATGCTATAGGGTGAGCAATTTTCATCTGCGAATGATCTTTTTAAGCCATTTTCACTTAATATGCTTAAGAAAAGGTGCAAAAAACCCAAGAATGTGTATGGTACAAGGTGAGTGAGTGCCATTGGCAGTTCCCTCCGTGGGGTGGATAACCCAAATCCTGCCGCTGTCACGCACCATATACACAAAAAGATATCGTGCCTTCTAAAACAGAGGTTTGGGACCCCGAGGGATCCCCGAACGTAGGTCAAGTCAAGGCCCATTGCTCACCCTCCAGACCCATCGATCGCGATCGCTTATAGGTCCAACCGGATGCTCCTATAAAGCCAAGAATTCTGTAACGTATTCCTGAGAGTGCCGGGCAGTGACAAAGAAAGTGGGTCACTGTTTCGGACTCCTCTCCACAACCCCTGCATGTAAGATCATCAACAAGCAGCATCCTATGAAGGTGGCCCCTGAGAGAGGAGTACCCAGTGAGAATGGATGCCAGAGCTCTCAGGGTTGGCTTGTTAAGTCCTAGGAGCTTATTCGTTTGATTTGGGCTTGGTTTACCCCAGAGTTCCTTTGTTGCTCTACCCGAGGGATCTTCTAACCAAAGGCGACTGTGTTGGCGGTCGGCCCAGCTTGAAATGATCGAGACAAGGTGTTTTGGTGCAATCCCGACTATAGAGGCAGGTTCCTCCGAGGCTGAACCTAGACGAGCAAGCTCGTCCGCCCTTTCATCCCGCTGATGTTGCTGTGCCGTGGCACCCACTGCACTATCACCCTGTTATTGCGAGAAAATGAGTTCAGGGTGGTTTTGCACTCCATTAATAGTTTGGAGGTTATAACAGGTTTAGACAAAGCTCCTTATTTTCAGTGTCTGAGTTAAGGAGGTGCCTTCCCGCTTCAAGAATAGCCAAGACCTCTGCCTGGAAAACTGTAGCATGGTTTTCAAGGTGCATGGCGATTTCAATTTCAGGCTCCTCGCAGAAAACTCCCGCTCCGGTGCCTTCATCGGAGTTAGAGCCATCAGTATATATTATAATTGGGTTTGTCAATGGTTGAAGAATGGAAAGTGATTCCCATTCTGCCCTGGATGGAATTCTAGCTTCAAAATTGCTTTCCAGCATGGTCTTGAGGAGGTGGTCGTTATCCCTGTCGATGCCAGGTGCGATAGACTGCACACACTCATAAATAGATTCATGTGGAACTCTTGTCCCCGTATGAAGCCAGCCGAGGGTAATGGTATAAAGGCAACCGAGGGTACCGAACCGTAGGTTAACATGGGTCGCATGACGCTAGTGTATAACTATAGGATCATCGGCGGTTTGAGACCCCACTTCTTCCCTACCAGTCTGCGGCACATTGCGAAAACTCTAAGAGCTTTACTCGCTCTATCTTCGAGGTGTGGTTTCTAGTTTAACTTTTTATATAATATAATACCTAGGTATTTCACCCTGTCATTTAACTCCAAGCGCGTGGAGCCAATCAAGGGCATGGTGAAGAGTCATAGGTCAGTTTTCCGTGGTGGTAAGATACCACCTTGAGGGGTGCCACGGTGTACCTTTTAATTCTGCTTGCTCCGCCTAGATCAGCAAAGACAGTTCTATTACGCCACTTACCGTGAGCCCGATGTCATACACTCGTGTCATCGCCCCATCCTCCAAGCGACACTGCGGGCACATGTTATATGCAGCGTCCCTTTTACTGACCTGATGTCATGTCAATAAAAACACAAACTTCATTAACTTAAGCCATTTTATTAAATTACCTTTATCCCTAATTTGACTGAACTATTAACTCCAACCACTTTAGGATTAAAACCCGAACTGACCACATCAATTTAGTTGCGCACCCCGAAAACTTGCACACGGAAACCGGAAGTAGAATCTGACTCTCAGCACATGTAGTTATTATTATTCGGTAATATTCTACGATCGATGACGAGACTGCTGGCCATTGTCACCGATAACAGGCAGCTGTGATATTGTTAACAAATCGGGCAATGACCGTGCTCTATGCGAAATAGCATGTTTAGTCGCTGACGGCGTAATGTAAAAAATCATCACGTTAATTAGCAATAAGTGGGCACCTTACAATGCGAAGTAATGTTTTCCGCTACCGCTTTACTACCGGTGCGCCTACCAGCCTCTTGCTTAGGTGTACTAGCAGACTGGGCCACAACATCCCTCCCCCTGATAAAAAAAACTAGTTCCCAGAAGAACAAAGCCCGATGTGTTCATTTAGGGCATTCAAGACAAAAGCTGTAGTTTTTTTTTTACTTTCTGCCTAACACAATTATAATTTTATTGGCTTTCTTCTTAACTATGTCTATACATCATGCATATTTCTTTCTTTTATAACATTACATAAATTCTTTTTCATTTCTGTTCTATTTTTTAATAATTGTCTTTACATAATACATTTTTTTTCATTTAGCTTTTTAGACAATATAAACTTCCTTTCTCTTTAGTCCAAGTCAGGTGTAGATGGATTAGCTGTTGTAGGGACTATCATCTCGATGCTGGTGTCGGGTCCTTTATTCTCTAGTTCCGGCTCTAATTTCACTGTTCGCATGTTTCTAGTTGACCTCAGACCGATTGGCAACGTAGATCTATTGCGAGTGCTCTCGGATGCTGGCTCTGCTACCATCGTCTCAGGTAGAGCACAATTCCTGCTATTATTAGTAGGCTGGCTAATACTTAAGGGTTCTGTCACCGAAGTGGCTGCTAAGTAAATATGGTGATGCCTCTGCTGCCTACTGTTTTCACTTCTGATCGCGCCCTGTATACTCTGTATTGCTGCTTCCTGGTCTCTCCATGTTCTATTAATAGAATCGCAGCTAGAAGTTGTACTTGTTGCTTCTTCTCGTGGTTTTCCTCTTCCCTTTGCACGATTGGCTTCATTGCGAAATTGTCCCAAGATGGTAACTCCGAATATGTGGGCTTCAAAGGGTTATATTCCGTTTGGCGTCGTCTTCCGATGCTATAAGAAGGTCTCCTATCTGCATATGACAGTTTCCTTTAGCATTAAAAATCCCGTGGCGGATAGCTCTCCAATGGCGGTGTGTAAATTCGGGCAGTTGATCTCCAACTTCGTACTTGTGACCATCACGAATAACCAGTTTATACTGCTGATCATCCAACAAGATATACTGGAGCTTGTGGTTGTTGGCCGGTAGGAATTCGGCGCCTAGATCGTATATATGGAATCCCTATTTGTCCACTGTGGCAGAAATGGTGTAAATCTTGTAAATATCGAAAGCTACTCTTTGAGGCTGGTGGATATCAATTCGGATAAGAATATGCTGCTGACTCTGGATTGCTTTCACCCTAGCGATCTGCATTAATAGCTGAAAATCCAAGAAATCCTCGGCCAAATCCAGTTGTCTCGTGGCCTTTCTCATAACATCTGTGAGTTCGCAAGTATGGAGTACCATAGGATGAAGCTTTCCCACACTCAGTGAAACCAAAATGTTGGCATAAGTTTGTTGCATAACGCTTATCTCTTTCAATTGTAGAGTCATTAGTGTAATGATTTCGTTCAACTAACAACAACAATAACAATAATCATTTATTTACGTAAAAAGATTACAAAATCTTTTTGTGTACAAAGTGAATTGGGAAAAAAAAATTATAAAAAGAAAATGTAAGTTAATTAGTTAAAAAAAAAATTGTAACATTGATATTTCTCCGGCTTCACTTGATTTGCTGCGAGGATGACAGACAACTTATTCGTTAATTCCTCTTGCTCAGCAGCAGCCTGAAGTCATCTTTTGTATGGTTTATTTTTTTCAAATACCCCCTTTTTTTCTCTTCTTCTATTAAATATTTGTTTGTGTGTTTGTTTACTCGTTGTGTCAACTCTTATTATAATTATTTTTTTTTACTGTCGACTTTTTTTACTTCCTTTGTCGGATCAATAAATCGCTTTTCTCTAGGGCTCTAGTGGTGGTATGCCTATTGCTCTGTAAAATATAAAAAACTTTATGATTATTTATATACTATAAATTATTCTTCGAATTTTTTTACACGATTTGTATATACACGCTTGAGCCTCTTCTCTTGAAGTATAGTTACGCTCCCTGGACTATGAACGTAAATTACTTCATACGGACCCTTGGAAATTTACTATAATTTTCCCGCACGAGCTGAGTCCCTTACCAAAACCTTGTCACCGACATGTATAACGACTGCTTTGGCTGACTTATCGTTATATTTTTTGACACTTTTGCTAGCTCAAATGCTTTTTGTAATTTGAACCGCAAAGCTGTGTGATACTTGTCCGCGTTAAACATGGTTCGGGCTTTCGCTGTAAACTACTACGGATATCTGATACAAATCCCAATAGAGTCTCCATAGGTGATAGTTTTGTACCGGAGTGCACCGAGTTGTTATATGCATGAGCCGCTGTTTTCAAAAATTCGTCCCAAATTTGTAGTTCTGATCTACAACGCTTGTCAAGTAATTTGCTAATGTTGAATTCTGTCGCTCTGCTGCGTTCGCCTGAGGATGGTTAGCAGTAGTTTGTAGCTTCCTGATTTTTAGCATCTGATACAGGGCCTTCAAAACTTCTCCTTGATCTGGGACCAATTGCTTTGGTAGAGTATATCGACTGAGAATTTGCTCGAACAGCTACAAAATCTACAAACCGGGTCAGGTCATCCATCATGAATAGGATATACCTGTTCCCACTGTGAATAAAAGGCAACGGTCCCCCAAGCCAATACACACTCTAACGAACGGTCTCTCTGAAGTCTCCGTTACGATTTCTTTAGTGTGCTTATTTTTTGACAGACTGCACAGCGCTTGACGTAGCGCTCGATAATGCCCTCCATCCCTCTCCATCGATAAAACCGCTTCACTCTTTCAAACGTTTTGTTTCTCCCGATGTTGCTTATCTAGTACATCAATTTCGCTTACCTCATTTTCATTCTACCCATTCCCCTTCAGATTCCTGTGCTGATATTTGTTCTTCATTTCCCTCGTCTTCTTGTTTCCTAGCTTGGGACCGGGTGACTACCAAGCATTGGTATTTTTTTGTTTGTATTCACTTTCTTCTAGGGTGTTTTCTCTCGGAATCCTACTCAGGGCGTCTGTATTGCTATGATCCTTCCCCTTCTTGTAAATTTGTAAATGATCTAAAAATCATATTCTGCTAATTTTTTATGAAACCTCACCATCCGTGAGGGTGTGTCCCTTACCTTAATCATACCCCGAAGTGGCTGATGGTCCGTTACAACTTTAAAAGCACTTCCTAAGAGGTAACACTAGTAGTTGCGTATGGTTCATATAATACCTAACATTTCCCGTTCCGTTGTTGAATAATTTCGCTCGGCTGGATTTAGAGTACGACTGACATAGATAATTGGTCTACCCTCTTGCTCTAGAACCGCCTCCAAAGGTTCTCCACTTGCACCAGTGATAACGGTGAGCTCCTTCTTAAAATCTGGATAACCTAATACCGGTGGTAAAGTGAGGACGTGCCTTACGGTTGTGAAGGACTGTTCACATTCCCTTCGCCAATTGAATCGGATATATTTGCTCAATAATTTGTTAATGGGTGTTAAGATTTTTGAGAAGTTAGGCACATATTTCCGATAATAGTTTGCTAACCTCGAAAATGACTGTACCTGTTTGGCTATTTTTGGACGCGGTAACCTCTGTACAACTTCCACTAACGCGTGGGTTTGGCCTGACTTCTTGTTCCAAACAAAGATGTCCCAGATATACCACCCCATTTGGAAGGCTGAAGCTTTAAGTTATGCTCTCGAAAACGTGTAAATACTTCCCTCAACTTGGTGTTGTCATCATCCAAGCTTTTCGCGAATGTTACTACGTCATATAAGTATTCGAAGCACTTAATGTCCTGCAGACCCGTGAAAATTCCATTCAGTAAAGATTCGAAGAAAGAAGGGGCAGTTTTTACCTCGAATGGTAAGCGTTTGTATTGAAAATGATTGATTTTTGTACTGAACGCAGTCTTCTCGCAATCAGCTGGATCTATTAATACTTGATGATATCCATTAGCTAAATCTAATGTGAAAAAGTACCGAGAGTGATTCAGCCGATCCAACATGTCCTCCATCCGAAGTAGAGGATATGAAAATGGAATGCATACTTTGGTCAGCTCACGGAAGTGTACGCATAACCTGTACTTACGTTTTCCTGCTCATCCGTTCCCCTCTACGGAACAAGCAGCACTGGGAAATTCAATTGACTATCGCTCGGCGCAATGTTGTCATCCTCTAACAGTTTTCTGAGTTGCTCTTGGTACACCTCCCTGTGAGTTTCTGCCATACGATGCTGCTTCCTTTTTATGGGCCAAACGTTATTTTCTAGACACACAGCACGAACAAATGATTCATTTGTACTAACTATTCATTAAAATGCCGTGTGTCAAATAGTACCTATATGTCATTATAGCTCGAAAATCAGATGATAATGAAGTACACTAATGAAGTGTTTTCCTCCTTCATTATAGCTATAATGAGGGAAAATGTGCTAGATTTGGTATATAATGTAAATCTGGAGCTCCGCTGCGCATCTGCCGATTTGAAAAATAAGAAGAAGAAATGCAAAGAAATGCAAATCACAATTTATATTATTAATATTTTTTTTAAATAAAATGTGTTTCTCATTTGGAAATTGTTAAATTGAAAATAAAATAAAAGAAAATAAAGTTTATCGCGTTAATTCGATCCATATTGCTTCTTTAATGTGATAAGTTCATCAAAACCAGTTTGGCAGCACAACTTAATTAAAGAAATGGCTGTGTGTCCGCAGTTTATAATGAATCATTATAGACTAATGACTCGTTAGTTATTTCTTCATTAAGAGTGCTGTGTGTCTAAGGCATTAGGCATTAAAGGGAATTTAAACTTTTCGCAGTAGTTTATGTCATTCGATCTCCTGGTAGGTGACAAATATCACTGTACTCATAGAAAATTTGAGCTACAGCTACAGATCATCCCCTAGCATGAAAGCTTGCTTCATTAGCCTCAGTCATTCTTGAAATAAATGAATTTTACTCTCTGCCTTTCTAGTGGTTGTATGGAGTACTTACTCAGATTTTCCAGTTTTGGCCTGAAATTCCTTATCTCGACCGGGTCGCTTCTGGCATTGAGAATGCCCACAGACGCGTGTCCGTAGTTTGGCCTGATTAAGGTATTCCCGCAATACACGTCTGGGCTGATTTCTTTCGCCATGCATACCATCTCATGTTTACTAGCAGCTTCTATTCTTACTAGTTGCTCTGATGTCGGCTCCAATCATAGTTCGGATCCATCTCTGTACTCGACTCTTATTTATGGTGTTGCCTCCCGCTTCTGAGCTTGAGCTTTGGTAGAGGCTTAGGTTTTTAAGTTGTTAGATCCAACTTCCATTTGAAGTTGTTTTTCTCCCATTTTTCATACCTATTCACCACCCCACATCTCTTTAGGCCAATTTACAAATTCTTCTGGTGTGGAAGGGGTTGCAGTCAAAGTGTTTTCTTGGTTTTAGATTCGGCTGCTCTGTTGCTTGAGTTTCTTTCCACTCGTCATTCAATGTGAATGACCGCTGAGCATTTTCTGCTTTTCCCTCTTTCATTTTCGTAGCTCCCTTCTAAATATCGGTCAATCCTACGGCTGACCCAGCCTTGCAAACAATGTTCCGCAATGTCCTGATCCGATTTGTCATACGCTGCTAAACTTTTTCTGGAAAATCTTCTCGATTTTCTTCTCTAATGGGGGCTGACATGAATCTTCTGGATTGTATCCCCTCTAAACTATGGTCGCAACTTTCTCTATCTCAGTGCTACTGCTGACTAGAGGTCTTTGTACTTCTTGGGCTTCTTTTGTGCATCTTATGAACAATTTTCTACTAAGGAATTCCATCCACAATATCCCATCAACCGGTATGGAGTCCGTGTCATATATAACGTTAATTCGCAGTCATGTTTGTCATTCGTAACTTGGCCCTGCAAGACCCTTGTAAATTTTCTCCAGCTCGAAGAGTTAACTTACCTTCTAATGCTATATCTGATTCTAGTGTGATGCTGCAATTTTTTACTAAACTTAAGTTAACTTCACTCTGTTTATTTTTCTCTCTGTTTATTTTTCTCTCTAGCCCTTATACTTACTGGATGGCCTAATTAAAGACAGTTGGGGAAATTTCCCAGCTGCCAATCCCGTTTCCCTGCTGGCTTCCTTGCTGCCAAATATTTCTTGACACAAATATCTGGTCACAGGTACGGCAGAATTGGAAATAAAGGACTTGCGGAGCCGTGCTACTAGACTCACTTTGATTGTTTGCTGAGGCATCCACGAACCGGACCGGTTACTTCTTACATATCGACGTCTCATGTCCATATTTACCACACTTGGTACAATAAGAAGGCTATCTCCCTTGCATACAATCTTTAACTATGTGCCCTGTTTCCCACACTTGAAGCAGTGAATGGGTCTCGGCTGCAGGGCTCTCACTGGCACTCCTCCATAATTTCTCGATTGAGTTGGCTCCCAGCTCTCTAACTTGCGATCCTCGAGCGTCTCTTTCAAAACATATAACTTCCTCTCTTACCTCTTCTAGTGACTCAAATATCTGTCCCGTTAAATACACTCGGGTAGAATTGCCATTGATACCTGCTTTGAATGTTGCTACTGCATCAGCCTCTAGCTCAGCTAGCAACCCTTCATCTTTACCTGGATATTTATCCGACACCGCTGATTTAATCTGCTCTACCAGTTCCTTCATTCTGTCTGCAAACTCTCTGATGTATTCTCCTGGCATTTGTCGACATGCTATCAGTTCTGTTCTCAATTCGCTGTAGGGTTTCCTGGGCATATAGGCAGTTTTGATGGTCTGTTGCAATGCCTTAAAATCCTTTGCCTCCTCGGAACTTACTAGATAGTATCATAGATGGCATAAGAACTAGATGTCGTATGGCATACTAGAGCAGAGTATACAGATTGTAAAATGGGTAAAGCATTGTGGAATGGACCATAACATGTTTTAGAGCTTGCGGAAAGCAAATGTTTTTATAATAGCAGTTTTGTATACATTTGATCGACTTCCTCAACACTTCAGATACGAAAAAATATGAATTAAATGTTGTGGTCCATTTCGGAATGGACCACCCAGCCATATAAATTGTGTATACTTTTTTTGTGCCATCTATGACAGTATGTATCATCCATCACTCAATATCTCTACATTTCATAGATAGACTCTTCCTCGGCTTTAAGGCGATCGTAGAGGTCTTTGCAGCAGTTCAGGAAGCATGATTTTCTCATAAGTATCTGCCATATTGCCTCCTTGTTTGTTAACGTTACAATTACCGCTTTCGTTGGCTCTTACTTCTTCCCGCACACTTTCTGCTATTTTGTTTGTATCCGCTATCTATTTATGTTTCTTAGGCAATTCCGCGTGTACCGGCCCTGTGCTTACCTTTGCCTCTTTCCGCTGTTCCCAAAATTTCAGCTTTCTTGGGCTGTATCTCTTATTCTTTCTTGATTGCACTTGTCCTGATAATAATCGCCGCACTCCCAATTCCTGCCGCAGTTTCCTCTGCTTCCTTGATTTGTCAGTTCAGCGATTCTATCCTTCCCTTAATGTATTTTGTTCGTGCTTTTCTTGCAACACTTGCTCTCTCAAATGTTCTTGCTTTTGAATAACCTCAAATATTATAGCCACCAAGGATTCCAATATGTTGCCCTTTGTACACATTTGTACACATTTCTTAATTCTTTACTGTTCAGACGTCTTTGCAGTTCGCCTGTGAGTCGTTCCCCAATATATTGCCAGTCTTGTTCATATGCTAGTAACCGTATCTGGACTTCCTTCAACTCCTGTCTCCTGCTTCCTAGCTCTTTCTCTTGGTCCTGGAATACACTTTCCTCCTGTAGTTAATACATACGATCACTCAACACTAACCAAATTCTACATTAACAAGCTTCCACGAAAAATTGTGGACTTTGTGGCATGAATACTGATTGGATTAATACTTTTATCTCTAATGTTACAGGCTACTCTTGACTAGAACAAATTAAACATTTACCCCGACATTTCAGCAGAGAACAATCACGAAACTCATGATCTCTGTTTGAAATGTTAACGACTCAGACAAATGTAGCATATACTCTACCGATGCTACAACAAACGCGAGGAAACCAAAAAGGAGTGGAACTCAACTTTTTTAATGGGAATGAACGTCTTAAAGCTTTTATATTCGTATAATATCATAATCACTTGTCAAATTTCGCAATCTTATGCCTCACATTAACTCACGCACACATCACTTAAATAAGAACAAATTTTTCTATAATAAAACAAAATGTTTTGTTTCTACCTGAAAAAAATTAAACCACTTACTTAACAAATAAAAAAACAACTAAAAGTATTTAAAACGCTTCTTTTCAATTTTTGTAATCCCCAGAGCCAATTACACTTTTGCCAAAATCTTCTTATAACTTAAATATATCAGCTTTCACACAAAAGGAAAAAACATTTATTTTATAACTTTTTTCTTACTTTTCGGAAATAATTTCCAAAGAAAGATAAACAAACGAAAACTTTATTCTACATATTATATCTTTATACAACATAAACAAACAAAAATCATCACAATTCTCACTTCTAATAAAACATGAAGGCCAACGATGAAAACACTTATTTCGCCTAATCGAACGGAAAATATTGAGCAGAATAACTACTAATAAAAATAAAAGAGTAAAAAAGTCTGAAAGTCTGATGAAAACAGTTCTGTGGCTTTATAGCATATACCTACAGATATGCATTTTTTTTTTGTTAATTATACCAACCTATTTAAAATCACTGCTCTACAACATTACATCATTTATTTTGCATATATTTAGCAATATTACACAACTCGTACTAATATCTATTTTCATTTATATCAAAATTCACTTTGCTCTAATAACTGAAACAAAACTAACTAAAGACATCAAAATTTTCTTCTCCTATTTTCACTTTTCACACTTCAAAAACACTCATACATATTATTAATTACTTCCCACTTTTATTCTATTGAACTATATTTCTCTCTTTTCTAAATTTATTTAATCCGAAAAAAAATATATGGAAGTATAAAACAAAATTATTTTTTCAATACCTCGTGCAATATTTCTACTTACTTTACCTTATCATTTTTCTTTTTACCGGCTGCACCAATTGTTGTGTCCCTTGCAATAAAATCACAAACTTCATTAATTAAATTACGTTTATCACTGATTTTACTAAACTCCAAACACTTTATGATTAAAACCTGAACTGACCACACCAATATAGTTGTGCACCTCGAAAACTTGCACACGGAAATCGGAAGTAGAATCTGACGTTCAACATATGTAATTATTATGATGTGTTAATATTCTAAAACCGATGACGAGACTGTTGGCCAGGTTAGCCTATAGAAGGCAGCTATGCTGTTGTAAACAAAACGGGAAATGACCGTGCTCTATGCGAAGTAGCATGTTTAGTCACTGCCGCCAGAATGTAAACAATCATCACATTAATTAGCAGTAAGCGAGCACTTTTCTCTGCGAAGTAATGTGTTCGACTACTTTACTGCCGGTACACCTGCCAGCCTCTTACTTCTGTGTACTAGCAGACTGGGCCACAGCACTGAAATTGTAGTGGAGGAGCGGACCTTTAGTCAACCATCATGCCGAAGACGGTTCCGGGAGGGTGACAGAAAAAAAAATTTAAATCTTACCACTTATTACTTTATAAGGCATTTTAATTCTTATTTGGCGACTTAGGTTCATCCCCGTAGCTGTATGTGCATGTTGCGACATGAATTTCATCATTACATTAAACTTTTATACAACATGAGGAATATGCTCGACACATGAATTTGCATAACGTATACTAGCATGACTAAACAAACAAACTAATGTAATGCATACAAATAAAGTGATTATTATACGTGACGATATGTCTCAATTATCCAAATATTGTTCAACTATATCAGGCATCATAGTATACCCAAGGAGATATCAATATAATATAAATTTTGAAAAGCAAGATATTTTTCACTCACACTATTCCCATTTCTCGAGAAGATCTTCTGGAGCTGAATGTAGGTTCACTGTAATTAAACATTGGCCAAGATTTCCCCTGGGGATACTTTACACGGGGAATGACATGAAACTTCGTCAATTACTAGTACCTATAGTTCTCCTGAGGACTAGGTGATGTAATATTATAATCTTCTTGCATTTTTCTTAAGACCTTCTTTCGGATATATATAAAGTAGACAAAAGATCAAAATCACCACCAGAACGGGTGATTCTGATCTTTTGTCGTACTTTAATGTCACAATATACGCCTAAATGAAATGAACTTTTCTACTGATTTTTTCGTGTTTTTATTCAGCTCAACAAGCCTTGCATTACGTAGAATGAACTGAAAATGATACTTCACATGACAAATTCAGAATATTATTTCGAATTTATGTATAATATAGTATAATTAGGTGTAGAATATCCATTTACCACAGTATACAATTTTTGTTACAACCTCGGAAGCAGTTGACTAATTTTTCGGACTTTTAGACGTGTATTCTGACATTATACGAAGAAGATTTCTCGTCTAACAGACTAAAATCTATTGAAAATAATATCAATAAATTTACAAAATGCATTTAAGTGCAAAAAAATGATTAAACTTTGCGACCCAGCGATCAGAGAGGTCTCAGCAGTATGGTTATCTCTGATCGCTTACCATAGAAGTTCAATTATGGAGGTCACACCAATTGCCCCTATAAATACTTTTTATAAATACTTTTCAACATGAACAATTTTTCATATTTTGCATATTTATCTCAATTGTTCATGCTGACACATAAATAAACAATGTTATGGCCGTAGCGTATTGCATATACCAATATGCTACACTGAGTAATACTGAAGCGTGTAGGCCGGCTGCTGTCAGACAGATATCTCGAACGCACCCGCGGCAAAAAGAGCGCTTCCTTTACTCTCATCTGACAGAAGGAAGAAGAAGACAATCTTCTCCGTGGCAAACCTTCACAAGTGAAAAGATCAAGGAGTTGGTAAAGGAAAAATCTTCCGCGGACATCGGCAAAAAAAATAAATCTTGTAAGTAATTTTAATACATTTCTCTATCTTAATATTAACCTATTCTCAATCAGTAAAATTATTTATCCGTCGAAACGACATACACACAATTCACCAAAAATTTATCCGTACCGAACATACTGTCCTGAGTAACAAGAGTTTGCATTGCTATGCAAGAGGATATCGCCTCATTTTCATCTTTAATTTCAAATCCCGAGGCAGCCAATCAACAAATTTATTATACACGACAAGTTCAATTTGCCGATGGCAACCATACGGGTGATGTGAAAGTTGGTACTCATAAAAGTGGAAGCGATTATAAAAGGGTAATCTTAGAAAATTCGCTCCTGCACCTGAGGAAAACCATCGAGACTCCGATAGCATCCTCACCTCGGCGGTAAAATCGTGAAAAATTCAACCGTGCAGCAATATACAAACAGAAAAGCTTATAAATAACACCAAAGCTTGTCATTGCTTGAAGGAAGCTTGTAATTAGTTTATAAACTAGTTTACAAATGTGATACATCTAGCTCGGTTAAATTGAATACTTGTGGCCGTTATCCTCAACTGTTGGTTATATACCTGATGGTGATGTGAGAAAACAAAAAAGGGACTCTGAAAATATCTGCCCTCAGAGTCAGTTGGGTAGTTGGAGCGTGCAATGAAGGCATACTATCTGCGCCTTCGATTTGGATGTAGGTAAGTGACGTAAAGGTCCCTTCAGGACTGAATGTGTGCCGGCGTTTTTGGTTAAAGGCCCGATTGTTTTTTGATTATGGCAGACGGCAGGTGCAGGTTTTTCGTGGAACCTCCCCATACTCTCCACCAATAGCCGAGGCGAGCTAGCGTGCCGCCCTGCAGTCAACGCTGTACGTCGAGTGATCTATCAGCTCATGCTGGCAGTCTGGACTTTACGTCTGATATTCATCACTCAACATAGTTCCATGACAACAAATAAGAAAGCATTATATTGCACTTACCTTGATAATTAATTAAGTAATCCTCGAAAACATCAAAATTACACATCACTAGTGACCTTGAAAACCCCTATCGTGGCAGTCAAATTGACACAGGGAAAAGCATTTGAGTATCGACGTTGCGCAACATAATGGTAATAAAATTTAAATTTATCCATATAATAAGTGCAAAAGAGACCAGAGAAAATTTATGTTCCACACCGGAAAACATCATAAAAAAAAAAGAAATTTAAATGAATAGATAAGAAAAATTCAGGGAAAAATTAAAATAAATTTTTCCAATACAAGTGTCAATAATTTAGAAAGTTTGTATAATAAATATATATAACATTTATTGTTACGCTCTACAAAGTGACACAGGCGACATCTGTTGGAAATGGAGGTTAGTGACATCTTAGTAAACTTTGGGTTCAGAGAATGGAATATTGAGGAAGGTTCTAGAAAGGGCGGATCCAGACATTGTCTCTAGAGGGGCGATTGCCCCCATCGCCCCCTATAACCGCACTTGCCATCAGTTGTGGATCGCTCTGTATAGCTTTCTCTTTTCGATTCAGCATGGAAATTTCATTAGCATTCAGATATCGCCGGAGTTCTTTTATTTATATAATATAAGTTTTTGATCCCATAAGTATAGTAAAATTTAGTCTCATATAAAATAGACATTATGCACTTCTTGCTTGGCTTAGTGATGGTAATTTTCATATAAAGGTCGCTTGCATTTCGTTCAAACACCATAATTTCCTCGGCCTGACAGCAATTTCTTGCAAGTTAAACGGTTAAAGAAATTTTCGGGGAATGCTAATTAGGTAGAGTTAATATATGTATAAAATTAAATTAAATGTTTGCAGGAAAACTGAATCTGAGATTAATTACCCCGACTCTGATAATTTTCCTAACATACTACTTTTCATCCAAATACCCGGCGTTTGTGAGCTTTCGATCACAAAAAAGTGCAAAAATTTTGCTTGTACTGAAAATTCCTGAGTGGTATAATTTTAACTTTTTTGAGAATAATTTATGACTAAAAAAGAAAAAATAATAAATATAGCAAATAACTTTTTAAAAACTATCTAGAGTTTTTCATTTAATTAAATATTAAAATTATATTACATTTGTGTATAAATTTCAAAATTTTCATGGTACGCAAAGAAAGCAAAGGCAAAGCAAAGTAATTTAATAAAGTATTTTGATAAATATTAGGAGGTCCAAATTTCATTGTTATTCACTGTAGTGTTAAAACTAAAACTGCCCAACTGTGAAAAATTTACCAATGCACACGATTTAAAAAACTCACGGTGAGGGAAAGTGTACAATTAAATGCTGAAATTTGTCTGTGCTGAATGTTGTTTGAGTGAGAAAATAGTCTTTTTGAAGAAGTTAAGCTCAGTTATGAGAAATGTGTTACATGAATTCACTAGTATTAAGGCGACTACGGCTCCAGTGAAATCCACTCTGGTGAGAAACGCGAAGAACTCTAATATTAAAGTGCAAGCTTCAGACAAGGAGAGACAAGCAATCTGGTGACTCCACTCTAATCTGCCATTGTAAACGCTCCTTAATAGTTGTGGAATCCGGCTTTCTTTGTATACCTTGAAAATTTTAAAATTTATACACAAATGTAATATAATTTTAATATTTGATTAAATTCAAAATGAAGGGAAACTCTAGAGAGCTTTTGTGATGTATTCATTAAGTGAAGGGAGAAATTATTTTCTATTTCTTTAATGCGGATTTAGAAGATTTGAAAAGATTTGCTGGGGCAGCTTCGAGTACAGGATTTGAAAGTGGAGTTGGGCAACCGGTCATTACAAATGACAGATACAAAGACTGTTTTACTCCAGCGGCTTAGACAAGCTTTGGAAATAGAAGTTACGAATCCAACACATTTATTTTCGAAGAAAATTCGCAAGAACCTGAAGCTGAAGAAAAGTCGGAGATGAATATGGAACAACTATTGGGTATGCTTTAATGAGTAAATTGGAGCTTTCAGCCCTACACATGAAGAAAGCTTTTGAGGAACAAAAGAATTCTCTAGAAGCCCATTTGGACGATCAAAAAATGTTCTTGAAGAACAAAAGAATTCTCTAGAAGCCTGTTTGGACGATCAAAAGAATGCTCTTGAAGAACAAAAGAATTCTCTAGAAGCCCGTTTGGACGATCAAAAGAATGCTCCTGAAGAACAAAAGAATTGTTTTAATTCAGTTTGATGAACAGAAGAAATCATTGGAAACCCGTTTGGATGAACAAAAGAGTTCTCTGGCGAATTGTCTAGAAACTCGCTTAGAGGAACGAGAGAATTTCCTGAAAAACCCGTTAGACGAAAAAAATTTTAAAATTGAAGGAATCGAGCAGGGAGTGGCGGAAGTTCAGCAAAAAGTCACCGAACAGCTTGATAACTTTAAAACCGATTTGGAGAAGATGATGCATCGACAACCTCGGCACGAAAGAATTGAAATATCCGGTGCAGGCAGAATGAAACCTCCAATATTTGATGGACAACATTCGTGGCATATTTTCAAGAGACAATTCGGGGCAGCTTCCGAAGTAAATGAATGAAATGATGCAGACAAAGCTACAGCTCTGGTATTAGCACATCG
Organism: Dioctria linearis; assembly: GCA_963930735.1. NCBI lineage: Eukaryota > Metazoa > Arthropoda > Insecta > Diptera > Asilidae > Dioctria > Dioctria linearis. Next base: position 145,357,442 of record OZ005741.1, read on the forward strand.
CAGTCCTGCATGAGAGCTATTACAAGCTGTACCGATTGAAACGCAATATGAGTATACTTCATTAGTACAGGCGATAGAGCTACGTTATGGAGATGAACATATGCAGCAAGTATATTGCTTGCACTTTCGGAACAGGATTCAAAAGCATGGCGAATCACTACAACAACTGCAGGCAGATGTGGAAAGATTAGCATATCTTTCATACTCTAGCGTAAATGCTGATTTCCTTAATGAAGTGGCAACAGAAGCATTTGTGAACGCTATTGCAGATCAAAATTTATAACAAGCGCTAAGGCTAGTAGGAAAGAAGTCGACAGCAGAAGCGCTAGCCTATGCATTAGCATATGAATCTGCTAGACAAGCTTCTCGGAGTGCATTAGCGTATGTCGAGCCAGAGAGCAAGCTATTCGGGGAACTAGAAATCAAACAGCGACTAGTCGCATCAACTCCCTTGTCCAGCAGTCGGAAAACATGTAAAAACCAACTTCGGCGGACAGAAATTTGTTGGTGGAGTCGACAGCCCGGTAGTAATCATTCAGGTAGCCCAGTTGCAGAGAAATAATAGCAGTCTTGTTATATATGGAAGTGTAAGAAAAATAGACTGTGCAGTCACTATCGACACTGGAGCTTCGAGATCAATTATTAGAGCAGATCTTGTCAAGAGCAAATAGCTTCACCACACCACCAACTATTTACTAACAACAGCAACTGGAGCAGCACCACAGGTTTTTGGAGAAATAACTTTGGATGTTCAACTAGGCGAACTATTATTTCCTTCCTGATTTCAGAAATCATGGATGAATGCATTCTTGGAATAGACTTCATGACCACATATAAAATAAATCTAGATGTCGGAGAACGGATCCTCAAATATGCCAACATAGAAATTGCTATCAGACTAGGAGGAGGAGCAGATTATCCTGCGAAAATAAGGACGATGGTTAGTGAGAATATTATTCTGTCTGCATGCTCCCAGACGCTAGTATGGACAAGGCTTACTGAGGACATTGGGACCTGCCGATCTTATTTGGTGGAGCCTAACCCTACAAAAGATACATCGAACATCATTGTAGGTAAGACTTTAGTGAAGGCAGAAGATGCAACATTAATTCCAGTCAGAGTGCTCAACACATCCGAAAATGAGCTACAACTAAAAGAAGGTGTCATAATTGGAAACTGTGAACCCGCTAACCAGATTTTTAATTTGGATAATCGTAGTAATGTCAAGGAGACAAAACCTATACCAGCTACTACTCAACAGGTCCTGAAACTTCTTTCGTCCAGTGGCTTAAGTAAACAACAATACAATGATGCCAAAGAGGTGAATTTTCGGAGTTATTTGATAAACTCCAAGAAGTAACAAGGAATAACTGAGGAATCTAATAGCCCTTGGACAACACCAGTTGTTCTGGTCAGAAAAAAAGGATGGTATCACACTACTCTGCGTAGACTACCGTCAACTAAATAATGTAACGAGAAAGGATAGCTATCCTTTGCCAAGGATCGATGACACATTGGATACCCTTTCCGGTGCGCAATGGTTTTCCACATTGGATTTGAAGAGCGGTTACTGGCAAGTGGAAATACATTATTATTATTATATATTGTCATCAATTCTATTATACATTTAAGATTCACATCTTTTAAATTCTGTATAAGTTCAAATAATTTCAAGTAATTACAAAGATTGAGAGGTTAAGCGAAAAAAAAAGATCGAAAAAAAAGGTGAAAAACAAGTAAATGAACAAACCTAGGGTGTAGTGGCGCGCAAGAAGAGTGATAAACTATTTATGAAAGTCTCTATGCAATATTACGTGAGATAATGAAGGTAAATACATTCCTTTTAATGACACCGAAAGAGCCCGACATTATTGACTGTTTAATATCATGCGGCAAGGCATTAAAGGTGTGATTGAAGAACAGGCGTTTGGTTACTAATCCATGAGATCGTGGTAAAATTAAGTTAAGACTTCTTCTAGACGAAGAGAACTGGAAATCATCAAAAAGGTAACCCGGGTAACAAAATTTCATGATTTTTATCAACGTTATCAATGAGCGATAGTCTAAGTAAGAGGAAAGGTTACACCCAAACACAGTGTTTACATAAAATGAAATGTGATCGAATCTACGAAGATTGTATTTGTATCGAATTATAGAGTTAAATGCAAGTGACAATTTGTTGAAGTTCCGATGGTCTAGCTTACCATAGATCTCACATCCATAAGTGATTATTGGTAAGAGCAACGAACGATCCAGGAGCCGGCCGCGGCGTGTGCTTAGAGGAGTGAACTGACTGGAAGCCCACAACGAGCGGAGACCAAAATATATTTTACGTACGATACTATTGATATGATCATTCCAGGTAAGTGTGTCATTGAATATAACACCTAAGTTACGAAGGGACTCAACCTATTGAATAGACGTGTTATTAAGAATTATTGGGGGAAAACTTGTTTTGTCGAGATTTGTCCTGTAAACAATTATGGAATTCGTTTTTTGAGGGTTAAGCATAAGATCATTTTGAATTGCCCATCGATTAAGGCATACGAGATCCTCGTTAATGCAACTTATGCCGTCCTCAATAAGACCAAGAGGTCTGGAAAGAAATAATTGCACGTCGTCAGCATATAGATGAAGTTCACTATGAGAGATAGATTCAAAGATATCATTTATATACATGCAAAAAGCAATGGGCCAAGAATCGATCCTTGTGGAACTCCACGATTGACACTGAGGTAGGAGGTGTACCAGTCATTAGAGTATACTGTTTGTAGACGACCTGTCAAATAACTATGCAAAAGCCTACCTGCGTAAGGTGAAAAGTTGAATTTTGTAACCAGCTTTTACAAAGAATCTTGTGGTCAACAGTGTCAAAAGCCTTCGAGAAGTCCAGTAGAACTAAAATGTTAAGGTTGTCTGAGTCCAAGGCTTTCCGTAACTCATTTACTATTTTTAATAATGCGGTGATGCCGGAGTGTTTTGATCGGAATCCAGATTGAAGAGAATGAAGAAGGTTGTTAAGCTGAAGAAAGTTCGAGATTTGCATAGCCATTAATTTTTCCAAGGCCTTAGATAGAAATGGCAATAAGGTAATGGGTCGAAATTCTCTGCTAGTGGGTGTGGACCTTTTAGCTATGGGTATGACTCTAGAAAGTTTCCACGATTGCGGAAATACTGACATGGTGAGACAGGATATAAATATATGAGTAAGGGGAGAAACAAGGAATGGTAGTATAAGCTTTAAGAACTTGGGCGAGATACCATCAACTCCTGCGGAGTTTGACTTAATACTGTATAAGGCAAGAAACACTTCATCAGGCGTTATGTTCGAAAAGTCAAAACTCGGAAAGGTATGAGTTGATCTCAAGTTGCTAATGAAAGCGCTGTCAACCACAGAAGCCGATGTATTATGGGCCAGAAAGGAGTGATTAAGTATCTGGATCAACATTGCACTCACACAAATGCGAGGAGCCTACTCCAAGGTTCTTAAGATTTGTCCAAAGCTTTCCAGCAGGTAAAGAAGAACTTAGCTTCGTAAAAAAATACTTCTTTTTAGATTGCCGAATAGCACAGGTACCTCGATTACGAAGAGTTTTGTATTCGTCCCAAAACAAAGATATTTTATAACGCTTCCACTTGTAGTATGCATGATTTCTCTCCTGAATGAGAGTACGAATCCTAACAGAAAACCAAGGCCGATCCCTATTTAATACTGTCCTGGTAATATAAGGGACGTATTTATCATGCAAATGTGACACAATATCATTTAGGAAGCTAACCTGATCGTCAATGTTATGCAAGTAACGTACCGCATTCCAATCAATGGTATCTGCTTCAGCAAACAAGGCGGACAAGATGACTGCTTTATAATTAAAATATGAAAAATTGCAAGATTCAGCGCTGATATCGGGATGGAAATCATAAATAGTCAAATTAAGTCGTGATCAGATATTCCAGGCATCGACACTTGGTTGAAAAAATGGACTTTAGAATTATCCACTGTAAGAAATTTGTCCAGAAGAGTTTATGAATGAGATGTAAAATGCGTGGGCTCTTGATTAACTTGATGTAAATCCAAAGAATCAAGAAGATATTGAAAGGAGTTTGTCAAATAGGATGTAGTTAGAAAATTAATGTTGAAGTCACCGCAGAGAATACAGGTACAATATTTTCTAATTCGCTGGAAAAGCTCTGCAGAGAGGGGCAATTGGGTGGTCTATAAACACATCCAATAAGACATTTACCACTGCTAGAAAATAATTCGCAAAAGGTGAATTCAGTATCCCGTTCCCCATTATTAGATGTTAGAATTACTTTGCAGTAAATACTCTTTTTAATAAAGATGGCAGCTCCTCCGCCGCGACGGCCGCAACGATCATTACGAAAAACTCCATAATTATGTAAATTAATTAAGGTGTCACTAATTTTTGGCTTAAGCCAGGTTTCTGATATGCAAATGACATCTAACTTCGAATCACTAAAAATTTCACGCACTTCATCTATGTTTGGAAGTAAGCTTCTCGCATTGAAATGACAAACCTTTAACCCGGAACTCTGTTTGCACATAATATTAAGAAGAATACGCGTATTGCCTGCTTCAATTTCACCATTAGGGTTAGCCAACATCAAAAACCAATAAGCCAAGCACATATCGAGTCACAAAAGGACATTTCAAGAAGACAAATATTGAAAAAAATGAAAGGTACACAAAGAATAAACATCGAAGCGCGCAACTACACACAATAGGCCAGAATCTAATAATAATGCACGAAAAATGATAGATTAACCATTTCAGAAAAATAACTAAAGAAAAAATATTACAAGTTGCAATGAAAAACATAGAAAAATTTTGTATATACATATTCAGCCGACCAGTTTCTCCAAACATTCGAGAGTTTCAATGACCACAGCATTATCTTTGATATTCTTCCGCACAAATACTCGACCATGAACAGTAAAAACAGAAGTCAGATGTTTATGACGCTTTAGATCAAGAGCCCTCCGTTTGATGGTATGGTTTGTTGACGTCAGAAATTCATTTAAAAATATTGCACTAGATACATCTGTAACATCTCCCATCCCGATGTCATGCAAGGTCAAACAGACAGTGCCAGTATTACGTCTTGTTTTAATTGTAGATCTGATAGCAGAGAATAATAAGTTCCTCTCTTTAGGACTGTTTAATTTTATTATAACGGAAGAAGAAACTGCCGTCCTCTTACTCCCACGTTTTAAGCGAAAAATTTGTTTAGGTATTATTTTCGTAGCCAGGCCAGTTGAGGCGCATAATTTAGAAAAAATTTCCTGTAGATCTTCGCCGTTAACGTAAGGAACACCACTCAAAACCACATCATTGGATGCATGCACATGCATTCGTTCAAAAAACTAGAGGCGTTGATGTGCCCGTCGTAGATCACTTTTTATTTCATTTATGTCTGTATGTACTGCATCAATAAAAGTCTTCAGAGTAGACATATACTTTTTTCGAGCTCAGACAAAAGACCCTTGAATTCGTTAGTTAATTTATCCTCAATTACATGAAAACGATCAGATATTTGTGCCTCAAAATTACTTGTGATAGATGCCAAACCAGTAACATTCGATGTGGAGGGTGATGATGAGGATATTAAGTCCCGTTCAGATCTTAGCTTCACCTTATCATTACGTTTGTTAGCCATGATAAGTACAACGCAGTAATGCCGAGGTTTCCACTTGATAAAACAGTGTTTAATGCAAATAAATTACACAGCGTTTCAATATACTTCAATGGAATACGAAATTATAGCACCAGACCACTATTTGCACAAAAAGAAAAAAGAAAAAATGCCAGATGTATCGAGATTAATAGAACAAAAGAAGACTAGAAACTAGACCGGCAAAAGCTGAACTACTCTCTAGTAGATCTCATGACTACATCCCGAGGAGCGGGAGAAATCTGCTTTCCCAGTTGGAAGTGGCTTATGGCAATTCAAAGTTATGCCATTTGGATTACGTAATGCTCCAGCCACATTCGAACGACTCATGGAATGTGTTTTACGTGGACTAACCTGGAAAACATGCCTTGTCTACTTAGATGACACAATAGTAATCGGAAGAATATTCGAGGAACAAAAAAAAACACTTACGGGACGTACTTCAACGACTGAGAGATGCGAAACTGAAGCTCAGTACGAATAAATGTGCTCTATTTAAGAATTAAGTTAAATATTTCTGGCACATAGTTTCATCGCAAGGAGTAAAAACTGATCTAGAGAAGATAACAGCTGTCAAAAATTGGCCAGTTCCAAAAGACAAACATCAAGAGTTTTATTGGTCTAGCTACCTACTGCAGGCGATTCTGAAAGGTTTTGCAGATATAGCAAGGAGCCTACATAAACTTACAGAAAAAAGAAACCCGTTCATATGGTCGGATAACTGTAACGAGAGTTTCGCAAATTTGAAGCAACAGCTCTGTGAAACTCAACTATCCAATATATTGGACACGGATGCCAGCAATGTAGATATTGGTGCAGTACTTTCACAGGGGGTGGATGGTCAAGAAGTGCCAGTAGCTTATTTTAGCAAAGCACTTTCAAAATCAGAGAGAAATTATTGTGCTACAAGGAAAGGGCTACTTCCCATAGTCAACTCAACCAAGCATTTCCATAAATATCTCTACGGCCAGAAATTCATCCTTCGCACCGACCATGCAGCGCTTAAATGGCTTTTGCAGTTTAAGAATCCTGAGGGGAACGTGGCGAGATGGATAGAGTGATTCCAAGCTTATGACTTTGAAATCCAACACCGAAGAGCACGTATCCATGGAAATGCAGACGACCTTTCACGACGTCCATGCAAACTTGAATACAAACATTACGTTCGTGTGGAAGAAAAAAAACAAAGGCAACTATACAGCTGATAACGGTGGAACCATCGACAGGCTGAGACAATGAGAACTTGCGAACAGCACACCGAGAAGATCCATACATATCACCCATTGTTGTTTGGAAAGAAGACATTGAAAAACCACAATGGAAAGATATCTCGGAGAGGAGTGAGAAACTGAAGAGTTTCTGGGCTCAATGGAATTCTCTTCACGTTGAATGTGGTATATTAAGACGCAAGTGGGATGCAACTAACGGCGAGTCATTCCGAATGCAGATAGTTGCTCCAGCCTCCCAGGTCAAAGATGTTCTAGAAGAAATGCACAGTGGATCATCTGGAGGACATTTGGGGGTAAATAAAACAATTTCCAAAATACGAGAAAAGTTTTATTGGTTACATATGCGAGAGAATGTTGAGGAGTGGTGCCGCAGATGCACTATCTGTGCTTCTTGCAAAGGACCACCACACAGAATCAGAGGAGAAAAGCATAAGTATAATGTAGGAGCCCCATTTTAAAGGATAGCCGTAGACATCGCTGGACCTTTTCCAGAAACAGATAACGGTAACCGTTACATATTTATTGCAATCCCTAATCAACAGGCAACCACAGTTGCGGAACAAGTAATAATGAACTGCGACAGTAGATTTGATGTACCTCAGGAGTTTCATTCGGGCTAAGGATGGAACTTCGAATCACGGATCTTCCAGGAGATGTGTAAAATGCTGGGAATAAGAAAAACCAGAGCAACTCCTCTGTGCCCACAATCTGATGGTATGGTAGAGGGCTTCAACAGACCATTGGGGGAGTATCTAAAAAAAGTAGTCGACTATCATCAACGCGATTGGGATCGACATATTCCCGTTTTCCTAATGGCTTATACATCAGCTATTCACAGGACGACCGGACCGGAGGACCTCAAGTTTGGTCCACCCAGGGGTGAACAAACGTTACCAGCAGACGACTATATATCGGAGCTTAGACAACGAGTAGCTGATGTGCACGGGGAAACGAGAGCAAAATTAGCAGTAAATACCGACCGGATGTAGACCCGCTATGACTAACGTGCTAATTCAGCAGGATTTAATGATGGTGACCTTGATTGGCTGTACAACCAGAAACGACGTAAGGGACGTTCTCCAAAATTACAACAACAGTGGGCAGGACCGTTTTCAGAATTAATGACGTAGTATACAGGATTCAGTGTGGTTTAAGAGGCAAACGGAAAGTCGTTCACCTGGATCGTTTGTGTAAATACTGCGAGCATCAAGCCCGTGGACCACCTGTTGTTCGGGACGAACAATTTTAAGAAGGGGCAGTGTTACGCGCAACAAAGTGACACAAGCGATATCTCTTGGAAATGGAAACAACTGTAGGTTAGTAACATCTTAGTAAACTTTGGGTTCGGAGAACATTATATTCAGGAAGGCTCTAGTATAATTTGTAGAGTATAAACACGGAGCTTCTCACATCCAGGAGGCGAGTCTTATTTCAGACAATGAAGTTAAATAAAGAAAGAACTTTTGAATGATATCTGAAATATTGTGTTTTAAATAACGAAATAAATCCATGCTCGTAACAATATACATTATAATGTATATTCCCGAAAAATATGCTAAAAATGCAATTTTCGTGTGAAACTTGTTAAAAAATGGCTGCCAAAAAGATATAAAAAGGAGACCGCCTAAAGGAATTTCTCAGTTTTTCGACAGCGATCTTGTGGCTGGCAGAAAGGACATTTTTTTATACAATACAAAGCGCACTGTATAACAGGAACAGCGGTACATTAATGTATATGCTAAAGTCTTTTCTTTTGGGTGTAAGTGGTATTTAAAAAAAAAATGGTTTTAAGATAAGCATTTTGTGTATTGCATTAACAAAAACTTTTTGGTGCAAGTATCTAGATAGTGTTCTGTCTTATGAAATTAAGCATATTGTTGCGAGCGTGGCCTTTGGTTCGTTATTTAAAACACAATATTAAATATTTAATATACAAGTTCTTTATTTCACTCTAATCATATAAAATTCACAAACATTAATTTAATCAACTCAACTTTAATTATCACTAATACTGTACTTTCAATTATCGCAATCCAATTACAACACTTCCGCCTGTTTATTACTTTCGCTTGTTAACACTGCAACGTCTAAGACAAGACTCTTTTTTTTGGCGGTGACAACTGTTATATTTATACCCTAGAAATTCTCCAGATTATTCTGGAGTGTTCTATTCCAGAACCTTCTTAACTATTCTATTCATTCTATTCCTGAAACATCCGGAATATTCCATCATCGATTCTCCGAACCTGAAGTTGTTTACTATCATTTGCCAGTAGATGTCACCAGTTGCCCCCTTCTTAAAATTGTTCGTCCCGAACAACAGGTGGTCCACGGTCTTGATGCTCGTAGTACTGACACAAGCGGTCCAAATGAACAATTTTACGCTTGCTTCTTGTGCCACGCTGAATCCTGTATACCACATCATTAATTCTAGTTACTACTGAATACGGTCCCTCCCAGTGTTGTTGTAGTTCTGGAGAACGTCCCTTATGTCGTTTCGTGTTATACAGCCAAACAAGATCACCTTCGTTAAATCCTGATGAATTAGCACGTAAGTCATAGCGGGTCTTCATCCGATCAGTACTTGCTGCTATTTTCGTTCTCGTGGCCTCGTGCACATCAGCCAATTGTTGTTTGAGCTCCGATGCGTAGTCTTCTGGTAACTTTTGTTCACCTTTGGGGGTACCAAATTTGAGGTCGCTAGATAAACGCATCTCGCTTCCGAATATGACCTTAGCTGGGGTGTGTCCGGTAGTGTTATGAATGGCTGAATACATCGATCCCAATCGCGTTGATGATAGTCAACTACTTTCTTTAGATGCTCGATCAATGTTCTGTTGAAGCGCTCTACCATGCCATCAGATTGTGGGTGTAAAGGAGTTGTTCTGGTTTTCCTTATTCTCAACATTTTACACATCTCCTGGAAAGTCCGCGATTCGAAGTTCCGTCCTTGTTCCGAATGAAGTTCGTGAGGCGCACTGACCCAATTCGTTATAATTTGTTCCGCAACTGTGGTTGCCTCTTGATTAAGGATTGCATACGCTTCAGACCATTTACTGAAATAGTCAAAGGCAACTAATATATAACCGTTACCGCCATCCGTTTCTGGAAAAGGTCCAGCGATGTCTACAGCTATCCTTTCAAAGGGGGCTCCGACATTTTACTTATGCATTTCTCCTCTGCTCCTGTGTTGCGGCCCTTTGCATCCAGCACAGACAGTGCATCTGTGGCACCACTCCTCCACTTCTTCTCGCATATAAAACCTTTCCCGTATTTTGGAAATTGTTTTGTTCACTCCCAAATGTCCTCCAGAGGCTCCACCGTGCATCTAAAACATCTTTGACGTTTTATGCTGACGGCACGACTATCTGCATTCGGAATGATTCGCCGTTAGGTGCTTCCCATTTCTGTTTTAATATACCACATTCAACATGAAGAGAGTTCAATTGAGCCCAGTAACTTTTCAGCTTCTCGCTCCGTTCCCAAATAGCCTTCCAGTCTGGTCTTTCCGTGTCTTCTTTCCAAGCGAGAATAGGTGAAATGGCCGGATCTTCTCGTTGTTTTGTTCTCAGGTCTTCGTTGTCCCAACCTGTAGATGTTTCCACGGTTACCAACTGTATAGTTGCTGTTGTTTCTTTTTCTTCCACCCGGGCGCAATGTTCTCATTCAATTTTGCATGGATGTCGTGAAAGGACGACTGCATTTCCAGGGATACGACCTCTTTAGTGTTGGATTTCAAAATCATAAGCCTGGAGTCGCTCTATCCATCTCGCCACTTGTCCCTCAGGGCTCTTAAACTGCAGAAGCCATCTGAGCGCTGCATGGTCGGTGCGAAGGATGAATTTCTGCCCGTATATTTATGAAAATGTTTTGTTGAACTTACAATGGCAAGTAGCGCTCTTCTTTTTTTTTTACTTTGAAAGTGTTTTGTTACAGTAAGCTACTGGAACTTCTTGACCATTCTCCTCCTGCGAAAGGACTGCACCAATACCTTCATTGCTGACATCCGTGTCTAATATAAATGTTTTTCCCAGCTTTGGATAGTGAAGTACTGGAGCTTCACAGACCATATGAACGGCTTTCCTTTTTCTGTAAGTAGATGTAGGCTTCTTGCTATATCTGCAAAACTTTTCACGAAAACTTCGTAATTGATGTTTGTCCTTTGGAACTGGCCAATTTTTTGACGGATCGGTTCTTACTCCTTGTGATGAAACTATGTGCCCTAAATATTTAACTTCATTTTTGAATAGAGCACATTTACTCGCACTGAGCTTCAATTTAGCATCTTTGAGTCTTTGAAGTACGTCCCGTAAGTTGTTTTTATGTACCTTGAATGTCCTTCTGATTACTATTATGTCATCCAAGTAGACAAGACATGTTTTCCAGGTTAAACCACGTGGAATACATTCCATTAGTTGTTCGAATGTGACTGGAGCATTAACATAACCCAAATGACATTACTTTGAATTGCCATAAGCCACTGCCAACTGAGAAAGCAGTTTTCTCTCGGTCCTCGGGATGTATTTCCACTTGCCAGTAACCACTCTTCAAATCCAGCGTGGAAAGCCATTCCGCTCCGGAAAGGGTATCCAACGTGTCATCAATCCTTGGTAATGGATAGCTATCTTTTCTCGTCACGTTATTTAGTTGGCAGTAGTCTACACAGAATCGGGTGCTGCCATCCTTTTTCCTAACCAGAACAACCGGCGATGTCCAAGGGCTGTTAATTTCTTTATTATGCCTTTTTTCTTCATGGAATTCATCATGTCTGCAACTTCTGGTTGTTTGGCTAATGGCAATCTTCGTGGTGTCTGTCGAATGGGCCTGGAATCTCCTGTATCGATCCGATGCTGGACAAGATTTGTTTACCATAGTCATCATCATTCATTGCAAATAATTCCGAAAATTCATCGATCACCTCTTTGGCATCGTTGTGTTGTTGTTCATTTAAGGCACTGGACGAAAGAAGTTTCTGAACCTGTTGGGTAGTAGCTGGTATAGTTTTTGTCTCCTTGACCTTACTACCATTATCCAAATTGACGATTTGGTAAACGGGTTCACAATTTCCAATTATAGCACCTTCTTTTAGTTGTACCTCATTTTCGGATGTCTTAAGCACTCTGAGTAATACATTAATATGTTGCACCTTCTGCCTTCACTAAAGTCTTACCAACAATAATGCTCGATGTAACTTTTGTGGGGTTAGGTTCCACCAGATAGAATCGGCAGGTCCCGATGTCATCAGTAAGCTTTGTCCATATTAGTGCCTCGGAGCATGGCGAAAGAGTAATATTTTCGCAGACCATCGTCCTTACTTTCGCAGGTTGATCTGCTCCTTCTCCTAGTTTCATCGGAATTTCTATGTTCCTATATTTGAGAATCCACTCTCCAACATCCAGATTTATTTTGTATGTGGTCATGAAATCTATTCCAAGTATGCATTCATCCATTATGTCTGAAACCAGGAAAGTGTGAGGAAATAGTAGTTCGCCTAGTTGAACATCTAAAGTTATTTCTCCAAAGACCTGTGCTGCTGCTCCAGTTGCTGTTCTTAGTAGATATTTGGTGGTTTAGTGAAGCCATTTGTTCTTAACAAGATCTGCTCTAATAATTTATCTCGAAGCTCCAGTATCTATAGTGACTGCGCAGTCATTTTTTCCTATACTTCCATATATAACAAGACTGCTATTACTTCTCTGCAACTGGCCTACTTGAATGATGACTTCGGGGCTGTCAATTCCACCAACCAACTTCTTCCCCCCAAAAGTTGCTTTTTACTAGTTTTCCGACTGCTCAGCATGAGAGGTGATGCAACTAGTCGCTGCTTGATATCTAGTCTCTCCACGAATAGCTTGTTCCCAGGCTCGACATCTTTGACATTCTTCTTTCCTCTCTTCTTCTGGCAATTCCACTCGGCGACGTTTTCTGCAGTCTCTTTGAAGGTGCCCTGGTCTATTACAATTCCAGCATCGAAGGACACCACGTGAAGGCGTGCCCTGTGATGATTGCACTCTGTTACAAATACATTCTTCCACTTTCTCTTACTCGTACTGCACTCCGTGAAGCTTGTCTGGCGGATTCATATGATAATGCATGGGCTAGTGCTTCTGCAGTTGATTTCTTTCCTGCTAGCCTTAACGCTTGTTGTAAATTTTGATCTGCAATAGCGTTCACAAATGCTTCCGTCGCCACTTCATTGAGAAAATCCACATTCACACTGGAGTATGAAAGATGCGCTAATCTTTCCACATCTGCCTGCAGTTGTTGTAGTGATTCGCCATGCTTTTGAATCCTGTTGTGCAACTGTAGGCGATATACTTGCTGCATGTGTTCATCTCCGTAACGTAACTCTATCGCCTGTACTAATGAAGTGTAATCACGTTGCTTTTCAATCGGTACAGTTTGTAAGAGTACTGACGCAGGATCTCGAAGTGCTAACACCAGAGCTATAGCTTTGTCTTCATCATTCCATCCATTTACCTCTGAAGCTGCCTCGAATTGTCTCTTGAAGATATGCCACGAATTTTGTCCATCAAATATTGGAAGTTTCATTCTACCTGCGCCGGATATTTCAGCTGCTACGTTTAGAGGCTGACGATGCTTTATTCTTCCCAGATCTCCTTTAAAACTGTCGAGCTGCTCGGTGACTTTTTGCTGCGCTTCCGCCACTTCCTGCTCGATTCCTTGAATTTTCAAATTTTGTTCGTCTAACGAGTTTTTCAGGAAAGTCTTATGTTCCTCCAAACGAGTTTCTAGACAATTCTCCAGAGAACTCTTGTCCGTCCAAGCGGATTTCCATAGATTTCTTCTGCTCATCTAACCGGGATTCGAGAGAATTCTTTTGCTCGTCTAAACGGGATTCCAGAGAATTCTTTTGTTCCTCGAGAGAATTCTTTTATTCCCCGAGAGAATTCGTTCCTCGAGAGAATTCTTTTGTTCTTCGAGAGAATTATTTGTTCCTCGAGAGAATTCTTTTGTTCATCAATAGAGCCTAAACTACTATCCATACAGGAAAATAGTCTTCTAATAATTTACAGCTTGGTTCCTTATCTTCCCAAAGTTACACTTACTATATACCATACTTAACAAAATAATAAAATAGTTTTGATTTAAAAGTAACCTTACCATTTTACGCTCAATAATTCTCGGCTGAGTAATATTTGCAATAGTGTATGTGCAGCTGGAGTTCGAATCTGCAGTGATGCCAGGTTGGGGGATTTTTCCTCCAAAATAGGGGATGTTTTCTCTTCACAGGGGAATTTTGGGCGGAAAGTTTGCGTTATATTTTCTTTGGCGGTAAATTTATAGCTTAGTGGGAAAATGGGGTATTTTTATCGATAAGCGCTGAGCTTCAATAAGTGGCCAATCAATAATAATTTGATACTCAACCCCAAAGAATTCAAGCGCTAGCGGTATACAGAGAAAGTTATGACCTTATTTTTCCCGAAACAGAAAGTTAAAGACTTAGGCATTATATTAAATTCTCAAATGTCGCATATATTATATGTTTCTATCATATATATATAGATAAGAAAGCAAGCTTAAGATTATCAGAACACCATTTTTCTGTATGAATAATAGTTTAGGGAGGAGGAGCTAATTAAATCAAGCTTTTCTCAGTTCATAAGAACACTGCAAATATTTTAGAATGTTAGGACTCCGTTGGGGCTCTCATGTGGTAGTGAGGGAGTCTGTTTCATGTGGCTTGTGAAGTATTCTCGAGGGTTTTTGTGTGGCATAATCGCAATTTCGCGACTATATTACAAGTTGTGATTGTGGATATTTTCTTCCAACCCCTTAGCTATGGATCTTCTGACTTCGTTAGTCATAGGGCCAACCCAGAAGGAGAACTTTTTAGGTTAGGAAGGAATTTGGCTTAGACATGCCATAACAATTATGTTCCTTCGCGTAGTTCCTTATATGATTAGCGAAATTAATTGTGTATGTGTTCAATTAAGTCACAGTTTTTGATATAAACAATTAGTATCACAAATTCACGACACGTAATGATTATTAAATTGTTATATTATCACCTCAAATCGCAAATAAACATCTGTACAGCCGTCCGATGAGAAATTTCAAAATCGCCGGCTTGCCGTAGTATTGGTATGCTGCCCGTACTCCCGATCGAAACTTAGCATTTCGGCATTTTTCCTCCCCCCGAATACTTCTCGCCCGTAAAAAGTGCCAATATTCTCCCCTGTGTGGGCTATGGTTGCATAGGATCGCTCAACAGGTTGTATTCAGCGTTAAAATCCAACTGAGAAAAGCTGAGAAAAGCCGTTCAACAAGTTGTGATCGTTTCGTAAACTACTGGTGGGGATGGAACATGGAATGTAAGCCGATACCAGAATAAGGGTTTCGTCTGGTCAAATCAGTTTTTATCGAAGTATTTTCAAATTTTTAGAAGTTAATCGACGCGCATTCGAAGTGTAGATTATTCTTTACAAGAATACCAGTACCCTGTTTTTTCTAACATGCATTATTTTTGAAACTTTGTGTCTAGTCGTGAAGGGTCGGTCGCGAACGATTCGGTCGTTTTGACCGGGTCAGTACACTGACACCAAATAACTTTAATAGCTTTGGACCACCTCCAACACCTCATATTAATATAAATGAGTCCACCTCATATGAATATGAACAATGGACCACCACGTAATAGGGGTGGTAATTGGAGATCATCGGGTCCACCTCCATCAGGTAATCAAGGCGGTGCAGGCGGCGGCGTAGGAAAAGGAGGCGTCGGAGGGAATTGGAAACCTCAAGGACCTTGACCAAATAGACCAAATTGGACTCATGGCCCAGCAATGGTATATGTAAACAATTTCAGCGTGGAAATTGCCGTGTCGGAAATAAATGTAATTTTATCCATCCCAGTAAAAATTATTAATTAAGGCATCTTGGATAACATTTTTGCTCTTTTTATACCCAAGATGAAATATATAGGGTATACCAAGTTTGTCATTCCGTTTGTAATACACAGAAAAAAGATGGTAGAGCCAAATGGATTGGAGGTCCACTCAAAATATTAAAATTTAATTTGATTTTTGGAATGCCATGCGTCCGTCCGTCCGTCTGGCTGTTCGCACAATAACTTGAGAACGCGTATACTTAGGCAGCTGAAATGAAATTTTGTACAGCTAATATTTTTCCACACTGAAATAAATCTTTTGCATCTAGTTTACATTGTATATATTCCAAGCCAATGCAAGTATTTCATGTTGGATAATCTTTACAGTTTACAATATTATTATATATTTTCTTGCTCTACCTGTAAGATCTGTAACGACCGACTTGGGATTTTAAGTTCGGTCTTGCACGCACACATACTTAATGCCAACTAATTTGAATTTGTGTTATAGATTTGTAATTATCATTTCCTTAGAAGGGTTTTTCTATGACTAAGGAATTAAATAAAGCGAAACAAAAACTTCTGTAGCACTGAAGACGGACTGATTGAATCATTTAGAGAATGCAGCAATTTTTCATTTCCTAAATGCTTGTTTGAGGCCAACCGGGTTGCCTTGCCATGCCCACATTTCAGCAGTTGAGCAGTTACAAAGACACAACTTTGATTGTGATTGCTTAACACGCATTGATGGATCAGTCGCGAACGGGTGCAAAATTGATATACTAAGCGCTTTTTTAGCTTTGCGCATTGCTCTGACATCGATTCGGTGAGGTAGGTAATTTTAGGGTATTAGATTATTATTCCTAACTGACTCAAATGGCCGAATAGTTTACATGAGTCACTTATACCAAAAGACTCGTGTGATCGGAGTCACCAAAATGACCGATTTTGAACAGCACTAGTGTCTAGTAGCAAAAAATATCCACCTTTCTGTCAAATCCATCAAAAACCTTTATATAAAGTCCAATTTATCGTCTTATAAATTATATTTTTGAAAGCTTGAAGGACTTCTTTTTTCAGCCGTTACGTCTTCCTTCTTAGCTACCCAGTTGTCAAATAGATCACCTAATATCATCGATGATTTTTGTTTATTCTGTGAGCAGTACCAGGAAGTCTCACTAAAAATATCAAACGTTTCAGAGTTACAGGTTCATTAAGAAAATATGCTAGTTTTTCACAAAACATGCCACCACTTTTTGGTTATGCACCCCTTAAAGGAGATCTTAAGCTCAGATGATAGCAAACCATCTAAGCTTTCCAACGGATATAGAACTACCACTCCACTCGATCATGTAGGTAGTTACAGGACGTCAAAGTCAAAAACGTGGACGAAAAATTTCTAATTTTTAATTTCTTGCAAGAATTGGAAACCTCAGGATGTTACCTTCCATTTGATATTATACATGCAACCGTTTTATAGATAAACCTGTTTTTATGATACATAATTTCATTAATTTTCATAATTTTACTAATAAAATTGGGCGTGCTTTTTTTTATCGTCAATAGCAAAATTAATGAAATTATATCTTGGAAAGCTTAGACGGTTTACTATCATCTCAGCTAAAGTCACGATAATATGCTTTACCTTTATACCAAGATACCAAGGTATGGCCGATTCGAGAAACTTTTTGTGTTGTTACGTCATGAGGAGACAATGTCATTTCCAGCGAATTTGTTTCAAGTTTTTCATATTTTATTGACTGAAATACGTTTTAAATATATTAAAATATTTCACACATTAGTTTCTTCGTTTAAATCACGTCGGGAAAGCATACCTTGTTAATTTTTGTATCATGGGTTGTACAAAAAGGAAGTTGCAAGTGTCTTGTGAAAAATTGGCATATTTTCTTTATCAGCCTGTAACTTCCCGAACGTTTGAGACACTCAGTATTGACCTTGTGTATTAACTATCTAGTGATTGCGAAAATGCTTCCTTGTGATATCAGTTGGCTCCACTTGTACCATTTTGAACAGTTTTGCTTCGCTCTACAGCTGAAGTATGGACAAGGCGTTCCAGGGATAAGTAAGAGCATAGACAAACTTGGAAACCAAAACTTTCATTTTGCGCTTCCTGGCAATTGTATTTGAAAATTCCATTTAGCAAAGATCTCAGTATGTACTTAGATTCAAGTACGGAAATTGGTAAAGAAAGTGTGATGATGTAAAATTTGGTCAATCATATTATTCATTATGGGCAGTCAATGTACCGACATTTTTCGGCGTATTTAAAAATTGTATGAAATATTCAAACTGCTTATAACAATATTTGTTCTCTTCAATTTAAATTTATGCGCAGATTTACTTCAATACCTTCCAGAATAAATTATAATCCAAATCTCGAAATAAAACAGGAAAGCTCCCCTTTTATTTAATTATTACTAATTAGACTTAAATCCATACATATTTTTCACAATTAAAAAATGCTCAATCAAGCGTTTTCCTTTTTGGTTACATTATTTTTAAAAGGAGATATTGTTAGTTTTGCGCACATTTGAACACTTTTGTAAAAACAGCTTACAAAGTAACACCTTGAAGTAAAAATTAATTTTGAAAAAAAAAAAATAAAAAAAAAGTGAACAGAAAATGTCAAATCAATAAATAACAAATAAAATACTTAATTTCAACCAGGTTAAGAGTTTCGTATCACAAATTATACTTTGGATAAAATTTTATTAATTATACGAATCTCTGTATGTGTTGACAAAAGTAGATATGAAAAAATAAATCGATTTAATGGAAATCAAGGAGGGAAAATTGTCAAGCCCTCTTTTATGCATAGTTCACATAGTTTTCTTGTAGAAATCAAACAAGGAATATGTACATAACAATGCTTCAGTTATTTAGTATTTAGGAATATACATGGAGAACAATAAAATCAAAATATATTTTTCGCTTTTACATTAATTAAAATATGATTAAAATTGTGATGGTCTTTTGTTTTTAAATTTTTTTTTTATAGATTTTCATATAATTTAATTAGGCTTTTTTTTCTTTCTTTCTTTCTGAACAAAATCTATTTTATCTTTCTCGTAGTAAGCAGGAATAGTACATAAATTATTCTTCTTTTTCTCTACAATTATTATTAATAACTGATGTTCATTTTTATTAATAATATACCAGTCATTCCGCATCAGCTTAAGCAGTTTGATTAATTATGGCATGTGTCATGTCCATTGAGGCCTCCCCGATGCCGTTTACAGTTATTCCATTTACTAAGTTAACAGCTATGTAAAGAAACAATATTTTTTTATTTTTGTTTTTGTGGCCATGTGAAAATCATACCATTTCGAACACCCTGTGCATCTAAATGTGCCCAATATGATTCTGATGGAGATTGAGAATTCGTCCCAGGTGGAGCAGTCACCGGTGCGCCAGTATATCGGAAATACGGATTTTTAAGATCCAATGTATTACTCGATGAAATGTTAGTCCCTTCAATATGGAGATCAATAGTAACATCATAACTTTGACGGCGATTTGCTACTAACAACACACGTCCAGTTAACATTTGCCCCTGTTTAATAAAGATCGGAGTTTGCAGGAGACATCGCACTTGATACCAATGTGTTAGAGGTGCTGTAGGTGCTGTTGATAGCCAAACCTGCTGGGTTGATCCGCAAAATTCAACATCAAACCAAAATGCCAAACCATGACATATGCCAGTTTGTAATGCATGAAATTCTAAAGGTATATCTGGAAAGAATAAGGTAGAACAATTTAAATTTAGTTACGTATCTAGTTATTTTGTCACAGATATCGAATTGGAATACACAAACAAAAATATTCCATGCCTACCAATGTCATGTAAATCGCTTTCATTATCCCTAAGAAAATCACAAACATATCGCACCGATTTCGCCATGCATATCCTCATATCGAAAGTGTCGACTATTGGCTGTCTAAAGTACTCCTTCATTCCTTCCTTGTGTAAGACGGTGAGATCAACTCCATGAAATGAGGACTGATACCAAAAATTTGCTTTATTATATTGTTCAGAATATAGTGATTCGTCGCTAAACGGTGCTATGTGTAAGTCTCCATGTGTTGGAAACATTTTCCCACTTGGTTTCAACCATTTTCTTGCATGTAAATACGTTTCCAACATTCGTTCATTAAATAGCATATATCCCATAGGCTCTGATATTATGATATCCACCTTTTGTGGTAAATCAATTTCTTCTATTTTACCTGGTATCACGGTGATTTTATCTTGAACGTTATTTGCGCTAACCAATTGTTGAGCGTATTGCGCCATATTACTAGCTTCAATAGCGTAAACTTTAGCAGCGCCAGCTTGCACAGCAAAAAATGATAGAATGCCGGAACCAGCACCTACGTCTAGGACAATTTTATTCTGCAATAAAGAAAAGAAAAAAACTGGTATCAGTAAGCAGGGAAACTCTAAGAGAATAAGTTTTTATATACATGGAAGTCTGATAAATTCCCTAAAATAGCTTTTTGGTAGGTGCTCGTTCTAACATAGTCCTGCATCATATTCTGTTGTTGACTTAAGTAGCCATAAAATTGAAAATACTGTGAAGCGGAAGACTCTTCGGTTCGTTGTGAAAATACTGATTTCGGGCGGAGTCGCTTAACACTTTCTATAATTTTACGGAAATGTAGTATATCTGCAAAAGTTTCAAAAATATATATAATTTAAATTTTCAAATCGAAAGGGACATTTTATATTCTAACCTGTATCTGAAGAAAATTTTACAACAAATTCTTCATCGTCGACATTTAGTAGTTGCCCTTTAGAACTAAATTGGGCAACTTCGGTATCAGTTGTGACAAGATATTCCTTCGTATTCCTTGCATCATCACCATCTGAAAAATACAAAATATTACAGTATTACGGTAATGCAAGTAAATGTGCAAAAATATGTAACAACAATTATTTTAGTCAAAGTCAAAGTGCATTTATTTTTTGAACCCCGGCTTAAAGCAGCGTATAACGCTGGGTTCCACGACAGTACAAAGCTTGTCAATTAGTTTACATGATTTATAGCAAAAGAAACAATATATCAATTTAAACAGGATTCAATTCGTTTTTATTATGTCACTATGCAGTAGAGTAGGTACAATTTAGACTTTTGTCTTTAATTTTATTCATTTTTTTGCACATGCACGTTGCTTAAATTTTACAACTAATAATTTTTTCGGTTTATCCAGTAACGGCTATTGCAATGCAACCTGTAAACTGAACTTTGAAATCCATCACAGTTACCGTTATAATAGATAATAATTCAAGTTAAATAATAATAATTTTTAAAAGAAATTCTCTTTATCGCATCCAGAAAAATTATGTAAAAAAAACCAAGTCTAGATGTGACACTTCTCCTAAACACTTCAATGAGGGCAGTGAAGGTCTGGATGAGAAAACCTTGAAAACTACAAGAGCATTTTCAGTTTCTGCTGTTTCGCAATTTCTTGTGCAGATTTATCGATTTTTCTTATTGGATCCGCGAACTTTTCTCCGTCATGCAGACAAAACGATTGCTAGGACTTACTTTCAACTGAAGTTATTTTAATAATAAATTCTTAAATTTAAAAGAATATGGGATTCGTATGAATGTAAAGATAAAAATTTGAGATATTAACACGAGTTGTGAAGCATTTTTTACCGAATACTATTTGAAAACCTTGGAACAGCAATTAAATTCACAACTTTGGAAGTCGCCATAATCGCAGTAATATTATGAACGCGTTTGTAATTCACTTTTTTGTATAACAACTCACCTAAAATTATTTTTAAAACTACTCCCTGAGGATCATAGCAACACGTTAAACTACACGTTCTATCGGTTTTATTAGCTAATTGAAAATCTTCGCTTATTTTATAAACAATCACGCCATGAAATGTGCCTTCCGCCACCGCCATTATTGTTTTCATTTATTGATGTGTGCTACTAATGCTACTGGCTCGTTTATCGCTGCAAAGGCAACGAGAAAAATGAAACAACACAAAATCGAATTGCTTAGTCTCTTTTACACTTCCAGAGATCGACTTTCTTGTTCTTGGTAGTTGCTGGCATATAATGAAAGTATGGAGGGGTATATTTCTCTCGTATATATGGCTAGAATAGGATTAGTAATGTAATGTTTCTTCCTGTTTCTTTCTTCAATGAGTGAGTTGAATTTTGTATTAATAAATTTGTTTTGTTAAACTTTCTTTCGTTCTAACAGGCCTAAAATATTTTAAGAGCCCAACAAATTTTTACACACCACATTTGAATATTTTATGACTGCTTACTACTTTTTTTTTTATGATAACACCATACAAACAAAATAATTTGACAGCGACGCGCGCGACAGCAAACGCTCATGCTTATTCGACCGGCATCTAGCTAACTACAGACTACAGCTCTACACAGTGAACACATACAGTAGCACAGTTAGAGCACGACGTGAACATTGAGAACATGAAACCCGAATGAAATTGTACTAGCTTGTAGTTGAAAGATTCTGTATGGGGAACTTGAGTTTTGAAGGAGAAAAATTGCTTCTTATTTGGAATTAAACTGATTTCGACTTTAATTTTCAAAAGGTTATTTTTGCCACAATTCTGCAGTACGGGCAGGGCAGTAGAGACGGAGCATGGTAAACACCACAGACTTCAATATATAGACTGATGACAGCTTGCAAAAATATGCTTTTTATGTTGCGAGCGATTTGTGCTGCCACTAAGTAAGAAAAATATTTCCAGAAGGGAAATTGTTATATAAAAGGAAATTGTTTATTGCAATAATATGTTATTAGCTTGATAATTTATAGTAATATTTCAAGCTAATACCAAAATTTGTGTGCTTTAATATTTATTTTTAATACGGAATTTGTTTTTATTAATTGGAAAAGAAATCTTAAAGATGTATAGCCATGAAAATATATATATTGTTGCGAGCGTGGCCTTTGGTTCGTTATTTAAAACACAATATTAAATAATTAATATATAAGTTCTTTATTACACTTAAATCATATAAAGTTCACAAACATTCATTTAATCAACTCAACTCTAATTATCGCTAACACTGTACTTTCAATTATCGCAATCTAATTACACACTATCGCTTCTTTATTACTTTCGCTTCTTAACATAGCAATGTCTAAAACAAGACTCTTTTTCTGGCGATGACAACTGTTATATTTATACCCTAGAAACTCTCCGGATTATTCTGGAGTGTTCTACGAGTAAGAAACTAAAGGAGAGGCCCATAAGCAACAATTTTCGTGTCAATCTCAAAAATGTGTAAGTTTATACACATACTATAAAAAATTCGCATTGCACGCGGATGGAAAAAAAAGTTTACGCAAGGGACTTGGGCGCGGTTTTTGAAAGTGTGACGCAAAATTCTATACCAGCAGCATGATAGTGAGAGCTAGTAATACAAAACAACTTTGTGAGATTCCTGATTCCCCAGTAAGCCTATTTCCATCTTCGGTTGGCCAATAACTTGCCTTAAAATTTCATTTTTGGTAAATCCATATTAAGAAAATATATTAAAATTCTTTTACTTTTATCAAAATTACAAACATTTACCAATATTCTAATTCCCAGCTTATTATCAAAAAAATAAACAAGTACAGTATTACTAAATTTCCTCATAAAAGAATGTAAATATTTTCTATTTAGTACCCTTCCAATTTTAACCTTACCTACGGCTTTTGTGCTAGGGTAGATTTCTTTACCGAACATAAACAAAAGTGACACCTAGGATATATGTAGACAGAGATACAACCATATGTTAGAAAGTGAGAAAAAGCATCACGTTCAGCACGCAAAAATGGCATCTATATGCACGCAATGGCCTCTCTTTAGTTTCTTACTCGTAGGTTCTATTCCAAAAGCTTCTTGACTATTCTATTTGTTCTATTCCTGAACTTTCCTGTAGATTTCATAATCGATTCTCCGAACCTGAAGTCATTTACTCTCCGAACCTGAAGTTGTTTATTGCCAGTAGATGTCACCAGTTGTCTCTTTCTATTGCACGTAACAATATTATAAAAATAAGCGTGTCAGACCAGCTTCCATTGAAATATGTACGTTCTAAAGATATCTAGGAATGATTCATATTAGACCAAGCATTATTCAGGTATTTGGATTAGTGCATATATACTTTCTACCTGGGATGTGAAAGTGGCAACTAAATTTTTAATAAAGCAAAACAAAGGTTGAGGTATTCCGACATCATGGTATTAACTATTTTGGTCCTTTACTTAGGAAATTATAAAATGCCTCATTTTCATCGTTAAGTTAATTCATTTGACTAATTTTCCTGTTTTAAGGCTGAAACAGATTACACTTTAGTACGCGGCGCGACATCGCGGCAAAATGTTAGA
Organism: Dioctria linearis; assembly: GCA_963930735.1. Lineage (NCBI taxonomy): Eukaryota > Metazoa > Arthropoda > Insecta > Diptera > Asilidae > Dioctria > Dioctria linearis. Next base: position 145,381,612 of record OZ005741.1, read on the forward strand.
GAACATGTGTTTCCTATTGTGCATCACGCATTGAACGCGGCGCGACAGCGCGGCGAAAATTTTTGCCGCGTAGTCTTTTCTAATCCTAAATTTGCTGCTCACTTTCAGTGGTACCAACAAAAAAATTATATTTGGGGTAGGCAACTACTCATGAAAATATGTAGTACCAATATAAGAGCTGCTGCTCTCTTATTGCAATGTGTGTCACAGCGCGGCGGAACAATTTCACCGTTCATTTTGCCGCAATGTCGCGCCGCGCACTAAAGTGTAATCTGTTTCAGCCTTTAATTTTGTCGTTCTAAATACTAATTTGGATTTCTACGAAAAAAAGGTGGGTTATAAAATAAATATTTTTAAATATTTACTTTTAGCAAGATTATTGTAAAATTCCTTTATCCTAGTCACTTTAAGAAGATGAATAAATATATATTTTCGCCGCACGTGTCGTTATGTGTTAATTTTAAATGAAAAGTTTGGCTGTGTCAAATATTTGGCTTAGTAAGTGCGGTATTCTTGTGGTTTAAGTGAACAAAATTTGAGATGTGCGAGGGAGAAAAGATTATAGGAACTGTTGCAAGGATTGGAAAAAGATGGAGATAATTTTCAATTAGTCAATTGAATTAACGTAACGATGAAAATCAGGCATTAATACCCTAGACACACGGCACGAACTAATAAATCATTAGTACTAACTATTAATTAAAATTCCGTGTATGTGAAGTACACCTGACCCTCGATTTACACGGTGGACTCGTTCTCCAGAAGTACCGTGTAAACCGAAACCGTGTAAATTGAAATCGTGCAATTAAATTCATGTTATATATTGAAAAAGTATAGATCTAAGATAAAACAATATTATACATATATTAACATATTTTGATATTATAAGTATGTAGTTTTTCATAAATTCAGGCGAACATACATATTAAATCGAGAACGAGTGAACCGGTGCCTAAAACACTGGATTGCACATATGTTGAGCAATAGAGCACTCTTTGCCGAACTGGGAGGGGTAAGTAGAGTAAAAATAGTCCAGAGGGGCACCCTCAAGCCGATTTTTTATCACCATTGTTGTGGGTGCTAATTATGGATGATCTCTACCACTCTAACACTTACCCGGATGGGTACGAAGCAGTATGTTACGCCGACGACCTATTGATCTTGGTTACCGGTAGCTACGAATCTGAACTGAAGCGGATTGGTGTATAAAGTGATCCAAAGGGACTGGGCTACGGATTTCGGACTTTGCATTAAAGATTGAAAAGAGATTTATGCCTCTTTACTAAGAAAAGAAACACTACCAGATTGAATCTGCCCTCTATCGTTTGGAACTCAAAGACAGAGTAAAATATCTTGCTATCATATTAGATAGAAATTAAGCTGGAAGCCCAACAGAGCGAATCACGCTCTTCAAGGCTTCACGATCTGCTGCAGATCCATAGAGAAATAGTGGCGACTTAAACCACGGAGAAGATTCAAAGATTATGTCTCCTTAGAGTAAGTGTTGCTCTCAAGTCAACCAACATTAGGGCTCTTGAGGTCATCCTCAACACACCCCGTTTATAAACACGTCAAGAAGGGGGCGTCAATCGCTGCAATGAGACTGCATCTCAATCGGAGCTGGATTCACACTGGTACACATGTTACACAAGAATCCGTCTTTGAATTGATGTAGTGCTCCCTAGACACACAGCACGAACTAATGAATCATTTGTACTAACTATTCATTAAAATGCCGTGTGTTACATAGTATACGTCATTATAGTTCGAAAATCAGATGATAATGAAGTACACTAATGAAGTGTTTTCCTCCTTCATTATAGCTATAATTAGGAAAAATGTGCTAGATTTGGCATATAATGTAAATCCGGAGCTCCGCTGTGAACCTGCCGATTTGAAAAATAAGAAGAAGAAATGCAAAGAAATGCAAATCACAATTTATATTATTAATATTTTTTTAAATAAAATGTGTTTCTCATTTGGAAATTGTTAAATTGAAAATAAAATAAATGAAAACAAAGTTTATCGCGTTAATTCGATCCATATTGCTTCTTTAATGTGATAAGTTCATCAAAACCAGTTTGACAGCACAACTTAATTAAAGATATGGCTGTGTGTCCGCAGTTTAAAATGAATCATTATAGACTAATGAGTCGTTAGTTATTTCTTCATTAAGAGTGCTGTGTGTCTAAGGCGGGTATTATCCTTTTTAATATAATGTTTTTCTCATTTCTAAATTGTTAAATTGGAAAATAAAATAAATAAAAACAAAGTTTGTCGCGTTAATTTGATCCATATCGTTTCTTTAATGGGTGTGTTCAGCTCAGCTCAACTGTTGAGTTGCTGACTAAGCGGTGGCGTTCAGTCGAATCGCTGTCCTTCCGCTGACTCTCAACTGTTGAGTATAGTAGGCAGCGGCGATTATGTACGTTTAATTTGTAAGCGCTGTCAAATCTTCTGTCAAATAAATATAATATGACATTTTACTAACAAAAAGCTCAAAACAATATAGCCAAACTTGACAGCAAAACGTTCAGATGAAACTCAACGGTTGACTTCCAGCATACTCAACATGTTTTGTGATTAGTGTCAACTGTTGAGCTGTGCTGAACACACCCAATGTCATAAGTTTATCAAAAGCAGTTTGACAGCACAACTTAATTAAAAAAATGGCTGTGTGTCTGCAGTTTATAATGAAGCATTATAGACTAATGAGTCGTTAGTTATTTCTTCATTAAGAGCGCGGCTGTGTCTGGGGCATTATGAATTCGTCGTCGACAATTTCAGAAACCTATTCTGGTACTCATTTGTTAATTTTTTATGATGCCAAAGCTGCCGCTCCTCATCAAAAATTAAGAATCTTACAGTACCTCTGCTTACCTTCGTTTTTCTGTCTACCTAATGATATAATAATCAATAAAGGTTGACAATATCGTTACTTAGAAGAATGTTTTTTAACGCTTATTCAGAAAGTTTAAAAAGTGGTATTAATAACTTTAAAACTGTATGCCCACAACACAAACTGTTGGAGCAGCTCATAATTTGATTTAAAAAAAGTAGATTTTTATACACGTGTAGATTCTTAATTTTCTTATGAAATACAAAATTTATTACGCATTGTAGTTTTAATTACATATGAAGCGTAGTTTTAAATTTAAAACGAGAAAAACGTAAATACTTAAATATTTTCTGAATATTTAGGAACAACTTAATTAATTGCTTACAGAATGAATTAATTTACTAAAATCGGCAATATCCTTTCATTTTAGCTAATCATGGTAGTCTTAATTATGTAATATCCCGCAACATGACAGTAATTTGGGATGTTTTGCCCCTCTGCTCCCATAGTTATGCTGGTTTCAAAGTTGTGTATGGAAAGGCCGATGCTCTAGCAGTCTATATTATTGAAGCCTGTGGTAAACACCAAGTATTCCCATTACGAACCACGTTCCGCCATTAGTGACTGAAATATTGTGAAAATGTATAGGAAAGAACGATACAGAGAACACAATACGACAATACTCTCTCCTCTTTCTGTCTTTCCTATAAAAATATATATACATTAGTCACAGAATTACGTCACGGCTATCAGGTGCAATATGCCAAATTTGAATGGGAATAGCTTGTCTTCTATATATCTTGGGTAAACACCATAATACAAAGATAAAAAGCTATGGCCGAATCCAGACGAATTTTTGTGTTGCAACTTCATGAGGAGACTATTGTCTTTTCCAGCGCATTTGTTTTGAGTTTTTCGTATTTTATTGACTGAAATACGTTTTGAATATATTAAAAGATTAGTTTCTTCGTATAAATCACTTCGGGAAAAGTAATTATGTGATAGTGGGAAAGCTAAGAAATTTACAAATAGAATTTTTTTTCACTGTTATAAGGCCGATTGAAATTGAGACGAACAAATTTCTGACAATTGTCACAAATGAGGCAAACAAACATCTTTGTATCATGGGTAAACACTATCTTTACTTATTGTTCGTACGTGATTGAATCTGGTTTTTACGAATTCGTTATAGGTATAACGAATCGAATCCCCGTTCGTATTCTTGAACCTCATCGTTATAAAGTCGAAGTGGTGAAAAAATTGTTCAACTAACGAGTGTTTTAACATTTCAATAATGTTTTAACATTTAAATTTCAGAAATTGTGGATTAGACCTGATAAGCCGAACAAGGTGAAAGGTCAAGTTAATCATCAGGATACACAGCTCTTCAGTATGCAGCTAGAATTGGTAATCTTGTTATGGAACTATGTTGAGTGATCGGCTTGGACGTGAAGTCCAGACTGTCAGCATAAGCTGACAGATCACTCGGCGGGCAGCGTTGACTGCAGGGCGGCACGCTAGCTCGCCTCGGCTATTGGCGGAGAGTGTGGGGAGGTTCCTGCCGCTGCCGCCTGCCATATACAAAAAAAATTTCGTGCCTACAAACTAAAACGCCGGCACACATTCGGTCCTGAAGGGACCCTTACGTCACTTACCTACCTCCACATCGAAGGCGCAGATGGTATGCCTTCATTGCACGCCCCAACCACCCATCTGACTCTGAGGGCAGTTATTTTCAGAGTCCCTGGTAGACCTGTAAAGAGAGAGACTACCGGACCCAGACGACCTTCATGCAAGAGGGCTCCAGGAAAGTGAGAGGAGAAAACGAAAAATGTAATGTCGCGTCATGTTAAAATCCCTTTTCTTAATTCATGATATCTATTAAACAAATTTTCTTAATGCTAACGTTCACAGTTCAGTAATCGTACGGAATGCTTACAGCTATCTCTCGTTAAAATCCTTATACATGATAGTGTTACCATATTGTTACGTGCAATAGAAAGAGACAACTGGTGACATCTACTGACAATAAACAACTTCATGTTCGGAGAGTAAATGACTTCAGGTTCGGAGAGTAAATGGCTTCAGGTTCGGAGAATCGGTTATGAAATCTAAAGGAAAGTTCAGGAATAGAACAAATAGAATAGTCAAGAAGCTTTTGGAATAGAACAGTCCAGAATAATCCGGAGAGTTTCTAGGGTATAAATATAACAGTTGTCATCGCCAGAAAGGAGTCTTGTTTTAGACGTTGCAGTGTTAGCAAGCGAAAGTAATTGAGGAAGCGAAAGAGTGTAATTAGATTGCGATAATTGAAAGTACAGTGTTAGCGATAATTCGAGTTGAGTTGATTAAATGAATGTTTGTGAACTTTATATGATTTAAGTGTAATAAAGAACTTATATATTAATTATTTAATATTGTGTTTTAAATAACGAACCAAAGGCCACGAGCGCAACAACTGGTGTCAGAAGTGAAATAAATTTGAGAAATAAAGTGGTGGCAATTGACTAAAAATTAAAAGAGTGATTAATTTTGAGGAATTGTGTTAAATTGTGAAAGTTCTGGAAAATAATTTATATTCATCTATAATAGAATTACTACAATAATGGGGCGCAAAGTGGACGAGCTTCGAACGCAGGATTTGAAAGTGGAGTTAGGGAACCGGTCATTACAAACGACAGGCATAAAGAAAGTTCTAGTCGAGCGACTTAGACAATCTTTGATAGAGGAAGGAAAGAATCCTGAAACATTTGTTTTCGAAGAGAACTTGGAAGAAATCGAAGTTGAAGAAGCGCCTGCGATGAAAATGGAACAGCTTTTGAGTACTTTAATGAGTAAAATGGAAGCCCGTTTTGATGAGCAAAAGAGTTCTCTCGAGGAACAAAAGAAATCTATGGACGAACAAAAGAATTCTCTCGAGGAACAGAAGAAATCTATGGACGAACAAAAGCATTCTCTAGAATCACGTTTAGATGAACAGAAGAAATCTATGGACGAACAAAAGAATTTTCTCGAGGAACAAAAGAAATCTATGGAAACCCGTCTGGACGAGCAAAAGAATGCTTTTGAGGAACAAAAGAATTCTCTGGAATCCCGTTGGGATGAACAAAAGAATTCTTTGCAGAATTGTCTAGAAACTTGTTTGGAGGAACAGAAGAAATTTCTGAAAGTTTCATTAGACGAACAAAATATGAAAATTGAAGGAATACAGCAAGAAGTGTTGGAAGTTCGACAACAAGTGTCGGGAGTACAACAAAATGTCACGGAACAGCTTGATAACTTTAAAGCAGATCTGGAAAGAACAAAGCATCGTCAGCCTCTAAGCGTAGCAACTGAAATATCCGGTGCAGGTAGAATGAAACCTCCCATATTTGATGGACAAAATTCGTGGCATATCTTCAAGAGACAATTCGAGGCAGCTTCAGAGGTAAATGGATGGAATGATGAAGACAAAGCTATAGCTCTGGTGTTAGCACTTCGAGGTCCTGCGTCAGAACTCTTACAAACTGTACCGATTGAAAATCAACGTAATTACTCTTCATTAGTACAGGCGATAGAATTACGTTACGGAGATGAGCACATGCAGCAAGTATATCGCCTACAGTTGCGCAACAGGATTCAAAAACATGGCGAATCACTACAACAACTGCAGGCAGATGTAGAAAGATTAGCGCATCTGTCATACTCCAGCGTGAATGCGGATTTTCTCAATGAAGTGGCGACGGAGGCATTTGTGAACGCTATTACAGATCAAAATTTACAACAATCATTAAGGCTAGCAGGAAAGAAATCAACAGCAGAAGCACTAGCCTACGCATTAGCGTATGAATCCGCCAGACAAGCTTCACGGAGTGCTGTACGAGTGAGAGAAATTTCAGTGGAAGAATGTACTTGTAACAGAGTGCAATCATTACAGAGCCCGCCTTCACGTGATGTCCCTCGATGCTGGAATTGTAATAAACCAGGGCACCTTCAAAGAGACTGCAGAAAACGTCGACGAGTGGAATCACCAGAAGAAGAGGGGAAAGAAGAATGCCAAAGATGTCGAGCCAGGGAACAAGCAATTCGTGGAGAGACTAGATATCAAGCAGCGACTAGTCGCATCGTCTCTCCTCTTGAGCAGTCGGAAAACTAGTAAAAACCAACTTCGTGGGGCAGAAGTTGGTTGGTGGAATCGACAGCCCCGAAGTCATCATCCAAGTAAGTCAGTTACAGAGAAATAATAGCAGTCTTGTTATATATGGAAGTGTAGGAAAAAATGACTGCGCAGTTACTATCGATACTGGAGCTTCAAGATCAATTATTAGAGCAGATCTTGTTAAGAACAAATGGCTTCACAACACCACCAAATATCTACTAAGAACAGGAACTGGAGCGGCAGCACAGGTGTTTGGAGAAATAACTTTAGATGTTCAGCTAGGCGAACTACTATTTCCTCACACTTTCCTGGTTTCAGACATAATGGATGACTGCATTCTTGGAATAGATTTCATGACCACATACAAAATAAATCTGGATGTCGGAGAGCGGATTATCAAATATGGCAACATAGAAATTCCTGTGAAACTAGGAGAAGAAGCAGATCATCCTGCGAAAGTAAGGACGATGGTTTGCGAAAATATTACTCTTTCGCCATGCTCCGAGACACTAATATGGACAAAGCTTACTGATGACATCGGGACCTGCCGATTCTATCTGGTGGAGCCTAACCCCACAAAAGTTACATCGAACATCATCGTTGGCAAGACTTTAGTGAAGGCAGAAGGTGCAACATTAATTCCAGTCAGAGTGCTTAACACATCCGAAAACGAGATACAACTAAAAGAAGGTGCTATAATTGGAAATTGTGAACCCGTTCACCAAATCGTCAATTTAGATAATGGTAGTAATGTCAAGGAGACAAAAACTATACCAGCTACTACCCAACAGGTTCAGAAACTTCTTTCGTCCAGTGCCTTAAGTGAACAACAACACAACGATGCCAAAGAGGTGATCGATGAATTTTCGGAATTATTTGCAATGAATGATGATGATTATGGTAAAACAAATCTTGTCCAGCATCGAATCGATACAGGAGATTCCAGACCCATTCGACAGACACCACGAAGATTGCCATTAGCCAAACAACCAGAAGTTGCAGACATGATGAACTCCATGAAGAAACAAGGCATCATAGAGGAATCTAACAGCCCTTGGACATCGCCGGTTGTTCTGGTTAGGAAGAAGGATGGCAGCACCCGATTCTGTGTAGACTACCGCCAACTAAATAACGTGACGAGAAAAGATAGCTATCCATTACCAAGGATTGATGACACATTGGATACCCTTTCCGGAGCGCAATGGTTTTCCACGCTGGATTTGAAGAGTCTTGTCTTAGACGTTGCAGTGTTAAGAAGCGAAAGTAATAAAGAAGCGATAGTGTGTAATTAGATTGAGATAATTGAAAGTACAGTGTTAGCGATAATTAGAGTTGAGTTGATTAAATAAATGTTTGTGAACTTTATATGATTTAAGTGTAATAAAGAACTTATATATTAATTATTTAATATTGTGTTTTAAATAACGAACCAAAGGCCACGCTCGCAACAATATGAACTACTTCTATTCTTACACTAAACAAAACAATTCGTATGAAATCTCTAACTCTAGCCCCATGAAGTCACTAATAGTTATAAATCACATCATGGTTATGCATAAATTTTCACAATAAAATTCTCAATGTTAATTCACTTTTCCTCTCGTAAGAGGCTACACTCAGTCTAAAAATAAAAATCATAGGGACAGATATGCACATTTAACCGACCTAAATAGAAGTGCACGAAATATTAAAAATTTACGTACTCTGACGTTAAGGAAAAGAACAAAAATTCAAAAGCAGAAACTTGGCATGGGGGTGGGGCTTTAAACTATTACTGAATGAATGCAAATACAAAATATACAATCATAGGTATCGCCATATCTGAGACATTTCCACTATTGATAATGTGTCTTATCCGTGTGATCACAATATAGAGCCCTAATGACTACTCGCCAATAAGGTCGGCCTCAAAAGTTTTCAATTTCAGTTATGGACAAATCTCCTTTTAACCGTCACTGTTATGTAAGTATTGTTTAGAATGAATGGTTAGGACGTGAAGTCCAAACTGTCAGAATGAGCTGACAGATCACTCGATGACAGCGATAGCACAGGGCGGCATGCTAGCACCTCGGCTAAGGGTGGCGGAGAGTGTGGGGAGGTTCCCGAAAATACCTGCCGCTGTCACCGCCCATAATCAAAAAAAATTCTTCATGCCGACATAAACGAGCCAGCACACACTCGGTTCTGAAGGGACCCTTACGTCACTTACCTATGTTCCATTGAAGGCGCAGATGGCATGCCGTCCTGCCAAGCCCCATCCTCCCATCGACTTTGGGTGGCACAATCGTCCAAAGTCCCTTGTTGACCTGTAATGAGAGAGAGAGACTAGGCGAACCTAGACGACCTTTATCCCAATCGCGAGGGCTCCGGGATAGTGAAAGGAAAAATAAAAACTCAGCCAATCATGTTCACGTTATAATAATCATATAGATTCCTCAAATATATCTAACAGGAGTTGAAGCTGAGCTGAAGTCTTTTTCAGACGGCTCACTATGGTTCATGTGTACAGTGCTATATGTATAACAAAAAAATACCTACTCCTTACATTAGTTGAAACAAGAGTAAATTAAACTTAGCAACATAAGATATAAAAGTTTAAACGTTATAAATGAGCCTGTAAAATCGTAATCAGACAAGCAAATGTTTCGACTTAGTATCTATTCCAATAGCTTCCTGCATCTCCTCCTTTCTTTTAAGTTTAAATAGTTACTAGTTTTTGTTATTTTTCATAAAAATATATATTTTTGCTTAGAACATTAATGTTGATTTGTATCGAATTCTCTCTTCAGGACGACTCCGATAAGTCTACTGACTTAAATTTATAAATGATTTGATAATAAAGACAAATAATATTGTGACTTACGCTCTTTTTGTTTTTCCTGTTTTAATTGATCCCTCAAGGAGCTCCCTGGAGGTACTCCGCAGTGGCTGAAAAGTAGAAAAAAAAACTGCGACTCGTCCTCAAAAGAGTATTTCTGAATCCGACCGTTCGCTATTCTATGGGGATGAGTGAAATGTTTTTAATCATGATTTATGCCTAAGTGAGCGTATCTCAATACTAACATACTCTATAATTCCTGCACAAGTCTTTTTTCATTCGGTTTAGTACTTCAATTTGCCGTTTCTACTAGTGACTTTAACTTCACTTCTGTACGTTATTGCCCTGATCTTGGCGAAGAATTTACACCATCAGACTAGTGAATATCATCCCGAAACCTTCGCTAATTTATGTATATGACAAAATCTCTAATTCATGTATATATTTACGTCAGCAATTTAAGCCGTGGCTCTAACTTTCCTATGTCTACCTATGTCACTATCAGAAGATTAGCAACGACTTTTTATCGTACGTAGTCTCTCAAAATGTTCATACTTATTCTATAGTTCTTATAAAAAAAATTCATAAATCGATATGTACTTCAGCACTACATGCTATGAGGATAAAATTTTATGACTTCAATATTTTTTCAAACCTTATTTTATGATCCTCGCGACAAATGTATCTGCGTGCAGATTCACTTCCGACATTGATCTACACCTTTTTCGATGACGTTCACCCAATGATCCTTCAGATTTCTTTAGTGCTGAGAGGAACGCATTTTCCGTGTAGTCATACTTTGATACTTTAGGCAGCGGCTGCTGAATGTCAATCCTAAATTTTCTAATTTTGGAAATGTTACCGTTTGTGAAGGTGAGTGGTGTGCAGGCAGTGGCCGCAATGATATTTGTTGTGGTGGTGATTGTGGTGTACCTGTTCCACCCTGACTTGCTGCTGGTAAATTAGAATCAGGGGCTGCGACAGTTGCAATCGCTGCTACAATTCCAGCTGCATGTGCAATTGAGGATTCTCTAACAGATTTGCGCTGTTCTAGCTGATAGTGATGGTGGCGGTGAAAGATTTATTTTCTCCTGGTGATGAGGAGAATATTTTTTTCAAATTGATAATAGGATATGCAGGGATAAATATTATTGCGAACTTACGTAAGGCTTAGATTTCCCGCCGATGCCGTTGAAAATTGTTGATTTTGTTGTCTTCACTTTGTTCGCGACCTTTATATTTCACGGTTTGACAAGACAGATCGATTATCTTCTTCTTCTCCGCTGACAGGTATGAGCTTTTTCGAGCTAGGGTGCGTGCGGACTGTCGGTATGGTAGCCGACCGGCATACGTGCTGCAGTAATTCTCCGTGTAGCATATTGCTATATGCAGTACGCTACGACCATAACAATCTAGAAATTTGTCATCTACTAATAGATAGAAGTGCTGATGTAAATGCTAAAACTGCTGGTGGCGCTACTACATTGCATAGAACCGCTCTGGGGGGGGGGGGGTAATTTGGATATTGTAAAACTGCTATTATAATCCGGAGCGGATATCCTTGCCTAAGATGAAGATGGACAAACAGCGCTACACAGATCTTCTACCTAAGGATATTCAATTGATCACTGCACAAGCTTTAAACTATTACTGATAAAAAGATCGCCGTACAAGTTAGCTTCCAAAGATTATGAGCATTTAAAAACAAACTATTAAATCCAATGGAGTGACAGTTATTGTTAGCTCCGTGCTCGTGCAGCATTGAAACACGTACGTCAGTAGAGTTAGTCTAATTCTTTGAAATAATTTCTTATATAAATAGATTTTAGAAATACTAGTTTTATGTATGTACTAACATTTAAAATTTTATTACACATTTGATCTATTGAGAGGCTCAAATGCCTGTAGTGCGGTGAACAAGATTCACGTCGTTATATACTTGAATTCACGCATTTTTCTAAGTTTAGATTATCAAACTTTAGTCATACAATTTTGATAGGCTCAATTGCCAGTGTAGTGGTGTAAACCAAATTCACTTAGTTAAGTACGTGGTCCATACCACTATCCGACTAGTACATTACATATTTAGTCAGATAACCCCATTGTCATTATATCCTATCCTGTTCAATAATGAAACTTTGGTATGAAGAGGCAGAAATTAACCATTTATGGAATAAGAAAAAATGAAGTAACCAGTTTTATAGCTATCACACCCGTGGATGTTATTACTATTAACTCATTCATCACCACTTGACAATTTGTGTTTCATGATATAAGTATAGTTATCATTACTTTAATAGAATAAAATAATACCAAGCCGACGCGTTTCGTTCGGTAGTAATTGTGGTTAGCGATAAGACCATATCCTTGTCAGTTTCATAGACAGAAGTAGTAGTATACATATCAAATGTATTTCGGGATAGAAATAAGAACCAAACGTTGTCCGCGAAAATAAGTTTAGTTGGATTGAGCAAAGAATACCACATTTGCTAATAAAAAAATACTAGATTGGATAACATGAATAGGAAGTAGAGTTCTTATTTTCTCTCACCCTCCTGCAGCCCTTCTACTATGAAGGTTGACTAGGTCCGCTCTCGTCTTCTCTTTTCACGTCGTCAACAGGGATAGTGTATCATATCGCCCACAGTATCGCAGGGTAGTTGGGACAATGGCGGTGGAAGCAAAACACCTGCGCTTCCAATTAGGTAAGCGGTAGGTAGTGTAAAGGTCCCTTCAGGACTGAATGTGTGCTACGGCCTTTGGTTTGGCAGGCACGACTTTTTTTGTATATGGCTGGTGGCACAGCGGCAGGTTTTCGTGGAACCTCCCCACACTCTCCGCCAATAGCCGAGGCGAGCGTGCCGCCCTGCAGTCAACGCTGTTCACCGAGTGATCTGTCAGCTCATGCTGACAGTCTGGACTTCACGTCCAAATCAATCGCTCTACATAGTTCCATAACAAATGGTATAAGAAAACGTTCAGTAAGCGATATTTTGTGTTGGTAGCTCCAACTCTGCCATAGCGCGAAAAAATTCGCTCGTAAAAACTGCCAATAATCTCCGGCGTGTGGGCCCTGGCCATGCAAGGCTTGAAAATATCACAAATGCTTTCTTTGAGCCGTCCTACACCATATCGCATACTGCACGCGCTGGCGCATTTCACTTCTTGGTGATGAAAGACAGTCAGGGGTGGGAAATTTTCCCATAGTATTTACAAAAAAATTCCCTATAGTATTTACACAAACTGTCAGAAGTTGACGAAAGGCATTAAAACATGACGAACGGCTTCTAATTCCTATTGCCTGGTGTAATTAAAAATTAAAATATTCGGCGTTAGCCTCTTCAAGATCCTGCATGAGTAGTTAGAGATTTGTGCATGTAAAAGGTGCTATGATCTGTGACGGAAGTGGTTTATTTCAAAATTTTTAAAAAAGATAAAGATAGTATTATCAATTTAAAATTTTCAAAGTTGGTGTGTTTGATTTTAAGAAAAGAAATGGTAACCTCACGTGAGTAACGTTCTTCGTTGCCATTGAGAAATTTGGTGCACTGTACTTATACATACATAATTTATTTTCTGCTTGCGCTGTAATCTGATGCGCTTTTATTTTACTTCATTCATAACGAGGTATGAATGATTCAGACAAAAGTGATTACATACAAATCTGTATGTATGTAAATTGTATTTGCATTTCTGTTTATTCGAGGAGTTAATTGAACTCCGAGTTTTAGCTTTTGAAATGATTTACAAACTTTAGTTGTAATCTTGGTTTCGTATTTCTTTTAGGGAGATGATGATTTATATGCAATTACATGCTTTAATGATGCATGATTACAGATGCATTACATCCCCATCCTTAAATTGATGTAAATGCCTAAATTTTATTTTTAAATAATTTTAAATTATTATTTTGTACTTCAGTTTCTTTTCCATTTATATCTACATAGCTATTTACATTATCTTGCCTAATTATTCTATATGGTCCTTTATATGGTTGTTGTAATTTTACTGTATTACCTACTTTTATATATACATAGTTTTCTGTTTATCTATTCTTTCCTGTTTTTCTTTTAGCAAACATTCTTTTACATTGTTGTGTGCAAACTGCAATTTTATTTTTAACTCATTGATATATTCGTCAATATTATATATTTTCGTATTATTATTTAAAATCTCACATGGTAATGAGTTTAACTTTCCAAAAACTAGCTCAAAAGGTAGTAGTATGTGGCGTGGTATTATAGCTGTAAGTATATTACGGTAATATCTCACTCCAATTTTCTTGCTCGGAAATCGTCATTATATAGTCATTTAAAACTCTATGGTTTCTCTCGATTGAACCTAGGGTCTGATGCTGAAATGGGGCTGATGTTGCTTTTCGTATTTTTAAAAGATCACATAGGTTGCCCATTAGCTGATTACAAAATTCTGTACCCATATCGGTTTTGAGTTTTTTAAAACATCCATATTTCAATATGAATTTTTCTACTATTGTTTTCGCCACTGCCCTTGCATGCTTGGTTTCTATTGGGAATGCTTCTACAAACTTAGTTAGCTCACATTGCACAGTTAGAATATATCTGAAATTTCCAGATGGTCGAAGTGGTCCAACCGTGTCTATTGAGATTGTTTCGAAAAATGAGCTTGGTGTGTCAGTTATTAGGTATCTCTCTTTGGTGTGTTTTGTGATTTTTGTTCTTGCGCATTCCTTACAATGATTTACGTGTTTTTTTATTCATATTTTTCCAAGTGTATTTTTGTTTTAATCTAGTAATGCATCATCTTATGACGCAGTGTCCACCAATTAGTGAGTTATGGTATTCTTCTATCAATCTGTGCATTTCATCTTTATCTTTTATTCTTTTAGGAGGTGTATATAAAATAATATCAACACAATGTTTTGTTTCTTTATGGAATTGCTTCAAAATATTTCTTGATTTTTCGACGTCGATAATATCAAATAATTCATGATTATTTGCTAGCGCTAATTTATTTATATTCGCATTGCTTATTTCGAGTAGTAATTTCCTCAGAACCAATTTTAACTCTGGTAAAGATTTATCATTACACTCTGCAATTCTCTGCAATTATTTCCATCTCTTTATATTCATGCAGTTTTCTGTTATCATTGTGTGTCTTAAGTTGCGCGCGTTTTTTATCTTTAAATGTTAACTCGAGTTTTTTAATACACCTTATGTCAGATATTGATGTACTGTTCAAAACGTAAAGGTGATCAGTCTTCTTGTTCGAATTTAAAATACTTGCACAACTCTCACTACTTTTGCCCTCCTTATTATAATCCTGCATATTTTGCTTTTTCTGCATGTTTCTTGTAATTACATTGACAATATTTTTCGGCATCATTGCTATCAAGTCCTTGGATTCTAGTTTAATTCTTGATAATGCGTCTGCATTGGTGTTCATTTTACCTTGTTTAAAGATAATTTCGAAATCATAATCCATGAGGTCAACTCTATTCTCATCAATTTTGATGATATGTTTTTGGGCGTGAATATGCTTACTAGTGGTCGGTGGTCCGTATACACTATGAATTTTCTTCCAAATAAATATGATCTAAAATGCTGTATTCCCCAGTGGATCGCTAAAAGTACTTTTTATATTATTGGCTTGTTCAATTCGTGTTTATTAAGCGACTTGCTTGCATAGGCTATCTGTTTATCTCGTCCAATCTCGCTTTGCGAGGGTACTGCTTCTAATGCATAGCTAGATGCATCAGTTGTTAAAATGAATACTTAGTACTGGTGGGGATATTAATTTATACTTTAATAGTTCAAATGATTTCTTGCAATCCTCAGACCAATGAAATATTTTGTTCTTTTTTAGAAGTTCATTTAGTGGTTTTGCGATCTCTGCAAAATTCTGTACAAATCTTATAATAGTTGCAGAATGCTACGAATCTTCGCACCTCACCCGAGCTCTTGGGCTCAGGATAATGTTTAATGCTTTCGTTTTTCTTTGGGTCAGTTCGTATACCCTCAGGTGTGATTTGGTGGCCAAGGTATGTACCTTCTGGTTTTAAAAAGTTACATTTACGCATTTAGCTTTAAGTTGTATTTCTGCAATCTTTCTAATACTTTTATTAGATTGTTTTTGTGATCGCATAAGTTAGAACCAAATATTATTATATCGTCTACATATAGGAATGCTGTGGCATCCAGGCCACTTAGTGCTATTGATAGCATTCGTTGGAAGCTTTACCAGACAATGGTCAAAACTTTATTATTCATTTCTTTCTTAACGCTACCTTATTTATAATCGCTAATTATCGCTAAGTAAGCTATTTACATTAATTTCTTAAAGCTACCTACATTCGATAATTTTCTCACCGTATCATTATGAAAGAAACGGTTACCTCACGTGAGTAACGTTCTTTGTTGCCATTGAGAAATTTGGTGCACTGTACATACATAATTTAATTTCTGCTTGCGCTGTAATCTGATGCGCTTTTATTTTACTTCATTCATAACGAAGTATGAATGATTCACACAACCATACAAATATGTATATATGTAAATTGTGTTTTCATTTTTGTTTAATCGAGGAGTTATTTGAACTCCGAGTTTTAGCTTTTGAAATGATTTACAAACTTTAGTTGTAATCTTGGTTTCGTATTTCTTTTAGGGAGATGATGATTTATATGCATTTACATGCTTTAATGATGCATGATTACAGATGCATTACACTTGATATTGTGTTTTAAATAACGAACAAAAGGCCACGCTCGCAACAACTGGTGTCAGAAGTGAAACAAATTCGCGAAATAAAGTGGTGGCAAATGACTTAAAAATTCAAAGTGTGATTAATTTTGTGAAATTGTGTTAAATTTTGAAAGTTCTGGAAAATAATTAATATTCAACTGTAAGTGAATTATTAAAGTAATGGGGCGCAAAGTGGAGGAGCTTCGAATACAGGATTTGAAAGTGGAGTTAGGGAACCGGTCATTACAGACGACAGGTGCAAAGAAAGTTCTAGTCGAGCGACTTAGACAAGCTTTGATAGAGGAAGGAAAGAATCCTGAGACATTTGTTTTCGAAGAGATCTTGGAAGAAACCGAAGCTGAAGAAGAGCCTACGATGAAAGTGGAACAGCTTTTGAGTACTTTAATGAGCAAAATGGAAGCTCGTTTTGATGAACAAAAAAATTCTCCCGCGGAACAAAAAAATTCTCTCGAGGAACAAAAGAATTCTCTCGGGGAATAAAAGAATTCTCTCGAGGAATACAAGAATTATCTGGAATCCCGTTTAGCCGAGCAAAAGAATTCTCTCGAATCCAGGTTAGATGAGCAGAAGAAATCTATGGAAACCCGCTTGTACGAACAAAAGAGTTCTCTGGAGAATTGTCTAGAAACTCGTTTGGAGGAACATAAGACTTTCCTAAAACCTCGTTAGACGAACAAAATTTGAAAATTGAAGGAATCGAGCAGGAAGTGGCGGAAGCGCAGCAAAAAGTCACCGAGTAGCTTGACAGTTTTAAAGCAGATCTGGAAAGAATAAAGCATCGTCAGCTTCTAAACGTAGCAGCTGAAATATCCGGCGCAGGTAGAATGAAACCCCCAATATTTGACGGACAAAATTCGTGGCATATCTTCAAGAGACAATTCGAGGCAGCTTCAGAGGTAAATGGATGGAATGATGAAGACAAAGCTATAGCTCTGGTGTTAGCACTTCGAGTTCCTGCGTCAGAACTCTTACAAACTGTACCGATTGAAAAGCAACGTGATTACACTTCACTAGTACAGGCGATAGAATTACGTTACGGAGATGAACACATGCAGCAAGTATATCGGCGAATCACTACAACAACTGCAGGCAGACGTGGAAAGATTAGCGCATCTTTCATACTCCATGGAAGGATATTTTGAGGATTAGTGAAAAGCTGAAAAGCTACTGGGCTCAATGGAATTCTCTTCATGTTGAATTAGATATATTAAAACGCAAGTGGGAAGCACTGAACGGTAAATCGTTCCGAATGCAAATAGTCGTGCCGGCATCAAAGGTCAACGATGTGCTAGGTAAAATGCATCGTGGAACGTCTGGAGAAGATTTGGGAGTGAATAAAACAATTTATAAAATATGAGAAAAGTTTTATTTTATTTTATTTATTTTATTTTATTTTATTAGGAAGTCCATTCGATAGTAAGCAGCTTACAACAATTACTTACTACCGACTTAAATTAAGAGAGAATAAAAAGGATCTATATCTAATTGCTAGAAAAAGCGACTAAACTCAAATTAAAACAAAGAGTAAAACAGAAATACAAAACTACAACTAAAGCTAAGGCAATGTAACTAATAAAAAGAAATAAAAATTAGACAAAATTAGAAAAAAAAGATGTAAAAATAAACGTTAGCAAACTCAATAATAAAAAATAGTAAAAAATAAAATATTATACTACAAGTAATGAAATAAATTCAAAATTCCAAAAAAAAAATAAAAATATATATGATATGTATAATATGTATATAAAAAATGAAATAGAAAATTAAGAGCATTGGCTATATATACGGGAGAATGTAGAGAAGTGGTGTCGCAGATGCACTGTGTGTGCTTCTTACAAAGGGCCGCCACGTAGCAGCAGAAAGGAAATGTATAAATGTAATGTTAGAACCCCATTGAAACGGAGAGCTGATGTACAGGGGGCCACGAAGGTAAAATTAGCAGTAAGTACGAATCGGATGAGGACCTGCTATAACTTACGTGCGAATTCAGCAGGATTTAATGAAGGTGTTTGGCTATACAACCCGAACCGACGTAAGGGACATTCTCCAAAATCACAACAACACTAGGAGGGACCGTATTCAGTAGTAACTAGAATAAATGACGTAGTATACAGGATTCAACGTTCTTACAGGAAGCAAACGAAAAATCGTCCATCTGGATCGCTTGTGTAAATACTACGAGCATAAAGACCGTGGACCACCTGTTGTTCGGGAGGAAAAATTTTAAGAAGGGGGCAGTGTTACGTGCAATACAAACAGACAACTGGTGACATCTACTGGCAATGGAGAGTAAACATTTTCAGGTTTGGAGAATCGATGACGGAATCTTCAGTAAGGTTCAGGAATAGAATGAATAGAATAGTCAAGAAGCTTCTGGAATAGAACACTCCAGAATAATATGGAGAGTTTCTAGGGTATAAATATAACAGTTGTCACAGCCAGAAAAGAGTCTTGCAGTGTTAACAAGCGAAAGTAATAAACGGGCGAAAGTGCTGTAATTGGATTGCGATAATTGAAAGTACAGTATTAGCGATAATTAAAGTTGAGTTGGTTAATTGAAGAATTGTAAATTTTATAAGATAAGAAGTGGAATAAAGAACTTGTATATTAAATACTTGATATTGTGTTTTAAATAACGAACCAAAGGCCACGCTTGCAATAATATAATAATTTAATTCTCACCACCTCGGAGCAAAATTATTGTGGTGGAACGTCTGGGAACAAGGAGAGAAAATCCTCTCGCTTCGTACTAAAGCGTGTGGGTTGGTCGTAATAGATGATGAAATCATAGCTAGGGCTCACACGATGCAGCTTGCTTCATTTTTCTTGTTTGATAATTATTCCGGGAGGAAAAATTCGTGCTACACTTTTATATGGGGCTGAATTCCGCAACTATGAGTTTACGCGTGTACACAAAATTTTGTGTACACCAAGGTGTATAGAATACAAATTATTCCATTACGAACCACGTTCCGCCATTAGTGACGAAATATCGTGAAAATGTATATGAAAGCACGGTACAGAGGACACAATACTCTCGGTGCTCTCTCTGTTTTTCTTATAGAAATGTATATACATTAGTCACAAAATTACGTCACAGGACATGTTCCAAAATTTTAATGGGAATACTTGTATTCTATATACCTTGGTTATCACCACCTTGTTCCGATTCCGCAAAAATGGAAATGAGTTTTTCTATCAAAATTGTCTACACTTTAATTAATACTTTCTCACAGGCACTTTGGTCGTGAATGTTGAATAGGTACCGATGAGTTTTTGTCAAGCGGTATTTTTAAAATTATTTGTTATGTTATTTATTTTACTTTTCTCTAAGCCGTAATCGCCTTAATACTAACAAATTCATGTAACTCATTTCTTCAAACTAAACTTAATTTCTTACAATTTTCTCACTCATACAACATTCACCACAGAAAAATGTTCATTCAGCACTTAAGTGTACACAGATACTTAGAAAGTCGCTTGCAATTCAAAAGTATAACCTTGCGCTCACGTTAGTTTTTCAAATCGTTGTCAAAATTTTCAAAGCGGGTTTTTAAATGAGGCAACACAAAACCACGCCTAGCAGCTAGCCTCAAGGCCTAGTCGCAAGGCGTCTTTGCTCAGTGCTGGACATTTTTCTCTCTCATTTCTTCTTCTGTCAACAAATTTCTTTTTTTTCTAAGTTTTGTTATGGAACTATAGTTAGTGATTTGCTTTGGGACGTAAAGTCCCAACTGCCAGCATGAGCTGACAGATCACTTGACGGACAGCGTTTACTGCACGGCGGCACGCTAGTTCGCCTCAGCTATTGGCGGATAGTGTGGGGTGGTTCCACAAAAAAACCTGCCGCTGCCGTCAGCCATAATCAAAAAAAAAAATTCGTGCCTATCAACACAACCAGCACACACTCGGTCCTGAAGGGACCCTTACGTCACTTACCTATATTTATCCTCGAAGGCGCAGATGTTTCGGCCTTACTGCATGCCCCAATCACCCATTTTACACTGAGGGCAGATAGCTTATAGTGTCCCTAATTGACCTGCAAAGAGAGAGACTAGGCCAGCCTAGACGACCTTCATATGAGAGGGCTCCAGGATAGTGAAAGGAGAAACAAAGCGTTTAGCACGTCATGTTTACGTTATAATCATTCCTTTTATTTCTACGTTTTCAAAAAAAGTTTGATAAATTTTGCAATTTTTCCATTAAACACACTTCGGGTGATAAAATAAAATCTCGATTTCTGAAACTAAAACTAATAATACCTTAATGACTAACAGTGTTGATTGCAACTACTCTGTCCACAATGCGATATATACTTATTTTTCGTTTCTTTGGATTTCCTTCTATTTTTATTGCAATAATTTTCACGTGGTGGCGACCGTTTGCTTATTTTATATAAAGAGCGAGAAATGTCTACATTGACCAAAGCTTAGAACGAACTTATAGGAAACTGAAATATTGCTTTCCTTTTCATGTAACTTTTCTAAAGAAATTAGAATGGTTTGTTTTTATACTAACCTACCTGTGGTTGAAAAACGTTAATATTCAAGCTTGTACCTGCCCACTTCTTTACACGCAGTCCTAATTTTTTACTACACAAACCTTATGTCACCACACTATATAGACATTATCAATTAAGTTCGAAACCTTATGGTTTAAAATCAGTTGTGTATTGATATCAATGCAAAACGAATCGTAAATTGATGCAAATTAATATACCCTGCCTATATGTCACAGTTACATTTGTAAAAATTAACTTATTTCACCTGAATACAACCAAATTATTTGCAACCTAAGGCTAACTTTCAAATAACTAGGTATATTAAAAATTAATTCATAAAATTTGATTTTTGTTTTACTTTTTTGACAAAAATTTTAGATCAACCATAACCCTTTTCTCGTTTATTTAAGTTATTCAATGCTATTGCAATGTTATTGTATTTACCTATTGCATTGATAATGAGACTAATTGCAATTATTATCCGTTTTCCTGTTTGTAGTTATATATTTATATTGTAATTCACTTCATGTATGTACATACCACACACAATCTGCCAAACAGTTGACTGGAAGTTCACTTTGCGTAATGCAACATGTTGCGTATCTTTTGAATTTTTCCATATTCAAGAGTTTGAATGAAATTTAATCGAATCCTTGTCTTGTATAAAATTTATGCTCGTCTGATCAGTCTTACGTATGTTGTCCAATCTAGCATCCCAATTCTGTGGAGTACCTGTTTCAATCGAATATGACTGCTTTTTCTGCACATTCTTGGCAGCCGCAACAGATTTACAGGTTAGAAACTGGCCGACAATGAGATTTGTTGTGGTGGTGATTTGGTGTACCTATTCCGCCCTGACTTGCTGCTAGTAATTCGAATCAGGGCTGCGACAGTTGCAATCGCTGCTGCAATTCCAGCTGCATATGTAATACAGATACTCCAACAGATTTGAGCTGTTCTAGCTGATAGTAATGGTAGCGGTGATAGATTTATTTGCTATTGCTGGTGAGGAGAATATTTTTGAAATTGATAATAGGATATACAGGGATAAATATTATTGCGAACATACGTAAGGGTTAGTTTTCCTGCCGATGCCGTTGAAAATTGCTGATTTCGTTCACTTTACTATGCTCGCGACCTTTTCGATTTCACGGTTGACAAGACAGATCGATTGTCTTATTCTTCTCCGCTGGCCGGTACGAGTTCTTTTCGAGGTAGGGTGAGTGCGGACTGTCGGTATGGCAGCCGACCGGAATACGTGCTGCAGTAATTCTCCGTGTAGCATATTACTATATGCAGTACGCTACGACCATAACAGTTTGTTCCGTCATACGAGATATTTGGCAAGTAGGAATTACCTAAAATTTATAATCAACATTTTTGAAAACCGATAATAAATTAATTGTGCCCAGAATGTAAAAGGATTGTCGCAAAGTACTATCAAAATTCCAATGACAGCTGCGAGAAGGCTGAGGGTCAACCCACATGAGAAGTTTTTAGAGAAGGGAGGATCCTCCCCCTTTGTGCCTAGACGCACCAGCACAATAATGTTGCTAAGCGTAGTTCCTTATATGATCACCGAAATTAATTGTATACGTGTTAATTTAAGTTACAGTTTTTGATATAAACAATAACTGAATCACAAATTTAGAGCACCTCAAATCGCAGGTAAACAACTGTACAGCCGACCGATTAGAAAACTCGCAATTTTAAAATGGCCTTTTAAGTAGTATTAGTATGCTGCCCGTCCTCCCGATCGAGAGTTGGCATTTCAGAATTTTTCCTACCCCGAATACTTCTCACCCGTAAAAGCTGCCTGTAATTTCCCACGTGTGGGCCCTGGCAGAGAGACCAGGTCTGAGGCTAGCTTGGATGTGTTTCTGCCTTACGCAACCCCCGAGACAGTACAACTTACATGCAACTTGCACTGCCATACTTCTTGCACCTGTAATCCCTACTGCCATGCTGCCAACTTAGCTTTCAGCAACTTGAATCATGAAACATCATGTCAGCTGAGGTGTTGGTAATTTGACATTATACAGTTTTCAAAATGGCGGAAAAGAAATGCTTCAGAGAAATTGATAAATTTATTCTGCGAAGATGAGATTGTCTGGGATCATATACATTAGGTACATCATTTATCAACCACTTCCTCTTAATTTTTTCTTGGGTTTTTATCATTCTGCTACTTCCTTTATTGCTATAATTTTTCTATGTACGCAAGACTTTACGTCTCAATGCCATTTTATAAATGAACTTGCATGTAAGATGATAAGACATCAACCGAACTGCCTTCTGCTGTCAAGCTTAAAATCGCGTTGGAAGGGAGGCTTGCACGCAAGAAGCTTACTGTCTCGTGTAACCCCCCGGCCTAAGCCCTGGATACAAAGAGCTCCACGCGTTTCTTACTCGCCGCAAAATGAGTTTGAATCAATGGTTTTCATATATAGCTAGATCCAATGTAAGCCACGCTACTTTGGGACGCTGCAAAGTTTGATCAAACTTTAAATTTGCGGCGCGTCGTTTTTTCTACGTTTGTTCCTTGTTTCATTTTAAGAGGACAAATGAGATTACTGACAAGTTTGAAATAAAAAATTTAACTTTTTTGGTAATAGTTTTTAAATAAACTTTAGGGCAAGAATACTTGTTTTAATTCTCATACTTAATTGGTTTTTATTCATTTTTAAATACTTTTCACCAGAAATAATCAACACGCCTCAGATATTTCGAATTGTCAAGTGTAAAAAAACGCGTGGCTCTTATTTTATCATAAATGCCACAAAGCGGCACCACAATAACAAAAAGCAGAAGATAATTAAACAAAATCTGTTTTATTCAGTCATTTGGTGTTCAATAAAGCGGTTAAATGGTAATCTGCGTGTGTATGTTGAAAATTTGTACGATTTGATTGTCAACCAGATCGGCAGTTCATGAACTCAAACTGTAGATCTGTAGATAAATACACCACACACATGCAGTTCATCGTCAGATAACAGGACTGCAGATTTGTACACTGCATACAAAGTGTACAATTTCAGCGTCAATCATTATTTTCAGATCAGTTTGATATTTTCGTCGATAATTGTAGTTTCTCATCATTCCCAACATGGATTCAATGAATTCTGAAGTATACAGGAAACATGGAAAGTAAAATATGATTCATATTCGGAGAGAAAGAAAAAAGAAAAATATTATCAGGAATAAATAGAACGTTATAAAGCTACTACTGATTCTAAGAGGAAAAAAATTAATAACCTCATATGTGAGATGCTTTGTGAGGCAACCAATCTTTCACCCAGAAACGTTTTTTACTCTTCACTGGTACTTCTGATAAAAAAATTATTAATGAGCAGAAATGTTCTTCTTTGACAAAATCATTTTAAAAATTCATCCGAAAAAATAAATTTTTTGACTGAAAATTTGAACTTTGGAGGTCTATAAGTTCGAAGACATTAACAACAGGAAAAAGAATTTCACACCTCCTTAATGGGCTATCGCAATGAATTAATAGGCCAGCTTAGTACACGCTACTGAAAAGTGAATTTTAGAATTTTAATTACTAAAAAAAGACTTCAAATTTTCTCCCATAAGAGGGAACTATTAAGTATGCTACGGAAGTAAATGGGCGAACAGTAGCTAGTTGCACAATCTACGGGAAGAAGTTTTAGTTTTATGTAAGTACATATCTCCACAATCTACTTACAAATTTTTTGTTCCTTAAACTAAACAGCTGTTTGACCGTAAAGATGCCATGGACAATATAATGGGCAAAATGGCTGCAATAATGTTTGTAACAATTTGACAATTCTACCAAGCCGAATGGCATGGGATGGGAAGTGGAGCAAATTGTTATTAGCTTTTTTGCTTGTCATTTTGCCCCTTTTCCTCTAGTATAAGTTTGTGCATGCTGTAACTTCTCTTTTTTCCACTTTAGATTTACATAGGAACCTTTGGATTAAAAATTGACTAGTGTGTTAGTTAAAAATGTTGAAAGAGAAAGTATAGTCACATTATAGAAGCATCATATTCATGTGACAGTTTTGACAGAGCTGTTCTACTGTATGAATATACTGCGCTTATGGCCTGCCATACTAATTAAAACGCATTAATATTTTTTTTTCAACATTTGTTACAGGATAATTTTTTTTTAAGTGACATTGGGCCCTATTCTGTTGGTAAAATTTTATCATTTTATGTTATGTTATGCCTTAAAATAAAATATTTCCCTAAAGTCCTATTCTGTACCAGAAATTTTATTTTATTTTATGCATCGTAACATAAAATATTCCTGTTATGGAGCATAACATAAAAGATCCTAAACAGCTCATTTTAAAGGTTTTTGACACATTTTATGAAAATGACATGCGTCAATTAACATTTGTTGTGCGTTTAGAGTATAGACGTAGCCCCCGGAATATAATACAAGCCATGAAGTCGCCGAAGCCACCGACACATTAAAAGGCCTTAACTGCTCACTGCTTTTTGTATACTCATGGAGGAAAAACTAAAATTTCATTTTGAACAGGTACTAAAGCCCAAAACTGTCGCTCCCACAGCAAAATGAAGTTAAAACAAATTGCAGCCAAATATGTTTCCTATCTAATAGTTATATAACAATATAGCATGTAGAACAAATTTACGGAAATTATAGCGTTTGAACAAAATACAAGCAACTTTTATATGAAAAACTCCTGCAGTAAGACGAGGCAAGAAGACTGTGGATGTCGCCTGCTGACCGGCCCGCTGCTCTCTTTTTCCGACTTTGTTCATGGCTTGTATATTCCGGGGGTTACGGTATAGAGCAAACAGGAATGGTGATAAGTCAGATTTTGCGTAATGAATTTTTGGTTGTGTTGGTAGTCCATTTTAAAATGCATTTACACGCCATCCCTATTCTAAACAACTTGTCAATTTGCAAAAAGTAAACAAAGGTTTTGTGCGGAGAACTATGGTAAAAAATTTTCTTTTTCTACTTTATTTTGAAACAATTCACATAATTAATTTATATAAATCTCTGCTTCTATTAACAAAAAAGATAATTTAGATAGTGCAGTTGCCAGTTGCCAGTTTATAATCCAATTTATATTTGCAAGCACTGACCGAACACTTCATTTCTGTTTTTTTACTATAAAACTTAGCACTAAATAAAGTTCAAAGATAAATAGTTTTGAAAAGACTTGATTCGATATTTTTGTTAAATTTCACAAAAGAATTTTAAGTTGACCAAATCTGCTCACAAAACAAAAGCACATTTGACAAGATTCAAAGAAACTTTATTGAGTCCATTTAATACACTTTTACAGAAATTGTCCTTTTTTAATTTAGTTTTTCTTACGTTATAGGTATAATTGTTGCCGACTACTGGTATGTCTGGCTCAGCTAAATAATATGTGAGGGCTAGTACCTCTTACAATGCTTTCGACTTAATTAGCCTGACTAGGCTTAAACACTGACATGTCTAATGTATGCTTGCTCCCGGTTTACATTCTCATTTTGGCCTCTTAAGGGCCCCTACAATTATTACAACAATTTACACACTAGATAACTTTCCCCAAGGGGGAACATACTTAAATAGTATCACACATTTAGTAAGTTAGCTGGCCCTTCTTGCCCTTTAACCTTCTGCTCATTCAAAATTAGTCTTATAGTTTCAAGTGTTATTTTTACGATTGATAGTAAATGAAATGATGGCAAATTTTTTGCCAAACTTGTTTCATTTATAAATGCTAGGATCTAAGATAAAATTGCTATGGTTATATTTTTGTATCACAAGAGTTGTAGAGTTCGGCCTATAGTGGCACATTTGACAATCTAGGATCTAAGATAAAATTGCTATGGTTATATTTTTGTATCACAATAGTTGTAGGGTTCGGCCTATAGTGGCACATTTGACAATTATGCTCAAGCTTTGACAACTTCTCCATCCAGCATCTCACTTACTCCTATGTATAGTCTCCTGCTCTTGACAAATTACGCTCATGTACACGAATTTTACACGATTCAACCATTCTTGTTTGCTATATATTCTAAAGATGTGCGAAAATTGTCATAATTAAAAACTAAAATGTCCACCGCCATACATAAAAATTACAATTTTGTCAGAAATTGTAGAAATTTGCACTGGTGCGGTATGGTAAAATATAAAAAGTTTATTATATTTGCCTAGGTTTTAATTTTATGCAAAAGAGATCATAGGATACGATATCTTCGCGATTTCTACGATCCATGTGAGTTGCCCAACCTTATGCTTCAAAAGTTCTTTCAGCTGGATAATTAATAAATTTCTTATATTGTGATTTGTAAACTTATTTTGCAAACTTATGAATAATTCTAATTTATACCCAAAATGTTTCGTTTTAAGGAAACAAATTCAAATACTTATAGAGTAACTATAGCCTCATATCGGAAAGACATCTATTCCGTTCACTTTGAGTTAGGAATCTAAAATTCTGCTGCTTTGCATTTCTACGGACATGGTTCGTATCAAACTCCAGTCAGGAGTTGTCATATTTTGGCACTTTTACACCCAAAATATCTCAAGAGCTATTAATAAAGCAGCTGCTTTCATAAATGATTATTTAGTGGGTGATTTGATCTTAGAATATATAGCAAACAGGAATGGTTAAATCGTGTAAAATTCGTGTACATGAGCGTAATTTGTCAAGAGCAGGAGACTATATATATTCACCAAGCCATTTAATACAAATTTAATTTTAATTTAATTTTTATTGGGGGACCGCAATTAAATTTTTGTAGCTATTCACCAACCTTAATAAAATAAAGAATTTCGGACATTTCGGACTATCAGCTGCAAGATTTCCGAATTTGGCAAGTGACAGTTCTCGTGGGAGTTCATGTAATTTGAATATTATTTAAAAAATTAAAAGAAGTTTTTATGTATTATTTAAATAGAGAAGTTTTTATGTATTATTAAAAATATTTTATAATATATGTACAATTCGTTTTAATTAAAAATAGCCCATACTAAGCAATTGCTTCTTCAAACTTTTAACTACGCTATTAAAAATATGACATTTGACTGCATGACACTTCAATCAGCTGATATCGAAATTAAATTTATTTAAGAGAGGGTAAGGCCTCACTTAAAATTAAATTAAAATTAAATTTTCATTAAATCGACTCGGTAAGTGTGGTTGGTGAATAGCTTTTATTGACAATTTTTTTAATTTTGCTTGGTGAATATGGCCCTAAGTGAGATGCTACAAGAAAGATTTGTCAAAGCTGGGTGCAGAATTGTCAAATGTGATTTTTTTTGTGAGCAGATTTAGTCAACTTAAAATTCTTTTGTGAAATTTAACAAAAGTACCGAATCAATTCTTTTCAAAACTATTTATCTTTGAACTTTATTAAGTGCAAAGTTTTATAGTGCCACTAGTGCCTGTTAAAATCTTCATATCAATTAAAAAACAAAAATGAAGTGCTCGGTCAGTGCTTGCAAATATAAATTGGATTATAAACTAGGGAAATCCTGTTTGAGGCAACTGCACTATCTAAATTATCTTTTTTGTTAATAGACGGAGAGATTTATATAAATCAATTATGTGAATTGTTTCAAAATAAAGTAGAAAAAGAACATTTTTTACCATAGATGCTCCGCACAAAACCTTTGTTTTCTTTTTGCAAATTGACAAGTTGTTTAGAATAGGGATGGAGTGTAAATACATGTAAAAATGGACTACCAACACAACCAGAAATTCATTACGCAAAATTTGGCTTATCACCATTCCTGTTTGCTCTATATTCTAAGGATTTGATAGATTATCATGCAAATGTCAATTGACCAGCCGTTCAAAAAGTAATAGAAAACATAGCGGAATGTACTACATATTTTATGTTACGTGTTCATAAAAGAATTCATAAAATAATTTTATGGAACCAAGACAGAATACGAATTTTTAAAATATTTTATTTTCATTTTATGAAGAAGGGATTTTTTTCGCCATATGTTATGGTTGTATGTAAAAGTGATTGGTTAGGACGTGAAGTCCAAACTGCCAGCATGAGCTGACAGATCACTCGATGACAGCGATAACACAGGGCGGCATGCTAGCACCTCGGCTATGTGGCGGAGAGTGTGGGGGGGGGGGGGTTCCCAAAAGAAACCTGCCGCTGTCACCAACCATGATCAACAAAAAAGTATCATGCCTGCATACAAAAAAAACGGGCACTCACTCAGTCCTGAAGGGACCTTTACGTCGCTTACCTACGTTCCACTGAAGGCGCAGATGGCATGCCTTCCTTGCCAAGCCCCATCCTCCCATTGACTTTGGGTGGCACTGTTTTCCAAAGTCCCTTTGTTAACGTGTAATGAGGGACCAGAGCAGACTAGGCGAACCTAGATGACCTTCATGCAGAGGGCTTCAGGAAGAGGAGGGAGAAAATAAAAGAGCTCACAGCATTATTACGTTATAAAGAGTCCATTTATTTAGCTCTATCCGCTGTCCTAGCCTTACAACGTGGACTACCATTTATACCATTTAGGATAACAATTGGTTATGGTTTTAGCACTTAAATTCACCCCCGTAGAAGCTTACTTTCCTCCGCAAAACTTAATTTTCCTTAACAAACGACTTAGGCTAAAGATTGGACTCGCCTACGTACCTAGGAAACGGACTGGAGACAACCCCCCCCCCCCCCCACAAGCAGAAGTGATTGTATTTTAATTACCTTGACCAGAACTGTCCTCCATGAAGGCCTTCTGGAGTACTCACATCTCTGTAAATAGAATAAAAAGAAAAAACGAAACAATTCATAAAGCCTGCAAGGGATTGCCTTTACATCAATACTAAATTCTTACAGATGACCTGAAAGTCTATAAAGCGAAGTATTATTCGGGCATAGAGCCCTATATGTGTTACAAAGACTATATACAATTATTTTATTCGATACTGTGATACTACAAATACAACGAGGAGGTAGGTACGTATGCTTACAAAACTTTCAAGGTAAGTACTTCATTTCTGATTTTTGGGGAATGCCTCAAACCAGTGTATCATATGTATAAATTTAAAAAAAAATTAAAATTGATTGTAAATATTTCAATATAGTTATGTACGTCTAATAATAAGATAGATAAAGCTATCATCTATATGCATTTCTTCATTTCAAAAATTACATTTGATTGTAAATATTTCAATATAGTTATGTACGTCTAATAATAAGATAGATAAAGCTATCATCTATATGCATTTCTTCATTTCAAAAATTAAAATTTGATTGTAATTATTTCAATATAGTAATGTACGTCTAATAATAAGATAGATAAAGCTATCATCTATACGCATTTCATCAGAAGGTACGTGGATCGAAGATAAATATCTAGCTCTAGTGACGATGTAAGCAATATGTCCGATCCAAGACATTTAAGTATCGTCTAATCGAGTATAAGTATATACATATATATCTCTAATGAGGAAGTAAGCACTCTGCACATTAAAAAAAATTTTCTTCAATATAGTTACTTACATCTAATAATAAGATAGGTAAAGCTATCATTTCTACGAATTTCTTCATAAAGTAAGTGGATTGACTATACATATATATCTCTAGTGGCGACGTGAGCAATCTGCCTACTCAGGAGCATTTGATTTTCCCTTGTTAGGGAAGCTGTTCTGACAGCCGCACTCTGCGCACTCACCAGATGATTCCCACCCAGAAAGGTGATGACTTGGAAATTGCGTAGTTTTCCTTTGGAGGGAATTTCTAGCTCCACGGGTCGTGAGTTGATTTAGGTCTATCTTCCGAACTGCATGTGGGGATTCGAGCCTTATATATTCGAAGACTTTACTTCCAAATTATAAAATAAAATTTACTACCTTGTTTGGGGAGGATTGACTTCCCTTTCTCCTCTGTTCGCCGTTCTGTGTCTGATGGTGGCGAGTTACTTCTAACCACTTTCTTTACTTTTGATCTGATTCCAGATTTATTCGAATCATCCTCGCCTATATCGGAATTGCTCATCGATTCGTCTACAGCCCTCATTTTAAAGGTCCTCTTACCAATACTTTTACCACTTTTGGTTAAAAACTTTTGTACTTTTCCCTACCTTTTTAAAAAGACTCACAAAATTGCCATCCACCTTGTAACTTTTATCACACTTGACAACCTCCTTTTCTTCTTCTTCTCCATCACCTCAGCGTACAACTCTGAGGTCGAGGAAGCATTACTCTCGGTCGGGTGCGTTCGGTAAGCGGTTTACTTTAAGGCCAGTGTACATGCATCAGCATTTTACATGTAGCATATTGCTATATGCAATAGCTACGACCATAACAATACAGAGTGGTCTACCCCACCCGTGGCTCAGACGACGCTAAAAAATGGTCGGCTGAGCTAGCCGGTCTTAAACATAGGCCTCATCACTGCGGCTGAAGCTGGCTGTATGCCTTCTAAGGGCTACCAGGAATAGATTTAGTACTACTATGTCCGACGATTAACGAAATGTTGTAGCTGGACAGACAAGGAAAAAATTTTCTCCTAATGAGGCCGATCCGGAAGGGACTATAAAGGGTTATCTACTCATAAGAGGTAGAGGTGCGCTGATGAGATTGAATTTCAACAGGTATATCACCCACCATTGACGGGGCAATAGGAGGGCTTCGCGATATCATATAGCTTACCACTGAAGCTGGCTGGATGCCTTCTTAGGGCTACCAGGAGTAACGACAATAGGTATATAGACGACATTTTTCTAATGGTGATCACTGCTTGATGTCTGTGGCGTGATAAACTCCTAAAAGTCTTCCCCGCAGATCCTGAAGCTCGTAATAAGCGTTTTCTTTCTTGGCCCTGACACGACATTTAACAAATTTCCGTCCCAGTTTAGCACTAGTCTGCTGTTGGAAATTGCTTTGAGAAAATTTCGTCTAAATACCTCTTGACCCACTTTGAACTCGACAGGTTTCGCCCTGAGATTGTAGGCTCGTGAACCCTGTTCGAATGCATGCTGTAAATTTTCCTGCACTCTCGCACGGATCAATCTCATTTTATCTTCTGCGTCTACTCTCAATGGCTCACTAAGAGTTCCAAGGCTCCTCAAGACGGAATAGGAGCTGCCATGTTCTATCATTTGCTGACCGAAGAGTGTTCGATAAGGGGAGAAACCAGTAGCTTGATGGAAAGAGCTCCTGAGGGAACTAGCTACTTGGCTTAGTTTCTCATCCCATCTCGTGTGTTCCTTCTTGATATATGCTCTAATCCCCGACAATAGAGACCTATTTACTCGCTCTGAGGCGTTTGCTTGCGGCGAGTAGACTGCCGTTCGCATGTGCTTCACCCCATACTTTTCCAGTAATCTGGTGAACTGAGTCGAGCAAAACTGGACTCCATTGTCAGTCTCTACTGACCGAGGATATGGACCTAGAAAATCAATGTACAGCTTTTGCCATGGTCTTTCTGTCACAGACTGGACTCTCACACGTCACAGGCGCCTACGTAGTTTCTGACATCAACTGTCATTCGTGGCTAGTACCGATGTCTTCGCAGACGTTCCAGTGATTTCCCTATACCTCCGTGTGAAGCCAGCGGCGGATCATGAGCCCTCGAAATGACGTCGGTGACAAGCCCACGTGGAATCCAAAGCTTCCAAGCCTCTTCTTCCTGAATCGGATCGCCTGTTCTCGGAACAGTCCGAATGTAAACGAAGCCATCCCTGACGCAAAGATCTGGTAGTTTACCAGAAGTCATTTTAACCTTATGCCTCAGTTCCTCATATTCCAACGAGTTGAAATATGGCGAACTAAGGTCAACTTCCGGGCCAGGAACCTCGTTTGTTGACAGGCTGTCACAATGAATGCGTGACAGTGCATCAGGGACGACGTTCAGGCTTCCTTTACTGTGCTCAATAGTGAAGTCGAAGCCCTGGAGCTTCAAAATCCACCGCGCAAGTCTACCGCTGAGGTCCTTTTGAGACATCAGCCATTTCAAGCTCGCACGATCAGTCACTATCTTAAACGGCATAAGTTCTATGCAGGGCCGGAACTTCTGTACGCTCAAGATTGCAGCTAACCCGGGGATTACACGAGTCAGTAGAACTGACACTGACAGCGACTGACACTTACACAGGCTCGTGTAAACCCCTACTGACTGCTGACAAGATTTCTGACGAGACAGTACGGACTAGTCAATAAACTGTCAAACGTACAATTAAGATGACGGAAATTGAAAATAAAAGGGAGATGCTAGTGGATATTTGTGTTTATATTCCTAAGCTTCTTTCTTTTGAGTGGGAAATGACTGAAAAGTGTTTAACATACATTTTATTGTTTATTTTGTAGAGTATAAAGACGGATGAATGAAGAAATTGTTTGATATGCATATAGAAGAGGAATGTCTGCACCGCTTGACGACATTTTATTATGAACAGACTGGTCAATTGATAGAACGCAAATCGTTTTTTGTCAGTAAATTTGACAGACGAAATTAAGACTGTCCGTCAGCTCTACTGACTCGTGTAATCGTTGCGTAAGCATTCTTGCTCTGTGACGGTGTAATTTCTTTGTGCTGAGTTCAACTTTTTCGAGACATAGGCTATTGGCTTCTCGTCGCCCTCGTCATCTAGTTGAATCAGCACTCCACCAATAACTTGTTGGCTCGCATCGCACTGTATAACGAATGGTTTGGTGAAGTCTGGACTCACCAACAACGGAGCAGAGGTAAGTTTTTGCTTTAAAAGATCAAGAGACGTCTCGGCTTCAGGTGTCCATTTGAACTGACTAGGGTTTTTCAAGGTGTCTGTAATGCAGGCAGTTACATCAGCATAGTTCGGAATAAACCGTCTATTCCATCCCGCCATACCTAGTAGGCGTCGGGCCTGCCGAACAGTTTTAGGTGACGGATAGTCAACTATAGCTGAAATTTTGTCAGGATCAGTTCTCATATCTCCCTTTCCGACGATAAAACCCAAGTATCTGGTCTCTTTGATACAAAACTTGCCCTTCTCGACGTTGATAGTGAGGCCAGCTTTCCTCAAACAATCCGCCACACGGGCTAGTAACGTAAGATGCTAGTCAAAGTCTGATGCCAGAATTAATAAATCGTCTAGATAGACGAGAACGTTCTCACGAAGATCGAAAGGAATGACTTTATCCATGAGGCGGCACATCGTTTGTGGAGCGTTGCATAGGCCAAATGGCATCACCGTGTACTGATAAAGAAGATGACCAGGCACTCTAAAAGCGGTCTTCTCTCGGGAATCAGTGTCTAGTGGGATCTGCCAGAAAGCGTCTTTCAGGTCCAGGCTCGTTATGTAGTTTGCCGGAGGAAGTCGACTCAGAAGTGCGTCTATCTGCGGTAGCGGATACGTATCCTTCTTCGTAACAGAGTTGACCTTCCTGGCGTCAAAACAAAGCCGAACCTTTCCAGGCTTCCTTATTAAAACAACTGGAGAGCTCTAAGGACTCTGGCTCTCCTCTATCATCCCCAGTGATAGCATTCGCCCCAATTCGGCATCCATCAAACTTTGTACTGCCGATGAAATCGGATAAAACCTCTGTTTTATAGGGGTCGCGTCAATCGTTTCAATCCTGTGAGTGACCAATGATGTTTTTCCCAGGCCTAAAGAGGCGAAAGAGGGGAAAAGCTGTTTGGTGGCTTCTAAGCGTTGTTGATCGAGACTAGAAAGAATATGGCAGTCGGTGTCAGAGGTAGCTATTACACTTGGATTCACTTCTGCGACTATACCCAGGACATCTGGAGCCAACCCAAATAAACGCCAAAAGTCTATTCCCAGATATAGTGCCTGTGTGAGCCCAGGAACCACGTAAAAACGTACGTTGTGGGTCTTATCACGGAAAGTGACGTCCAAGTTCACATGACCATGCACAGTCGTCATGGCACCATTAGTTACTTGGACCTGTGTCTGATACTTCTTCCATTCGATATCTGCTTCCGCAAGCTTCTCTAGAGCTCCCTGGCCTAGAATACTGACAGTGGCACCACTATCAAGTAATCCAGTCTCAGTTCGCCCGAGCAGCTTTACTTCGGCGTACGGTCGAATGTCGTCCGGCATCGACACGGAAATCTGTGCCAGTCTTTTTCTTTCTAGTTTCATTCGTCGGCAGTATTCCCGCCAACGAACGGTTGATCTTTTCTTTTTCGGTCTCATATCCCAGTCGGAAAACATAATGTCAGCTAACTCCGCTACCGAGGAGAAAATTCGGTCTCTTGCCGCTCTGTATTTCTGCAGACGCGTATGATACGGCATCAGCGGATGTAAAACTGGCTCACGCCCACTCGTCATAACAAAGCTTGGTGGCCGTTTTAATACAGAAATACCATGAGGCCAAAACTCCTGCTCAATAACTTTGTCAGCTAAGAGTGCTGTCGGTCTTATTGGGACATCAAATACTAAAGACTCTACCAAAGAAGTGTCTAATAATGTCATAGGCTCCCCAGAAGTGGAAATGGGAGCTTGAAGATCTGTGGAGAAGTCTATTAAGTTCTCCGCCTCTGCCAATGAAGTAATCGTACAATCAGGTGTTTTACTGATATCATCAGAGTCACTGAATGATATCAGTGGACATATCAGGGAGTTATCGCTAGTGTCTGCTAATGGAGCGGACCTTCCTCCTTGTGCAAGGCTTGAACTGGAGTGTTCGTTGCATTGATTGCTCGTGATGTCAATGCTGGTCGGAAAGAGGTGGTGGTATTCCCGACCCGTCTGAAGTTCTTCTGTTGACATTGAATGCAATCTGGCTTGAAGGTGTACTTCCATCCACATCCGTAACAGAACACAACTTGTCGTTCCTGCCGGCAATCTTGGTAAAAGTGACCGGGCTGGTCACAATTCCAGCGGGTTACATTTTTAGGGGTTGAAATAGCAGATAGTGAGACTTCCTCACTGCGTTCCGGTGACGTATTCAGTTCAGCGTCAGTCGAATAGTACCCATCCACCTCACTGACTCTTTGTCCGCGATAAGCGTTCCAACTACTTGCTGTCGCGATGCGCTGCTGCGTCGCTTGAATTTGATTCACAAGAATCCTGAGCTGGTGGATGGTGTTTGTAGGATGCAAACAAATTTTGTTTTGGATCTCTGGCAGTAAATTTGACTTGACTATTTACAAAAATTCAACGTCTGGCAACGGGCTCTGCAGTTGGTCTCGTAGCTGTACCAGGTGCTGGTAGTACGTAGCAAATGACTCCCCTGCTTTCTGCTTGCGCAATATAAGCTGGACCTTGACCTTAAGGTCGTCTTTGGGGACTCCCCATTCAGCTAATAGAGCTGCTTTTACATACTCCCATGACGGCGTGGAATTTTGCCTCAGGAGAGACCAGTACCAGTCCATTGCTGATCCAGAAAGCAAGGTTGTCATGTGCCGCACCAACAGGTCGAAGTCTCCTTCCAAAGCCGAATAAGTCAAGGCTTCTACTCGAAATACAAATTCATCGAGTGTGAGCCGAGAGCTGTCACCGCTGTAAGATATATTCCACCTGCGGATAGCGCTGCCAG
The DNA here is from genome assembly GCA_963930735.1 of Dioctria linearis. Classification (NCBI taxonomy): domain Eukaryota; kingdom Metazoa; phylum Arthropoda; class Insecta; order Diptera; family Asilidae; genus Dioctria; species Dioctria linearis. Next base: position 145,418,115 of record OZ005741.1, read on the forward strand.
AACGTCGCTGTCCTATGCCTGCAGGGACACGATTAGGTGGTGGTGGTGGTGGAGGTGGTACAAAGTTTGGTGCCGGCTGACTTCTAGGCTGACCAAAAGCTGATGGAGGTCGATTAAAAGGTTGTCTACGCAGATGGGGAAAATCGTCAGATGGTCTGGGATTACCCATAGCCGGAGAAGGTCGTGAAAAGTCTATTGGTGGCATTGCGGCTGCTACCTGCTGACGGACACTATTTACTAACTCATTCCGCAAAACATGGAGGCTCTGTTCGAGACCTTCACGTACCAAGTCCTGCATTTGTAAGCGTAAGCCTGCCATCAACGCATCCGTACGCACTGGACTATCCTGTCGTGGAACCGGGTCTACAAAAGTCCTTGAGTGCAAATCGGGCATTCCTGGTGATAAAGATCGTCGATTCGGTGGTGGTAAGTCGAAAGTAGGCAAGTCAAAGGTCGGCAATGAATCGCGCCTAGCTGACTTCGCGGGCTTCACCTTATTCGTTCTTTTAGGAAAGGTACCAGTGTAACCAGTGAGGTCCTGTGGCGTGAAGCGGCGTCTACAGTTAGGGCAACTGGAATGTTCACCTATCCAGGTCTGTATACATGCCTCATGAAAGACATGTCCACAGGTGGTCATGACTGGTTTCTGTTCAGCTGACTAACTTATGTCTCTACAGATCGTGCATGGCTCACGCAACCTAGCCACACCGTTCTGCCCAGGAGGTGGTGTCCTCTGTGTAGCCATTATGAATTTAGACGTAAGTCAGGGAAATTTCACAAACCAAAGGTTCGCAAGGAATGTCAAGGAAATCTAAAGAGTCCAGCAGTTAAAAATGAACAGGCCCTTTATCAATGGAGATAGTGAAGTAATGATTTTAAAAATTGAAGGTTGGGACAAGATACTAAAATCCCAGAAAAAATTTTTTTTCCCAAACGTCCGGCTAAATTGTACTAAAATTCAAAACAAAATTTCTTCCCAAACGTTCGAAGAAGTTCCAAAAATAATTCAAAAAAATTCAAAGTCTCGGAGAAGTTAGCAGAGTCTTACCAAATTGAGTTAACAGAAGTATCGATTTAACGAACGAAAATCCAAACGTTCTGAAGAGATAGTAACTCTTTGAATAAAAGTTTTCTTTCAAAAAGTTCAATTAATGCATTCCAAAAAGTTTGAAAAACCAACAGGATCACAAACGTTTCAACAAAAAGCGTTTCAAAAAAAAAATTCATATCAAAACATGTGATTCCTCCCTCACTTCCCGAAGCTAACTCTCAACACAAGAGGTATCCAGGTCGCTCTCTCCCTTTTCAGGTCAGAATATCTATACAAGTAAGTGACGTGGGTGGTGCATGAAAAATTTGGTTGGGTTCTCACAGAACTCTGGTAAAAGTCAAGTTGGAGGTGTCAAAGGCTGAGAATGTTACCAGAGATTCTTCAGCCAGGCAGTTAGCAGTATGCCAACTCCTGATTACTGAAGATCTCCAGTATCATTTCCACCCCCCGAGAAAACTCTTCCTCTCCTCCTCACCGGATGTCCAGCTAGTTCGCTAGCCGGGCAGAGCCATGAATCTGGTCAACTAGTTAGCTGAAAGCCAAAAAGTCGTCTTACAGATTCACGACTCTGTCCAGCCAGTTGGCCAACAGAACAGTTGTCCGCGGGAACGCAATCAAAAAAATTTTTTAGTGGAGTCACCTACCATTTCCATTGCAGAAGGCCAGCGGGAAAGGTTAGCAAAAAAATTTCAAAAACCAACAGTTCAGACTTCCAACTACTTGCTGTCGCGATGCGCTGCTGCGTCGCTTGAATTTGATTCACAAGAATCCCGAGCTGGTGGATGGTGTTTGTAGGATGCAAACAAATTTTGTTTTGGATCTCTGGCAGTAAATTTGACTTGACTATTTACAAAAATTCAACGTCTGGCAACGGGCTCTGCAGTTGGTCTCGTAGCTGTACCAGGTGCTGGTAGTACGTAGCAAATGACTCCCCTGCTTTCTGCTTGCGCAACATAAGCTGGACCTTGACCTTAAGGTCGTCTTTGGGGACTCCCCATTCAGCTAATAGAGCTGCTTTTACATACTCCCATGACGGCGTGGAATTTTGCCTCAGGAGAGACCAGTACCAGTCCATTGCTGATCCAGAAAGCAAGGTTGTCATGTGCCGCACCAACAGGTCGAAGTCTCCTTCCAAAGCCGAATAAGTCAAGGCTTCTACTCGAAATACAAATTCATCGAGTGTGAGCCGAGAGCTGTCACCGCTGTAAGATATATTCCACCTGCGGATAGCGCTGCCAGAACGTCGCTGTCCTATGCCTGCAGGGACACGATTAGGTGGTGGTGGTGGTGGAGGTGGTACAAAGTTTGGTGCCGGCTGACTTCTAGGCTGACCAAAAGCTGATGGAGGTCGATTAAAAGGTTGTCTACGCAGATGGGGAAAATCGTCAGATGGTCTGGGATTACCCATAGCCGGAGAAGGTCGTGAAAAGTCTATTGGTGGCATTGCGGCTGCTACCTGCTGACGGACACTATTTACTAACTCATTCCGCAAAACATGGAGGCTCTGTTCGAGACCTTCACGTACCAAGTCCTGCATTTGTAAGCGTAAGCCTGCCATCAACGCATCCGTACGCACTGGACTATCCTGTCGTGGAACCGGGTCTACAAAAGTCCTTGAGTGCAAATCGGGCATTCCTGGTGATAAAGATCGTCGATTCGGTGGTGGTAAGTCGAAAGTAGGCAAGTCAAAGGTCGGCAATGAATCGCGCCTAGCTGACTTCGCGGGCTTCACCTTATTCGTTCTTTTAGGAAAGGTACCAGTGTAACCAGTGAGGTCCTGTGGCGTGAAGCGGCGTCTACAGTTAGGGCAACTGGAATGTTCACCTATCCAGGTCTGTATACATGCCTCATGAAAGACATGTCCACAGGTGGTCATGACTGGTTTCTGTTCAGCTGACTAACTTATGTCTCTACAGATCGTGCATGGCTCACGCAACCTAGCCACACCGTTCTGCCCAGGAGGTGGTGTCCTCTGTGTAGCCATTATGAATTTAGACGTAAGTCAGGGAAATTTCACAAACCAAAGGTTCGCAAGGAATGTCAAGGAAATCTAAAGAGTCCAGCAGTTAAAAATGAACAGGCCCTTTATCAATGGAGATAGTGAAGTAATGATTTTAAAAATTGAAGGTTGGGACAAGATACTAAAATCCCAGAAAAATTTTTTTTTCCCAAACGTCCGGCTAAATTGTACTAAAATTCAAAACAAAATTTCTTCCCAAACGTTCGAAGAAGTTCCAAAAATAATTCAAAAAAATTCAAAGTCTCGGAGAAGTTAGCAGAGTCTTACCAAATTGAGTTAACAGAAGTATCAATTTAACGAACGAAAATCCAAACGTTCTGAAGAGATAGTAACTCTTTGAATAAAAGTTTTCTTTCAAAAAGTTCAATTAATGCATTCCAAAAAGTTTGAAAAACCAACAGGATCACAAACGTTTCAACAAAAAGCGCTTCAAAAAAAAATTCATATCAAAACATGTGATTCCTCCCTCACTTCCCGAAGCTAACTCTCAACACAAGAGGTATCCAGGTCGCTCTCTCCCTTTTCAGGTCAGAATATCTATACAAGTAAGTGACGTGAGTGGTGCATGAAAAATTTGGTTGGGTTCTCACAGAACTCTGGTAAAAGTCAAGTTGGAGGTGTCAAAGGCTGAGAATGTTACCAGAGATTCTTCAGCCAGGCAGTTAGCATTATGCCAACTCCTGATTACTGAAGATCTCCAGTATCATTTCCACCCCCCGAGAAAACTCTTCCTCTCCTCCTCACCGGATGTCCAGCTAGTTCGCTAGCCGGGCAGAGCCATGAATCTGGTCAACTAGTTAGCTGAAAGCCAAAAAGTCGTCTTACAGATTCACGACTCTGTCCAGCCAGTTGGCCAACAGAACAGTTGTCCGCGGGAACGCAATCAAAAAAATTTTTTAGTGGAGTCACCTACCATTTCCATTGCAGAAGGCCAGCGGGAAAGGTCAGCAAAAAAATTTCAAAAACCAACAGTTCAGACTTGAGGCTTGACCGAAGTCAAACCTAAAGTCGAACTTTCAATTCAAAAAACTTCCAAAGCATTACGTTACTTTAATCATTCTCATTCAAAAAAAATTCAAAATATCAAAAACTTTCAAAAACTTTACTTTAACTTTACTCAACCGTTACAAAAGAAAAAAATTCAAAATATCAAAAACTCTAAACTTTACGTTACAAAAATAAATTCTAATAACAAACAATTAGACTCAGGTCCGCATATAACTTCCACTGATTATGCGATTACCGCGTCAGACTATTTAGCTAACAGCCAAATGTCCAAGTAATCGCAGTCCTCGGTAAGTCATAATTAGACACCGAAGTCCAACTGAGGTGGCTCCACGTTGGGCGCCATTTTGTTATGGTTGTATGTAAAAGTGATTGGTTAGGACGTGAAGTCCAAACTGCCAGCATGAGCTGACAGATCACTCGATGACAGCGATAACACAGGGCGGCATGCTAGCACCTCGGCTATGTGGCGGAGAGTGTGGGGGGTTCCCAAAAGAAACCTGCCGTTGTCACCAACCATGATCAACAAAAAAAGTATCATGCCTGCATACAAAGAAAAACGGGCACTCACTCAGTCCTGAAGGGACCTTTACGTCACTTACCTACGTTACACTGAAGGCGCAGATGGATTGCCTTCCTTGCCAAGCCCCATCCTCCCATTGACTTTGGGTGGCACTGTTTTCCAAAGTCCCTTTGTTGACGTGTAAAGAAAGACCAGAGCAGACTAGGCGAACCTAGATGACCTTCATGCAGAGGGCTTCAGGAAGAGGAGGGAGAAAATAAAAGAGCTCACAGCATTATTACGTTATAAAGAGTCCATTTATTTAGCTCTATCCGCTGTCCTAGCCTTACAACGTGGACTACCATTTATACCATTTAGATTAACAATTGGTTATGGTTTTAGCACTTAAATTCACCCCCGTAGAAGCTTACTTTCCTCCGCAAAACTTAATTTCCTTAACAAACGACTTAGGCTAAAGATTGGACTCGCCTACGTACCTAGGAAACGGACTGAAAACAACCCCCCCCCCCCCCCCCCCCCCAAGCAGAAGTGATTGTATTTTAATTACCTTGACCAGAACTGTCCTCCATGAAGGCCTTCTGGAGTACTCACATCTCTGTAAATAGAATAAAAAGAAAAAACGAAACAATTCATAAAGCCTGCAAGGGATTGCCTTTACATCAATACTAAATTGTTACAGATGACCTGAAAGTCTATAAAGCGAAGTATTATTCGGGCATAGAGCCCTATATGTGTAACAAAGACTATATAAAATTATTTTATTCGATGATACTTCCGCACAATTCAGTTTGCTTATAACAAGGTCAGTGCCCTGTGATACTACAAATACAACGAGGAGGTAGGTACGTATGGTTACAAAACTTTCAAGGTAAGTACTTCATTTCTGATTTATGGGGAATGCCTCAAATCAGTGTATCATATGTATAAATTTACATATACGTACGTATGCTTACAAAACTTTCAAGGTAAGTACTTCATTTCTGATTTATGGGGAATGCCTCAAATCAGTGTATCATATGTATAAATTTAAAAAAAAAATTAAAATTGATTGTAAATATTTCAATATAGTTATGTACGTCTAATAATAAGATAGATAAAGCTATCATCTATATGTATTTCTTCATTTCAAAAATTAAAATTTGATTGTAATTATTTCAATATAGTAATGTACGTCTAATAATAAGATAGATAAAGGTATCATCTATATGCATTTCTTCATTTCAAAAATTAAAATTTGATTGTAATTATTTCAATATAGTAATGTATGTCTAGTAATAAGATAGATAAAGCTATCATCTATACGCATTTCATCAGAAGGTACGTGGATCGAAGATAAATATCTAGCTCTAGTGACGACGTAAGCCATCTGTCCGATCCAAGACATTTAAGTATCGTCTAATCGAGTATAAGTATATATATATGTCTAATAGTTACTTACATCTAATAATAGGATAGGTAAAGCTATCATTTCTACGAATTTCTTCATAAAGTAAGTGGATTGACTATACATATATATCTCTAGTGGCGACGTGAGCAACTCACTATATCATATCACTATATAGATCTAATAGCGACGTAACTGCCTGACCACAAAACATTGAAATATCGCCTGATCTCGTATAAATATATATGAATCTGATGCGGATGTAAGTATGCTGGCTTTGGATTTGATTTTCCCTTGTTAGGGAAGCTGTTCTGACAGCCGCACTCTGCGCACTCACCAGATGATTCCCACCCAGAAAGGTGGTGACTTGGAAATTGCATAGTTTTCCTTTGGAGGGAACTTCTAGCTCCACGGGTCGTGAGTTGATTTAGGTCTATCTTCCGAACTGCATGTGGGGATTCGAGCCTTATATATTCGAAGACTTTACTTCCAAATTATAAAATAAAATTTACTACCTTGTTTGGGGAGGATTGACTTCCCTTTCTCCTCTGTTCGCCGTTCTGTGTCTGATTGTGGCGAGTTACTTCTAACCACTTTCTTTACTTTTGATCTGATTCCAGATTTATTCGAATCATCCTCGCCTATATCGGAATTGCTCATCGATTCGTCTACAGCCCTCGTTTTAAAGGTCCTCTCTCCAATACTTTTACCACTTTTGGTTAAAATTTTTTGTACTTTTCCCTACCTTTTTAAAAGACTCACAAAATTGCCATCCACCTTGTAACTTTTATCACACTTGACAACCTCCTTTTCTTCTTCTTCTCCATCACCTCAGCGTACAACTCTGAGCTCGAGGAAGCATTACTCTCGGTCGGGTGCGTTCGGTATGCGGTTTACTTTAAGGCCAGTGTACATGCATCAGCATTTTACATGTAGCATATTGCTATATGCAATAGCTACGACCATAACACATAAAATAACATAAAGTACTATTTTATGAAAAATTACAGAATAGGGCCCAATATTCAAGTAAACATGCATGAGTATCACAATGCCATACCATTACGACGGCTATTTGGAACCGTCGTAATGGTATGGCATTATAATTCTCGTGAATGTTTACTTGAATATTGTCATTTAAAAAAAATTATCCTGTAACAAATGTTAACAAAAAAAATTATTAATATTATTAATGCGTTTTAATTAGTATGGCGGGCCTTAAGCCCCGCCAAAAAAGTATGGCATTGCGATGCTGCCATGTTGATTTTCATGGACTACAAGAAAATGTCAGAGTTTTTGTGTAACAAATCGTTTGAATACCGTAATTTTTCCGACAAGTATAATTAATTAGCCTGTAATTACGCCGCGCTGGCCAGCCATAAAATTATGATGTTCGTTTCTTAAATCACTTAATTCGACCCTTTAAACCCATACTTGTAACAAATGACTTGGATTTTTCTGTCATCATCTCTCGGTCTAATACCGTGGTAATGATGTTAAGTATCATACTTAAGATACCGTTACCGATGCATCTAGATTAACTCCGTTGATTTAAAAAGAAAAAGACACCGTTTAACTGGTCAATTTAAAAATTCAAGTGCCCCTTCGGGGTTCAATTGTTTATTTATATATTGCTATCACATAGTTGTGCTTGCTATTTTCCCACACTCAAAACGAGTTGAGAGCAACACAGGAAATTACATAATATTTTCATATTTTTATTCATTATGAAAATTGTATGATATCTTAAAATATATCTACGGATATCCATGATGAGTTTAAACATCTGTCTAAACATGAATTTGTTAAAATTATATTTTTATCTTACTTGCAGACCGAAAAAACCGCGGCATTCATTTGAAGACGATGGAGCGTTCAGTGATAGTGATCATGAAGAGGAGTTCTACTACACAGAAATTGAAGAAGACGAAGGTAAAGCACCAAGTCCACCGTCTCCGCCCACTTTGAGTCACCGCGATATGGCTCGTCCTCCCCACGAAGATCCCGAATACCAAAGACAAATTGTAGGAAACTTCAGGTAATCTTTTAAGAATTTAAATTTATTTTAATATAGTTAAAAAATTGTTAATATTTCTTTGCAGACAAGGTTTGCTCGCCCTATCCCAATCAACAGGGTCGAAATCTTCTCACAGTGTGATTGCCGGTCCCATAAATATCCCCACGTCTCCATTAGCTCACCATAACTATACATGGAATAGCAATAGTCAGGTGTCTCCAATGAAACATGCTCGTTGGTCTCCACGTCCGTCCACGTCATCAGCACCATATCCATCACCAACTTATGTGCATCACCATTACTCTCCACAGCAACAAAGTATTCATCAGCAACACCAACAGCAGCAGCAGCACCCACAACAAAATATTTCTGTCGCCCAAAATGGAGCTCACCAACAGAATGGGACGACAATGGGGAATTTATCTCATAGTGCACCTGCATCGACCTCTCATCTGATGACGGCCAGTCCAAATATTAACCAAGTGACCACACCACTTTCAAACACAACACAACAACCACTGTCAACGTCGCAACATCTACAATCACCTGTTCAACAAACAAATCGCTCACCTCAGTCTCCAAATCGTCGCACACGTGGGGAAAATAAAAAATGTCGCAAGGTCTATGGTATGGATCACAAGGATCAGTGGTGCACTCAATGCAAGTGGAAAAAAGCTTGCAGTCGCTTTGGTGACTGAAAAAGGCCAAAATCGTCAGTCGGGAATAGCGGTGGTGTCGGCGGAATAGGAGTAGTTAGTGCTGTTGTAATTTCGACTTCAACAATACAAACAACATCAGCACCAACCTCAACCACACAAGCCACATCAGCCGACATTAGTGATACAGTCGCTGCGACATCGGTAATTGTCTCAGCAACTACATCACATCAGACACAACAGCTGACGTTAGTAAAACAATCACTGCAATCGCAATCTTAATTTGTTTATTTTTTATTATTATTATTGTAATTTATTTAAAATATTTTTATCATATACGCGAGCGTTTTTCATAGTATATATATTTGTATGTACACAAATTAGTTTAAATTTTACAAAGAGATCTATTTTTTATTATTACTAATTATTATATTCTACAAAAGAACATATTTTTTGAATATTACTGATGATGAAATGTTTTTTGTTGATTCTATTTAAGTGATATTTTATTGAAATCTACTCTATTGTAATTATTGCTATTTTAACTTGTCGTTTTTTAGATTGTAATGTAAGTAGAGGGATAATTTTCCATGTAAAGAAATATAAACTTCAAATAGGCATGTATAAGAAAAGCAAAACTATTATTATTGCATATTAATTTCAAACAAAAATCGATCTAGATGTAGCAGCAGTAAGTGATATAAAGATTTATAATATATAAGGAAAAGTAAAAAAATAATTGATTAGGATTAAAAAAGCGAAGAGAATAAGTAAATACATCGCGATTTATCTCACGTTTTATTGTTCGAAAGTTTTAAGATAATTGCGAATTATTAAAACGTATTAAGTGACAAAACAAATAAAGATAAAATGGTTTTACTCATTTAAGAGATTTAAGGATAAAATAAATAGTTGAATAACAAAATGTAAAAGCAAAACAAACCGTACATATGCACATATGCATTTTAATTTGATGATTTTTTGTATATTTAAGCTGATAATTACTGACACTATGGGCATATATTTTCAATGTGTTATTCTTTTAATTGATTCCAAATTTTTTTTTAATTCTCTGTTGTTCTTTGTTTAGTCTGATTGTTCTGGAAAGGATTATTTTTGTTAAAAAGCCCCTGTAAACTTTTAATTTTCATAAAAAAAACTTAAAATTCATTTTCTTTGCATTAAAGTTTCATTGTTAATACGACACCGTATAATCTACCAAAAAAATGGTTCCATGGGTCAATGGAAAAATTTTAAAAACTTATTAAAGGGTAGGTAATACTTATTAACATATTATTATAATATATATATATATGTTTGACTTCTTTTAAAAATTGGAAGAAGAAGAGAACAAATGTTATATAAAAGTTTGCTAACATATTGGCCTTCAGACACTAGAATAAATGTAACGAAGCTTTCACACGAACATGCGAACGGTGTAAAGTATTTTTTTGTATACTCCAGTAGCATACAATAAAAAGGAATTTCTATGTGCACAAATTTGATCAAATTTGTATTTGTCTCTCTAGTTCAAATTCTACACTGAGCTTATAGCGAAAACATACTGCAGTTTAGTGAAATCATGTAAAACCTCCATAGGGTTGTGTAACCGAAAACCGATAGCTATATTTCTTTTCTTTGGAATGACTTCACCTTGTTACGGTTACAAATCTAAACATACCTAATAGTCTACAATAATGAATTATGTAAGAGTTTTAGAACAAATGTAAGACTTTGGCTAAGGGAACTCATTGTAGAACCATGTGCCAAGAATCAATAAAAACCAAGATAAGGTGAAATCACAGGCTTATTTAGAATACTGAATACTAACAAGTGATCACATGAAAAGTGTTGAGTGAAGTGAAATCACGGGGGGGGGGGTGTAAGCAGACCACTAAATACATTACCATGAGACCCGAAAAATAACCAACATAAGACTTACGTGGAGCGAATACGAGGACGGAAACTCTATGCTATATTAGGGGAGTGAATAAGGAAAAAAGACATTCAGGTCTACCGGGGAATTCGATTCGATCTAGATTCGATCGAATCAAGGTTTTTCATATAGCATTTTTTACTAATAAAATTAATCGCATCAAATATTCTTCAGCGTCAATCAAAAATAACTGGCAATTGCTTTTTATTCAATTTGGAAAATCTTCGATTCAATTCTATTAAACAGTAGAAAATGCTCCTTGAAAAAAATCGATTCGATATAGATTTCATCGAATCGAATTCCCCGGTAGGCCTGATTGATTTCACATCACTTTATGTGTTAAGATATTGTTGAAATATCTAGTAATGTAGTACATTTACTTCGAATATTAACAATAAGCATGTTAGAAGTCGAACTTTGAGAGAAAAGTGGAAAGAAGATTTAAATGTTTTAAATTAAATAAATATGTGTTTTTCGATCAACAGTCAGTTTAATCTTATAGTTATCATGGAAGCTGTTTTCGGTAAGCAGTTGGGAAGACCTAAGTTTGCATGATCAAGTATACATAATGAGGGCAATATATTTACAGTATGATTTGCTATTTAATGATAGAACTAAAATTATATAATTATATAACTTATTTGGGTTTGAAACGTTTTTCCATACAATCCTTTTTGTTCTAAAATTGTTAAAGCATTTTATATAACTTTTTGTCTAATCCATTCCAGCTTATTTCCGTAAAATTGATTTGGCGTAAATCGAAGATAAATATTTTGTATATTCGATGGATTGATCAGGATATTAAGTACAGGTTCACCATTTAACGCCTCAATTATTATTGCTTCCTTAATCTTTTACCTTAGAACAGTAATATTACTGTTTATTGCAGCATGGATAACTAAGTATATACGAGTATATGTGTGTGAAATTTGCGCATATTTTAAAAACGATCGAAATATTTATTGTTTCATAAACATTGAAATTTAATATGAGAATAACCAAATTTTTATTGTTGCACTACTACAGTTACCTTTATAATTATTTAATATAAAATATTATCAAAAATTCGTCACTTTATTGTTTCATATTGAATATTTTACTTGGATTTCGAAAATATTTTCGTATACAAAAACCGATAATAACCAAACTTCTGATTGCTCATTATTGGCTTATGAAGACATAGAAATTGTTGTGTGCACCCTACCAACTCGATGGGGTGAGCAAAAAAATACGACATATGCTCTACGGGGTTAAGCTAACAATATGACTATGATCTTTTGATTTCATTGCGCATTATTATTTCTTTTCTTGATTCATTAATAATCGTTTAAAAGAGGAGCTATTTTTCACAAGAACTTTTCCGTGAACAATATATTATAGATATTTGTACATAAATGAAGTTTAACAATATTTATTTATTTTAGATAATTATTTTCGATATGTCAAAAATATTTTTATAAACAATTATAGGGAGAAAAACATTTAATATTACGTATGTACATTACTCTTTATGGTTTAATGGGATATATTTTTGAAAGAACAAAACACATTGATGCAAATACAAATTTATAAATAGAAGCAGAACACATAACTAAAGTAATTGTCCTAATTGAAGAAAACTGAGATTCCTTACATTTTTACATAAAAAGTTATAATGGAAGAAAAAATGCTATGTATCTCGATTGATTAGAAAGCATTAGAAAGCATTTTAATGTAAAGCTGATATATTTTTGTAAGCAAAGTTTAAAGAAGGACATAATGCCAAACAGTACTAAAAATTAAAATGTAGAGATACAAAACAGCTTGGGAAAGAGAAATATTTAACAAAAAATCCTTTATGAAGAAGCCATTAAGATATGGAAAACAGTTGTATTGCTTAGCAGTAAGAAAGCAGTTAAGATAGATTGTGTTGTAAGGAAAAATCAAAATTGCAAAGCTTAATGCCCACAAAATAAATTTATTTAAACAATATAAAAATACATACATAGTTTCAAATAAGAAAAAGAGTATATTATTGCTGTTGAGAGAAGAGCAAAAGGGAAAAAGATATAAGTAAAGGTCTACCTTCTACAAGCAAGATTATCACATTGAAATAAAATATAAAGAGAAATATATATGTATGTTATTGTATGAACTATACCTATATATTTTTAGAGCATGTAGAATACTTAAACATTTATGAATAAATATTACAACAAATAAATTTTAAAATCAATTAAAAAAAATCCTTTTAATGTAAAATAAAACCCAATGTGGCGGGAAGTATTTCTTTTTAAATGAAAAACAAAAACGTAGTTTTATTATTCACAAAAAAATTAGAGGATATGTTAAAAAAATTATTTTAGTTTTTCTTGGTTTGAATACATTACAACTAAAATTAACCGTATTTTTTAGTTTTTCACGTTTTACATTTTAGTTTATATAACATTACATATTGCTTGATAAAGTTTGTTATATGTATGTTTAAAATTAAGCTCTTATAGTGTTTGGCTAGTGCATATTTTTCAAAATATATCAAAACATTACTTTTGTTGGCAGTGTGAAACTAAGTGGTACAACAACAACAAGATTTTGTGATTTACGATACTGTTCTTCTTAAAAAAGATCCATCATAATTTTAGGTATAAATAAATGTTAGTCTTTCGATTGCCTTAGAAATATAATTCAATTTGATAAAATTAAACATACATTTCACACATGAAAAGATTACAGCCAAAAAATAATCAGTAATTAACAGTTTTCAATGTGAAAATAAGGAAAACTACGTTTTTCCAAAGGCATTGATGCAATACTTAGCTTCATGATTATATGCTGAATAAGGCTACATTATGCAGCGGTGAATTCTGCATTTATGTGGCAGTGATGATTTTTAGATTTATGGTCGTATTTAGCATGATTCCAATAATTTTATTTTCGAAAAGTACAAAATATATCCATAAGCGAGGAAATTACTCTCGAGGGTAATCATTTCACGTATGTTTTACATTATTTCATTGTAGTTTTACTATTGCAACATCAAAGTAATAACAATGGAAATTATTATATACTACTATCTCGCCGTCGTGTTTTTTTCGGAAATAAAATTTTAGGTATCATATTATTACATTTGTAAATTTCGCAAACAGCCTATCGTAGTATTACATCTTTGATGAGGGAATGAAATAAAATAAATAAATGTATTTGTAGCGAAAAATCTTAAGACTCTAGACAAATTCGCGTAGGTAACCAGGAACAAGAAGATCAGAATTAGAAAAAATCAGGGCTGAAACAGTTTTGTTTTGTTTTATTTTTCATATATTTTTCTATTTTGCAATATCTTGTTCTTACGTTAGCTCTGCTATAATTTTAAACTCAAATTAGTAAACATCGGACTGGTTTATGCAGCAGTAAAAGTAATACATCTGCGAGAATATAGAAACTAGGAAAACATATAAAACAAAACGTCTCAATCACGGTTTTGTTCTTGTTTTAGTTGCGTAGTTTGAAACGGGCGACACATAATTTTCGAAATAAAAATCAAATCAAATAATGATTGTAATAATTGAATTTATTATTTCTTAATAATATTAAAATCTAATATTTGAAGTTTGCGCCAATATGCATTCGTTTTATCACCTTGGTAAATTATGCTGTCCTAATATTTAAGAAGAAATGTTAACGAATTGCAGAATTGCAGCATCTGTGTATGTACAATGTACATGCATAGGTACTATATTATAAATAATGCTAAAAAACCCTTTTGAGAAAGACTTGATTCGCAAAAATTTTAGTTTTTATAAATTTATTATTTAATTTTTTAAAAAATGTGCGTCCAATGTTTCAACAAATTTATAATTTGCAATAATTTATTATTTTATTAATTTAAATGCGAGCTCAACGTTGGGAACTAACCCACTACTCTGATATTAAGTCTCACACTCTACCGACTGAGTTAGCCGGTCCTGCTTGTGTTGATCGATTAAAACTTACATATTGATATTATTAAATTATGTTCGTCTTCACAGACTCATATGGACATATATAGTTGAAAGTCAGTAAGATGAAATAAATTATTTAATAAAAAGGGAACAGCAAAAATAGCTGCTTACAAAATTTGAAAAAATTCAAGATGTATGCTAATTGCTGTCATGGTTATTTTCGTGCAACGTTTAGTTCTGTTTTCTTCAAATTTGTCAACCAAATACAAATATGTTTAGGGCCAATAAACCGGCTACCGGTGTAATCCTCGAGTAAAATTGCGTATTTCCACTTGAATTTGCAAATCAATAACACCGTATTTATGCGGCATTATCAGTTCAATGGCCGGTGAAAGTAAAAATATGTTTCATGAGTATGAAAGAATGCCATAATTTAAAATTGTATTCAGACATTTTGAGCTTCATACTAAAAAATAATAATACCAAATTTCTTCTGTTTGAGTAGCTCGTTTTATTCAATAACAACCGAGAAGTTAACGAGAATTTGTTTTACGGTCTAGAGCTAGAAGTAAGTTCAATTGGTTTGTTGATATCGCGCATGCATATAAACTGCTGATAAAAGAAAAGTAAATGCTGCTCTTAAGGTTTTAAAGAAAATTTGTCAGCCAGACAGAATCAGCAAGAGTAGTGCTCAGCTTCATTTATGTAATTTTCATAAGTAAATTTTAAATGGTTTTACAAATAGTCAGGTTTATTGGCTTACCATAGAATATATACATTAAAATATATTTCTATTGAATCCATCAAATCATAGCTCAATAGTATTTTGGAAACAACCTTTTTTTCACGGGTTTGAAACGTTAAAAATTTATTACATTATCTTACCGATCAGGCACAACATAACTTTCAATAGATTTGCTCAATAACAGCATGTATGAAATTTCAGGCACTTTACAGATGAATAGATAATGCAGTTTTCACTTTTTTATAATCAGTCATATGTTGCGTACATCCACTTAAAAATTCGTGTCACTATTCCGGCTAAATCCCATTCCACTTATTAAACTTATTTGTAAAGACAATATTAATAACAATTATACATATATGTATTTATTTACATCATATCTGTGCACCTATGAGTTTTTACAAACTGTATGCAACCATTTCAAACCACATCAAAGATATAATAATATAAGGCAAACAGATCTTATTTCCAAGTGAAAAAGGAATAAATAAATAAATGTAATTCCATAGAAATTATAAAATAAACGATTAAAAATTGAAAAGCAAAAAGGCTGAATTAGTTCACATAAATATAATAACATAGTAATTATAAGAGTATAAAATATTAAAGAAGCAAACAAATCCATTAATATGATAAAGAATAATTTAAAAATATTACCTAATATTGAAAATAATATCAATAAAGTACTAATTAAATCTCTAATTGAACAACTAGAATGGACAAAAGTACAGCCAAAAAATGCATTAGGTAAAATACACGCGTGTATATGAAATTTGCTTTCTGATAGTACTTTAAAAGTGCAGATATACCTACTATTAAACATTTGGTATTTATACAACAATTCAAATAAAAATCAGAAAAATACTTTGTTAACAACAAACAAACAAATTAAAATCAAAACCAATGCATTTTTTACTTAACGAAAAATTATTTGTAATTTGTAAATATTTATATTATTACATAAAACGAAGATGAAAATTTATGATTTTGATGATTTTAATTTAATTTCTTTTTAAAACGTGTTATATTTATTGAAGATTATTTAATTAAAAAAAAAAATAATTTAAATGAGTTTTATTCGATCGTTTGTATTAAAAAAGTTGTTCAAATGTAAAATTAAAAAATTAATGAAATAAAATCACTGCCAAATCATTAAAATAAATAACTCTTTAATTATTTTATGTTGATATGTTAAAATATTACTGTATGTATTTTCTAATTGGTTATTTAAATTTTTACAATTAATACGAGTACATATAAACATTATAAATATATATATATATATATACACATACACATATATTTAAAAAAAACATCAACATTTTTTTTTTCAGTAAATATTTTATCATGTTTAGTTATTCAGAGTGAATGTAATTATTGCTATTTTATAAAAATCAATATGTATTTGTATTAAGAACGAAAATGTTAATATATTACTATATGCAAATGAGTAATTTTTATGTAGCAAGGTGGTCGTTTGCAAAAATAATTGTGCAAATTTAATAAAAACAAAAAAATCATTTTTGATCAAACGATATTTAGAAATCTAAAGGTGCATTAATTTTTTAATCTCTACTGTGTACATATAATCGTAAATATCTAATTATATTTACATATATAGATATATATAAGCAGATAATAAATATAATGACGAAACCAGAGAATCATGTTTAATTATAAAAAATACTTTTCATAATCCCTCAAATGTAAAAGTTTCCTTTTAGTTTCAAAACTAAAACCCTTTTTGTAGTACTGTTAGATACTGGCTTAATATGATATGCATGTCATTTCCTTAATTTGATTTTTTGGGAAATTAAATTCTGAGAGGATTTTTCGCTTTGGATGTTTTATAAATTTAAATGAATTGTGTGAAATTTAAAAAAATATGAATTGTATCTTTAAACGCTTTTATCTGAAATATTTGCTGAAAACACAAATCTGGTTGAACATTTTTTAAAATTCAGTTAATTTTAAAATGTTAAGATTTAAATTCCGTGTAAAAGAATTATAAAGAGTGGATTTGAAAACGTTAATCTGATAGGCATTATAAAAATTAGACCTTTGGCATTTATGAATGTCTAATTTTCATATGTTGCATAGTAAGAATTTTTAAATCAGCTTTTTTACTTTTTTATTTCATGGTCAACATTTGATATTTGTTTTTTTATTATTGAATTCTTTTTGTTAAAATGTTAAAATCGATTATATAAAACGCTTGGATTTACTAAAATGGTATTCAACTCGTATTCGCCACATTATTTACGTTATTTAATAAAAAAAAAGTTATTTAATTTGTGTTTTAGTACTCTGAGGTTGAGTGGGAGGTTTAAGACACATTTAAAATTATATTATAAACATTAAATTTGTGTTTTATTTTATGTCAATATAATGCATAAATGTAATTTTAATGCGTGAAACACAATGTAGCTTTTCCAACTTGGCTGGCATCACCAACTTTGACAGTTCTGTAGATATGAGATCAGCACCCAATGGCAAAGTTGGTGACGCCGGCCA
The DNA here is from genome assembly GCA_963930735.1 of Dioctria linearis. Classification (NCBI taxonomy): domain Eukaryota; kingdom Metazoa; phylum Arthropoda; class Insecta; order Diptera; family Asilidae; genus Dioctria; species Dioctria linearis. Next base: position 145,435,883 of record OZ005741.1, read on the forward strand.
GGTTGAGGTTGAACTCGAGTAGGTCTACTTTCTACTCTGTTGTAACTATGTCAGCTTTGACAGTTCAGCTTTGTTAACAATTGATCCAGCAATATTTACGGGAAATTTGTTGAAAAAAAAATTGGGAAACATACATACCCTGAAGTTATTCCTGCTGTAGTAAACTATTACGAAATAATTTGAATTTTCAAGCCAACAGCCCCACTAAATGCTACATACAGAAGTTGTCATAGTTCGAATTGTGAGTTACAAAAGTTTGCAAGGCTCATCAGGTTGAGGTTCTTAAATTTATTCTGAGGTCGAGGTGGGAAAAGTTAGCACTGTGTTTCTCGCTCAATGGATCCAAATCCAAACATTCAAATTTCAAGTCAAACTCCTTAGAATATATAGCAAACAGGAATGGTGATAACCCAGATTTGGTAGTCCATGTTGTAAGGCTGAACTACAATAGACGTATACGTAAGTACATTTACTTACGTAAAGCGAACGCGCCCTTTAATTTAACATGCCTACACAAATTAACTTTAACTCGTGTGAGGGGAACTTTTCCGTAAGTATAGTGCGCCAAGAATCCCTCATTCCGTAAGAACGCGATGTGTCCAAACAATTAAATTATTACTAAATGATTAAAAATGGAATAAAAATGGTACTGCGAATTAATAGAAACCACAAAGCTTCAATTAAATTAACTTCCAGTTGTTAATTTTTTTCACTTTTTTCGTTATTTAAAACACAACATTTCAGATATCAATAACAAGTTCTTCTTGTATTTAACTTCACTGTTTATTTTTATTAGATTTACAAACAATTATCAAATCAACTCTTTATAGTTATCGCTAGTATGTTATAGTCGTAGCGTATTGCGTATAGCAATATGCTACAAGAATTACTGAAGCGTGTAGGCCGGCTGCGTCAAGCATAACAAAAATGAACGCACCCCGACCGAGAGAAATGCATTTCCTCGAATGTGAGGTGATATGTTGATGTGACGGAAAAAGAGAAAGAGACTGACTTGTGTTTTTTGATAGAAAGGTACGCTAGTGAAAGGATGGGCAAGAACAAATATCTGAAATTCTCGGTTGGCATCGTTCATTTAGATTGAGATATCCAGGTAAATTTTATTTACGCCCTAACACATAAATATTTTGTCATACTAATTTTGGTAATATTCCGGTAATTAAAGGAAAACTTTTTTAACCGGGGCGACAGGAATGCATTTACGGCACGTAGGGCAAGCTCCCATACATTCCACGCTGAAAGCTGAGGTGGCTAAATTCTGCAAGAGTTATATTACAAATAATCTCCCATTCAAACATCGGGTCAAAAGAATGTCAAACCAGCAAAGGCGTAAATGTGCAAAAAAGTTGAAGAGGAGTCTCCTCACACTGACGGTGACTGGAAGCAATTACATCCAGCTTGCCGCTGCGACTTACAGTCGAGCTCACATCACTTGCTCTACCGGCTGAAGCTGCATTCAGGAAGCCCCTAGAGGCGCGCACGAAGGTGCTCAAAGTTCAACACTTGTGCGGCAGAACAGGCCCCCTAAAATATTCAAGTCGGTATTGTTTGTTCATATTATTTTATACACGTTTGAGAAATGTATATTTAACATACCTATATTCGAAGTTATGACAAGAGATTTGCGTGGTTTATCAATATACAAATTAAAATTATTACAAGTTAAATTACGTTCAGAATTAGAAGAAGTTGAGAAGTTGTATACTAAGAAACAGCTACAAAATGTGTGAAATGTGAAGAGAATTATCGTGCAATAACATTAGAACCATGCACTCACTATGCCCGGCGTGATTCATGTGCGTATTTAGTTTAGGAATGTCCATATTGCCAAACTCCAGTTACGACGCAGGCAAAATGATTAAGGAAAGAGCAATAGTAGTATGAGCAGTACTGTGCAAGCCACGAGGAATAATTAGATAACTATGCAAGTTATCATAAGAGCCAACTACATATTTAAAACATTTATTTTATCTTTTATTATAAATTAATTTTAGAACTCTATTCGAACTAAGTATTCATAGTATTATAGGCTAGTATAACAAAAAAAAACAAAAAAAGAATTTCTAACCATTGTAGGATCACAAACTGATTTAGTTATGACAACAGACTTCTGAAGACATCTGAAGATACGAAATCTTGAATTTTAGCATATTTATGCGTCAAAGGAAATTAGGAAGAAGCAACAAATTTTAATCATATTTTTTGAAACATACGTATCACAATGTTTTTTCTTCTTTAATTAATCCTCGACTGGAAATGAGGAATATCTTAGTAATGTTAATTGTGGTGACTCACGAACATGTTTTTTATTACGATTTAACCTGGTGAAATTGTGTAATGCGTATATTTACGACAATAGTCGAGTAATCATTTATAGATGAGTTTTCCTTTCACCATTATTTTCAGTTCATACATATGATATATTTTTGCATTCTGTATAAGAAAAGGAGTTAATTTTGAACTATTTTTCTAGTAGTTCTTAAGTTAAAAAAAAAAAAAAGCAAGACACCAATTGGAACACAGTTTTATTTTCAAAAGTTCCGCGTAAATTCTAATGAACTCGCCAAAACAAATCAAAGTTTGATGAAAAGAGTACAAATTAGACGACCTTTTTGAATAATTGTGAAAATGTTTAACATTGATATCGGTCTTATGATTTGAAGTGAACAATAAGGTTAGAGAACAAGTATTGATTTTTTTTTGAATAAAGAAGAAACATAAAAGCTGATTAGTTAAAGGTGAATGTAGTCGATATCTTAATCCTGTTTTAAAAAGTTAGAAAAAAGGAAAATTTTTTAATAATTTTGCACGCTATGGGTAGCATGGATCCATGTTAGGGGAGCGACACAGATACAAGACTAAAAAATTATTCCGGGTAGACTGATCCTTTTTCTAAATCATATAATCAAACGTTTTAACGAGTCTCTATGTAAACGTCAATACTGATCAACCAAAGGATATCTTCCAAGTCATGTGTAACTAGTTCAGTATCTCATGTTTAAACTGATTATCTTATTCGACTAGCGAAAGGCATTAGGAAATTTAGAAAAAGTGTAAATCTTGGCACAGGCCTAGATGTAGTAGGATAGAGTGTAAAATTTCTTACAAGTCACGTATGAGTAACAATCATTGAATATATTTTTATAACGTAATGAAATTCTAGAGTTATATATTCTTCCTTTACTATCCCGGAGCCCTCTCATATAAGATGAAGGTCGTCTAGGCTCGCCTAGTCTCCTCTCTCTCTTTACAGGTCATTTAGGGACTCTGCAGAATTATGCCCCTCAGAGTCAGATGGGAGGATGGGGCAGGCAAAGAAGGCAGAACATCTGCGCCTTCGATGGTATACAGGTAAGTGACGTAAGGGTCCCTTCAGGACCGAATGTGTGCCGGCTTTTGTTGGATAGGCACGATTGTTTTTTGATTATGGCTGACGGCAGCTGCAGGTTTTTTTTGTGGAACCTCCCCACACTCTCCGCCAATAGCTGAGGCGAACTAGCGTGCCGCCCTGCAGTCAACGCTGCCCGTCAAGTGATATGTCAGCTCAGGCTGACAGTCTGGACTTTACGTCAAAGCCAGTCACTCATCATACTACCATAACAAAAATGGCGCCCACCGTTGGGCCACCTCAGTTGGACTTCGGTGGTCTGAGTATGACTTGTGCTGAGGACTGCGATTACTTGAGATATGGACATTTGGCTTGTAGCTAAATAGTCTGACTCGGTAATTGCACAATCAGTGGAAGTTATAGGCAGACCTGAGTCCAATCGGTTTTTGTTAGTTGAAAATTTTTGGTAAAGTAAAGTTAGAGTTTTTAAAGTTGAACGATTAAAGTAAAGTTTTTTGGAAGTCTTTTGAAAGTTTTTTTTTGATATTTCGAATTTTTGATTGAGCAAAATAAAGTAACGTAACGTTTTAGATTTTTGAAAGTTTTTGAATTGAAGTTGGACTCTAGGTTTGACTTTGGTCAAGCCTCGAGTCTGAACAATTGTCTAGTTTTTGAAAGTTTTGAATTTTTTTTGAATTTTTTGAAATTGATCTTTCCCGCTGGCCTTCTGCCATGGAAATGGTAGGTGGCCTCACCAAAATTTTTTTGTCTGTGCTCTCACGGAGACATGTCTCTGTTGGCCAACTGGCCAGAGTTGTGAATCTCTGAGACGGCTTTTTGGCTTTCAGCTAATTAGTTGACCAGATTCATGACTCTGACCAGTTGGAAGGTCAGCTGGACACGACAATCAGGTGAAGAGGAAGGAAAGAGTTGTTGGAGGATGGAAGTGGTGCTGGAGACCTTCAGTAATCAGGAGTTGGCATACTGCTAACTGCCTGGCTGAAGAATCTCTAGTATCATTTTCAGTCTCTAGATTCTCCAACCCGACTCTTCCCAGATTTCCGTGAGGACTCAAACATTTTTTTTCAATGCACACATTCACGTCGCTTGCTTGTATAGATTTTCTGACCTGAGAGGGGGGAGAGCGAGCTGAGGACTTTTATGTTGAGAGGTAGCTTCGGGAAGTGAAGGAGAATTCATGTTTTTGATTGGAATTTTTGAAACGCACTAATTGAATTTTTAGAACGAAAATTTTTGGTCGAAGAGCTTGCTATCTCTTGCGAACGTTTGTATTTCTTTTTGTTAAATAGATATTGCTGGTAACTTGATTTGTGAAATGGGCCAATGTGCTGAGTCTCCGAACAATTGAGTTTTTTTGAATTTCACTGGTAATTTCTCCGAACTGGTGATACAACGAACGGTCGATAACAATTTTTGCTGAAATCTTAAGATCTAGTCTTAATCTCCGAACGTTTGGGAAGTAATTTTCGTTTGAAATTTAGTATATCGTTCCAACCTTCAAATTTTTAAATCAGTATTTCGTTCTTCATTTTTGAAGAGCCTGTTAGTTTCCGAATTTTCGAATTCTTTGGAATTTTTCTGATATCTATTCCAATATTCCAAAGCCTTGGTTTGAAAATTTTTTTCTTGAATTACGACTGATTCTACAATGGCTACAGCGCGAACACCACCGCGAGCAATTGGGGTACCGATACTGTTGCCAGATCCGTGCCCCGTCTGTCTGGAGAGCGACTGGTCAGGACAGAGGAAGCCAGTGAAGACGGTCTGTGGACATGTGTTTCATAAAGTATGTCTGAAAACGTGGATTGGACAGCATTCAAACTGCCCATTCTGCAGATCCCATCTCACTCAGTATGATTTCACTGAGTATACTGGTACTGTCCGGAAGATGACAAAGCCCGTAAAGACTTTCAGTCACGATCCATTACCTTCCATGCCAACAATTGACTTACCACCTTTGACAGTTCCACCACCTAGTCGACGATCACTCTCTCCTGGAATGCCAGATCTACATTCAAGGACTTTTACCAATCCTAGCTCGCGACGAAATAGCCCACTGCCTTCTGGCAGTGAACATACCTCAGCAGCCACGGATGCTTTAATGGCAGGTTTACGCATGCAAATGCAAGACCTAGTACGCCAAGGCCTCGAACAGAGCCTCAATGTTTTGCGGACTGAGTTAAGGAATAGCGTCCGACAAGAGATCTCAGCAGCAATACCGCCCATGGATTTTTCACGACCACCTCCGTCCATGGGTGACCCAAGACCATCCCAAGAATTTCACGACTCGCGTAGGCAGTCGTCAAAGAGACCGCATTCAGCTTTTGGTCAGCCTAGTAATCAGCCTAGACCAGTTTTGTCCCACCTCCACAACCACCACCTATTCGTAACCCTGCAGGAGTAGGACAGCTACGTTCTGGCAGTCCTATCCGCAGGTGGAATATATCTTATAGCGGTGATAGCTCACGGCTTACTGTCGATGAATTTTTGTTTCGAGTGGAAGCGTTGACCTATTCGGCCTTAGAAGGAGATTTCGATCTTCTTGTACGGCATATGACGACTCTGCTTTCTGGACCAGCTATGGACTGGTACTGGTCTCTCCTGAGGCAAAATTCCACGCCTTCATGGGAGTATGTGAAGACAGCTCTATTAGCTGAATGGGGAGTACCGCAAGATGACCTTAAGGTCAAAGTTCAGCTGATGTTGCGCAAACAGAAAGCAGGGGAGTCATTTGCTACGTACCATCAACACCTGTTACAGTTGCGCGATCAACTGCAAAGTCCCTTGGCGGACGGAGAATTCTTAGAGATCGTAAAGTCTAACCTGCTTCCAGACATTCAGCAAAAGGTCTTCCTACATCCCACTAACAATATACATCAACTACGGAGTCTCGTGACTCAAATACAGGCGACGCAGCAGCGAATCGCGACAACGAGCAGCTGGAATGCTTATCGCGGCCAAAGAGTCAGCGAGGTGGATGAGTTTCGTCCGACTGAGACTTAATTGTACACAACATCTGACCGCAGTTAGGAAGTCCTGCTATCTGCTATTACAACCCTTCAGAATGTAACCTGCTGGAACTGTGACCAGTCCGGTCACTTCTATCAAGACTGCCGGCAGGAGAGACAAGTTGTGTTCTGCTATGGATGCGGACGCAAGAACATTTCAAACCCGATTGCAGCTATTGTCGACAGAAAAACCTGAGACGGGTCGGGAATACCACCACCTCCTTCCGACCAGCGCCAACGTCGCGAGCGACAACTGAAACGAACACTCCAGTTCAAGCCTTGAACAAGGATGAAGGTCCGCTCCATTAGCAGATCACATTGACGAATCTCTGAATTGTCCACTGATGTCATTCAGTGATTCTGATGATATCAGCAAAACACCTGCTAGTATGAATACTTCATTGATAGAGACGGAGAATCTGATAGACTTCTCCGCGGATCTTTAAGCTCCCATTTCCACTTCTGGGGAGCCCATGACATTGTTAGACACACTTCGTTGGAAGAGTCTTTAATTTTCGATGTCCCGATAACACCGACAGCACTCTTAGCTGACAGGGTTGCTGAGCAGGAGATTTGGCCTCATGGCATTTCCATATTAAAACCGCCACCAAGCTCTATTATGACGAGTGTGTCTGCAGAAATACAACGCAGCAAGAGACCGAATCTTCTCCTCAGTAGCGGAGTTAGCAGAAATCGTGTTTCCTGACTTGGATATTGGACCAAAAAAGAAACGATCAACCGTTCGTTGGCGGGAATACTGTCGACGGATGAGACTGGAAATGAAAAAATTGGCACAGATTTCTGTGTCGATGCCAGACGACATTCGACCGTACGCCGAAGTAAAGCTGCTCGGGCGAACTGAGACTGGATTACTTGATAGTGGTGCCACTGTCAGTATTCTAGGCCAGGGAGCTCTAGAGAAGCTTGCAGAAGCAGATGTCGAATGGAAGAGGTATCGGACACAGGTCCAAGTAGCTAATGGTGCCATGACGACTGTGCATGGTCATGTGAACTTGGATGTCACTTTCCGTGATAAGACACAAAACGTGCGTTTTTACGTGGTTCCTGGGCTCACACAAGCACTATATCTAGGAATAGACTTCTGGCGTCTATTTGGGTTGGCTCCAGATGTCCTGGGTATAGTCGCAGAAGTGAATCCAAGTGTAATAGCTACCACTGACACCGACTGCCATATTCTTTCTAGTCTCGATCAACAACGCTTAAAAGCCACTAAACAGCTTTTCCCCTCTTTCGCCTCTTTAGGCCTGGGAAAAACATCATAGGTCACTCACAAGATTGAGAAGAAGGACGCAGCTCCGATAAAACAACGCTTTTATCCGATATCGCCGGCAGTACAAAGGACAGTAGTATAGCTATGCGGGTACCAGACCACTTTTTCCATACAAAAAGTGTCCGGAACTACCAGACCACTGCCAGACCAGGGGATGATATCAAAGTGGAGGTTGCTGGTTAAGTTTGATCTGGTCTTGGAGGCTACAATTTGACCTTGAGGTGCCCCCTCCTGTGTCTGGGTACTGGTAGGTATGTTGACTTGGATATGTCCGTCTTCAGAGCGATACGTCACCGACCCTGAGGTCATTGACCTTTGACCCTTGACCTTTGACCTTGGACACTTGACCTTTGACCTTTGACCTTTGACCCCTGACTCTGATGTCATTGACTTACACACACGCACACACACACACGCACACACACACACACACACACACACACACACACACACACACACACACACACACACACACACACACACACACACACACACACACACACACACACACACACACACACCGTCATACTAAAAGATTTTCTACCAGGCGATATTCAGTACCATGTTATTAAATTAACAACAACAACAACTAACGTAGGTAGATATGATGACCTAGGTATGAAATAGCCTAATTTTTGATCTTCAGGTGTGATGCTTCTAGTTTTATTCATTGCATAAACAATTAGTACAGCCGAATAATGTAAACAAATTCGCAGTCGAATAATGTAAACAAAATTCTCACAGAGCCGAGAAAGTAAACAAATTTATGAAAGATTCTCAATAGCTGAAAAAAAAACAATAACTGATATGTTGCCTTAGATGAGTAGATATAATTGAAAATTTCTTTTGATGAAAAAAAACAACTGCGGATTAAAAAGCCGAGAGTGATCATGATATCTAAAAATAGATCACGACTGCTTGTAAGAAGTAGTGGAAATTAAAGCCTCGGTGGACAGGTGGCTGGTAATTTGATACCGCCAAGTAAAGTAAACAATGGTTTTTGTATCTAGGAGTGTGTATTGAAAAGTCATTAGTTGTATGAAAATTGTTTTTTATTTATTCACATCATTAAATCTTAAATTATAAACTTTTTCTCTGTGCTTCATATCCAAAATTGACAACAATATATCTGAAGTTCTATTAATCCTATCTTGGAAGCGAAAGCGATCCAGAGCATATGTCTCCCATGGTCCTTTTCTGGGTTCATAATCAATCATATAAACTTGTGGAGCAGCAGTACTAAACTTGACCTTCATTATCACAACTAATTAAAACAACTATTTTCACATTATTCCCTTTTTATTATTCAACGTTTATAATAAATAATTGGATACAGATTAATATCATTCTGAATAAATTCAATTTTATATGATCGCCCGATTGGTCCTCTGTTAATCACCGAGAAATCTCCCTGGACATTTATTTTACTCAAAGTATCGTCCGAAATTGTGTTTTGTATCGTGAAGGAAGAAATAGTTGATAATTCTCGAAATCCAGAACCACACGAGCTCCAACTGTAGTTGTACACCTTCTCGCTCCAAGAATCTTGTACTCTTTATCCAACTCCATTTGGCACGTCTTCAGGGACGGTTGGTACTGCTCCAACTTCTTTAGTTCATCCATTGCGTTTGACATTATTATTATTTTCTCCTTGCTTCCTATTTGTTTGAACTCCGGAATGAAACTGATAGTGAATCTGATTCAGCTCCTTAATTTATAGCCAATCTTTCAAAACAAGTTTAATCCTGTTGTAACCAATCCGCGCAGCTGAATAAATGCATCCTCATGTAATTTCATATCACCCCACTTCCTGTTTACAAATTCGCATTTAAGCTGAATGAGTCATGCACACCTGTGTAAACAAATTTAATCAAATGAGCCATCCTCACGTAATTTGATATCACTTCACTTCCTGTAAACAAATTCGCTGAATGAGTCATGCACACCTGTGTAAACAAATTTCACTTCCTGTTTACAAATTCGCATTTAAGCTGAATGAGTCATGCACACCTGTGTAAACAAATTTAATTGAATGAGCTATCCTCACGTAATTTGATATCACTTCACTTCCTGTAAACAAATTCGCTGAATAAGTTATGCACACCTGTGTAAACAAATTTAATCGAATGAGCCATCCTCACGTAATTTGATACCACTTCACTTCCTGTAAACATCATTTTTGCTTCAATTATCACTCTTAAGCGACGTATGCCACAGAAAATATATTAAGTATAGTCTAAAATATGCATTGTAAATAAAAATTGTATTATGTTTATAATGCCATTTATTGAAATGATTTGTTTTAATTACATTATAGCTTAAGTCTAAAGTCTTTTTTCTTTAGTTCAGGAAAGCCAAGATTTCAAAGATATAGACTGATCCTTATAATGAATATTCCTTATGCCTTTAGCCAAGATGGCTTTAGAAGGTTCCTTGTGCACCATTTTCACAAATAACATCTCTCCGTCTTTACTTTTTGCGATCTTTGTTGGAATAATCTGATTTTTCGAGCTGTTGGTAGGGGACAGTCGACTCATTTTTGGATGAAAAGCTTTCTTCCTTATTTTTAGAGAGCATCGATTTCATAGATGTAGACTGAGCCTTATATGAATATTCTTTACGACTTTCATCCGTAGGCTTTAGAAGGTTTGTAGTATCCTTAGAACTCATGTTGAAATTATTACGTAATTAGCTTCCCAACAGCGGTCTGTTTAGGTAAAGAGCAAAACATCAACTGAAAAACAAGTTATGAAACTATTATTTATATGTATTTGACACGTGGTCTTGGAGGCAGCAATTTGTCCTTGATCTCTGACGTCACCTTTACCTTTGAAACCAGCAGTGTCGACACTTAGAGACTACAATTTGACCATGATTCAGCGTCACAATTTCAATATAGATACATTTATTTATAGATAATAATTAATGGCTATAACAATTATATAAAAACTCTAAACATAAGTGACCGCAAATTACTGCATCATAGTTCTGATAAGAAATGTAGTTGTACGTAATATTACTACCCAAGTAGTTTATGATCTCCCTTGGTGGTTGAAGATTGCCAAAGCTATCAAAGTATTCGATGTTATCACCTTTCTTGTAGTACGCTACCCAGTGTGTACCTGCTCCAGTTGAGATGTCCAAGTTAACAATACCGCTTTCTCGCTTCCATGGCTTTTTAGGAAGATTATCACGCATAAATACTCCTCTGAAGTGCGGCAAGTGTGTGGTATACTTGTGAAGATCCAACTCGTTTAGCGGTCGTTTGGGTAGCGTCTTTAATAGTTTTTTGGTTGAGGTTGTAGATAGAGTCCAAGTCCTTTTCTGTATGGCTTCAAGAACAGCCCGTTTCCATCTTTACCAACCGCAATAGTTTCCATTGCTTGGTTATGACGTTTGCTTTCTTCCAATTTTGCCTTTGCCGCACTGGTATCATTTACTGCTTTAGCTATGCCTGCTGCACCTCCCGATAGTGCTCCCAATGCTGAAAGCCCAGCAAACAACGGGATGAGGAACGGAAGTGCCCCACCAACCTTTGGTACAGGTATCACTCGTGGAGTTTTAATTGATTTCTTCTTTCTTTTCACAATATTTTTAGCTGCACTAAGAGCTATTTTTGTAGCTTCCATCAAGTCTTTTGGTTTTTTGATTTTTAAAATCTTACGTGCATTTCGTACTGCTTCTCGGAATGTGGGTTGGCGTTTAGTTTTAGCCTTAAGACCCATACCTAGCTTAATTTTAGCCTTCATTGCGTTTGTTATAAGCCAGGCATTAGCACGTTCACTCAAATTTGCATCTGTAGATTTTGCACGCTGCCAGGCTTTTTCAACTAATATTTTATCAGCTATATGTCGATCACTTGTATCTTTATGTCGTGAATATGCTATATCATGTTCCTTGCAGGCTGCATCCAGTGGATTAATGCCCGGATCTCCTCTCACCAATCTTTGTTGTAACTTTGTTCCTGGTCCACAGTACTGGTATCCTGGTAGATGTAATTCTACAGGTAATTTGTTGATGATTGAATTTAGTAGTACTCTTCCCCCTTTCAAAGATTTTCTGAAGCGTTTCGATTTGTGATCCGACATCTTATAAGGTTCCGATGATACTGTTGAAATGTAATATAAACAGGTGTACTTATATGAATCCCGTTAGTCTTCAATATGTGGTTCATTAAACAACAACAAGCTTTTCCTGTTCGAAATGCTGATGTAGCTGTTATGAAGGTGAAAAAGAAACATGGGCCCCTATTGCCTAATAGTATAAGGAGCATCATTGTTGGATCATCGAATTGTGGAAAAACTAATGTTATGATAAGTATGCTGGAACATCCCAATGGTGTCAGATATGAAAATATTTACATATATTCAAAATCTTTGCATCAACCAAAGTATGAATACTTGAAGCGAGTGATGACCCCCATATCAGGATTGGGGTATTATACATTCTCAAACAACTGCGACGTTCTACCTCCAGAGGAAGCCAAATCACATTCGGTGTTTATTTTCGATGATGTAGCATGTGAAAAGCAAGATAATGTGCGATCCTATTTTTGTATGGGTCGTCACGAAGATATAGACAGCTTCTATCTCTGTCAAACATATACGCATATACCAAAGCATTTAATACGTGACAATGCTAATTTAATCATCTTATTCAAGCAAGATGACTTGAATTTGAAACATATCTATAATGATCATGTGAACACAGACATGAAGTTTGATACATTTCGAAGAGCCTGTGCTGAGTGTTGGAAGGATGAATATGGTTTCTTGATGATTGATAAGGATAGCTCATTAAACAAGGGGCGTTACCGTAAAGGATTTGATACCTTCATTGTACTATAAAAGGATGAAACATGCGAAATCTTCATAAGTCGAAGTTGTAACTCTGCCGAAAGCACACGGAATCCTGTGGAACTGCTGAGTAGATTAAAGCTGTTCACCTGTTATCAGACCTGTTTGAAAAGCTGTTAAGCTGTTATCAGAGCTGTTTGGAAAGCTGTTAAGCTGTTATCAGAGCTGTTTTAAAAGCTGTTAAGCTGTTACCAGAGCTGTTCGGAAAGCTGTTAAGCTGTTATCAGAGCTGTTTGAAAAGCTGTTAAGCTGTTATCAGAGCTGTTTGAAAAGCTGTTAAGCTGTTAAGCTGTTATCAGAGCTGTTTGAAAAGCTGTTAAGCTGATATCAGAGCAGTTTTAAAAGCGGTTAAGCTGTTACCAGAGCTGTTCGGAAAGCTGTTAAGCTGTTTGGAAAGCTGTTTACTTGTTATCAGAGCTATTCAGAGTTATTCAGTTAATATCGAAGATGAATGAAAATCTATTAAAAGAAATCATCAAGACAAGGAATGCAGTGCGAAGGAAATTTAAAGCTCTAAAGACGGGAAGGATTGAAGCAGAAGCTCAACTTGAAGAAACTTTCAAGCCAATCACCAAACCCTTAAAAGAGTTTGTTACCAGAGTCAAAATCGAGCCACCAGTCAAATTTGAACCAAAAGAAGAAGAAGAAGAAGACAACGAAATTGTGGAACCTTTTACTCCTCCAAAACGAAAATATGTGAAAATGGAGGCTAGTAGCACACCTATAAATTATGGAGATTATTCCTTAACATCTGAAGAAGAATTCGCAACACCCAAACATTCAAGAACATTGACAGGAAGGTCTCCTGTCACCTCCCCCGATACGTCTGGATACATAGTTTCAAACTATTTAAAGCTATTCACTGATAATAGCCCTAAAAATTGATCCAACCTATGGAGTTTACTATGATAACAACGCGTGGAGAATCGGTAATTCAACGTTTGATGTTGATGATGTAGGAAATATTGTTATCAAGTGGAAGAACTATAAAACAACTTTGGGGTTATGTGAGCTGCTATTTATGAAGGATCCTGTAAAAAGTCTATATACTAACGAGGATTTAACTAATTATGGATCTATTTTGAGAGATAGCAATGCATATAACCGTGACTATGCTGAAGATAGACAAATAAAAGGTACTAGAGCGGCTAAGTATAAAGCTATAATCAGTAAACTTATACAGCATAAAGGCATGGGACTAATGCGTCTGCCCAAAGAAAACATTGATCAGATTTACTGGGATGATCCAAATGAATTAGTGGATAGACTGCGCCTTCTAATGGCATCAAAGCAGGCTGGAAACACCAGTCACAACAATGAAATTGTATCTATCCTGGAGGAGTTGCGAGAAGCAGATATTATAGTTTAAATACCACTCCATTACTATACTTCTTCACAATCTACAGATGAGCGTTGACAAGTTTGGACGTTTCTCTAAGCGAGGATATCTTGGGAAAGCAGGTGAACGTGGACCAACAGGAGCTCAGGGACCAGCCGGTAAACAAGGAATTCAAGGACCAGATGGTAAACGAGGAGCTCAGGGTCCAGCTGGTGAACAAGGAGAGCGGGGTATTGGATTTAATTTAACGATAAACGGAGACTACGATCTAAACTCAAAGTGTATAAAACGACTTGGTGAACCCTTTGAAAATGATAATGCTACTACCAAAGACCTTGTTGACAAGAAAATTAAAATAAGTGTTGAAGAAATAAAAAAACTATTAATATAGAGGTGGCAAATTTAACGCTATATATCAATGATGAAATCGCGAAGATTGAAAACTATCTGTTTACTTCGGTAATAAATAAGAAAAACTTGAAAGCAAAAGATGGTGTATATGAGTAAAAACTCTTGAGAAATCTGTTTCATTTATAATTACGATGAGTAAGAGACAAGTGGTAAATGAGCTGCATAAACCAGCGAGAAAAAATTTTAAACGACGTCGTGTGATTATCAAAGGACTAGATGACTTGTGGCAGGCAGACTTGGTTGAAATGGATCCCTACAAGTATGTGAACAAGGGTTACCGCTATCTGCTGACAGTAATTGATACCTTCTCCAAATACGCATGGGCAATTCCAATTAAAAGAAAAACTGGTGTAGAAGTAAGAGATGCCATGCAGTCTATATTAAGCGAGGGACGAATACCTAAAAACCTGCAGACTGATGATGGAAAGGAATTCTACAACAGCCTCTTTAAAAATCTAATGCTGAAGCATGCAATTAATCACTACTCAACGTACAGTTTCCTCAAAGCATCAATAGTGGAACGATTTAACCGAACTCTAAAGGATATGATGTGGAAGGAATTCAGCTTTAATGGAACTTATCAGTGGATTGGTATGGTAAAGAAACTGCTCACTGAATACAATTCAAGAATACATCGAACTACAAAAATGAGACCACGTGATATCAACGCCTCCAATGAGAAACAACTGCTTTCAACTGTATACAGTCATATAAAACTTGTTGTTCCTGCAAAGTATAAAGTTGGAGATCTTGTACGCATCAGCAAATACAAGCATATATTTGAGAAAGGCTATACACCAAACTGGACAGCTGAGATTTTTAAAATTATTAAAGTTCAAAACACAAACCCCATCACATATCGGCTGGAAGATTATCAAGGAAATCCAATCACAGGAGGCTTTTAGGAATTGGAGCTGCTAAAAGTTAAACAATCAAACCTATATCTCGTAGAGAAAATCTTAAAGAAGAGTGGAGATAAAGCTTACGTTAAATGGCTCGGATTTTCATCAAAACACAATTCTTGGATTAATAACAAAGATGTTTTATAATATCTTGAAGAAACATTTAATAATTTAAAATAATTATAATACTTTATACATGTAGTTATAATGCAAATTACTTTAATAAATAAAACTAAAACTATAATACATTTATTATTTACACTAGACTTAGATACTGTCTGCGGTTGCCACTTGTTGATCTGATGAAATGGAGTAATGTCCCCATGGTAGAGTATCCGTCGTTCCGCTCATAATATGTCGCTTATTATCATAAGGGCTCAATGTGACCTTCTTTTGACTGACAGTGTACACGCTATGGTTATGGGATCGTATGGAGCTCTGATTGGCAGTTAATATTCGCTTGTTATTTAAGCATTCGACGTAGTCTTCGAAATTGATATGCCTCTGGACTACATTAGCCTTTACTCCTTTCGCTTTTTTTTTTACAGTTTTACCAGCGTTTATACGCAGACTGTATATTTTCGAGCGCAAGCCTACAAATTCGCTAATGATTTTCCCATTCAGCTTATCCTTCATTAGCCCAGGAATCTTTTTATTCATGAGCGGTAAATTGAATTCATTATCTTCTGGATAATCACTTGTATCAAATTTGTTTATATTTTCAGCCATAAACTCATATGCATTTTTGTCTTCAAGTTCATATATTAGAGAATCTGTATCAGTATACATGACTTTACATTTATCTCCATACTCACGCTGCATAAAACTGTAGTGAAAATCGTAGAGGCATATTTTCGAAATTTCCATAACTGCCATTCCTATATAGAGCGGCTTATTGAATAATATTTTGAGTCGCCTTAATTCCACAGCAACTAAATTCTCATCAAATATCGTTGCACTGTGGAAGTTGGGTGCCGCAATCCGAGCTTTTGCACCATAGCGACCTTCCCACTTCATGCAAAGCTTGATATCGCTATACTTGCGTACATTTTCCATGGTCTTACCAAAAGCTGCATTATTCATCTTCTTATAGCTGTCCTTCTCATGATCGCTTGTAGCCTGCATCCGTTTGGTGGTATTTAAGTCAATATATGGTTTAAGCCAAGCTGATTGGTCGAATTGAAGTACCCGGTGCACTTTTTTCAGGATGAGTCCATGTGATAAGCATTGCTTCAAGTTTCGATAGTGTATAACATATTTAATTTTTGGATGTAATGTTGTCAGAAGCTTTTCTAATTTTGCTCCAGATGGTGCTGCATGCTCAGAGCAAAACGGTAAGTCCTTATGCTTATCATGCAGATGTTGAGGATAATCCAAGTCGACTTCGAATATGTATCCAGTTGGAGAATCATCAGGAATTTCGGAAACGTCAATATTGGGAACATCAACCCATTTGAATCCTCCGGTTGGTAAATGCTGTGACATGGCCCATCCATACAGGTTATTGACATCATAATACATCAAGTATTTCTCTTTCTCCTCAGGCTTAAAATCATCGATATATTTGTTATTTGCTTTATTATATCTGTTCGAACATTGACTTATATCACCTCGAATGCCTCTCTCTATGAATAGCAGTATATCTACGTCGGTTAACAGCTCTAATTTCACATTAGTGTATTTTAGCATAGCATCCCATGTTAGGCCTGGCATGGTGTAATAATGTGCTGGATCTAAATTGTATGTCTTCATGCACACTTCTCGAAAGTTCTCAAACACATCGGCCAATAGGAGAACATCAGTCTTAAGGTATAGATCTGAATATTCACCAAGTGTTTGTATTTCAAATTTTTGCCAGACCTCTTCAGCATGATTGTAGTCCTCAGGAGATATAGCACTGTCAGTCAGTTTATTGTAGAACGCTTCCTGTGTTGGCAAGTTCCGGAAATCCAATTTATCCCAGTCATCAATAAAATCATATGGGAAGACACCCTTGCGTGTAAGAAGTTTGATAGTGTCATCATCCAATCCCTGCCATACTGATCTTGTAATGTTTAATTTATCCATCGGCAGCAATGATGATAGCTTATCTAAAGATTCAGCCATAAAACGGAAGGAATCGATGAATCTGAATTTTATGTAGCTGCCGTCCATGTGCTTGGTGAACGAGATACATATATCTTTCCTTGTTTATTGGCAAGAGATCAACATTTCCTGGGAAGGATGTAGCTATATCCTTAATAATGAAGTGGGCATCATATCCGGATAAATTATGAAAAATTACTGGAACTATGGAGCACTAAGTGGCAATGATCCCGAACTTGTTCCTCATCAGCTTCAAACGTTTTTTCACATATATGGCAGCAAGTATTTTCCATATGTGAACGCCGTTCCTCTTTAGTCAGGGGTTGCATTGGTTTCAAAGGTAAAGGTGACGTCAGAGATCAAGGACAAATTGCTGCCTCCAAGACCACGTGTCAAATACATATAAATAATAGTTTCATAACTTGTTTTTCAGTTGATGTTTTGCTCTTTACCTAAACAGACCGCTGTTGGCAAGCTAATTACGTAATAATTTCAACATGAGTTCTAAGGATATTACAAACCTTCTAAAGCCTACGGATGAAAGTCGTAAAGAATATTCATATAAGGCTCAGTCTACATCTATGAAATCGAAGCTCTCTAAAAATAAGGAAGAAAGCTTTTCATCCAAAAACGAGTCGACTGTCCCCTACCAACAGCTCGAAAAATCAGGATATTCCAACAAAGATCGCAAAAAGTAAAGACGGAGAGATGTTATTTGTGAAAATGGTGCACAAGGAACCTTCTAAAGCCATCTTGGCTAAAGGCATAAGGAATATTCATTATAAGGATCAGTCTATATCTTTGAAATCTTGGCTTTCCTGAACTAAAGAAAAAAGACTTTAGACTTAAGCTATAATGTAATTAAAACAAATCATTTCAATAAATGGCATTATAAACATAATACAATTTTTATTTACAATGCATATTTTAGACTATACTTAATATATTTTCTGTGGCACACGTCGCTTAAGAGTGATAATTGAAGCAAAAATGATGTTTACAGGAAGTGAAGTGGTATCAAATTACGTGAGTATGGCTCATTCGATTAAATTTGTTTACATAGGTGTGCATAACTTATTCAGCGAATTTGTTTACAGGAAGTGAAGTGATATCAAATTACGTGAGGATGGCTCATTCGATTAAATTTGTTTACACAGGTGTGCATGACTCATTCAGCTTAAATGCGAATTTGTAAACAGGAAGTGAAATTTGTTTACACAGGTGTGCATGACTCATTCAGCGAATTTGTTTACAGGAAGTGAAGTGATATCAAATTACGTGAGGATGGCTCATTGGATTAAATTTGTTTACACAGGTGTGCATGACTCATTCAGCTTAAATGCGAATTTGTAAACAGGAAGTGGGGTGATATGAAATTACATGAGGATGACTTTATTCAGCTGCGCGGATTGGTTACAACAGGATTAAACTTGTTTTGAAAGATTGGCTATAAATTAAGGAGCTGAATCAGATTCACTATCAGTTTCATTCCGGAGTTCAAACAAATAGGAAGCAAGGAGAAAATAATAATAATGGCAAACGCAATGGATGAACTAAAGAAGTTGGAGCAGTACCAACCATCCCTGAAGACGTGCCAAATGGAGTTGGATAAAGAGTACAAGATTCTTGGAGCGAGAAGGTGTACAACTACATTTGGAGCTCGTGTGGTTCTGGATTTCGAGAATTATCAACTATTTCTTCCTTCACGATACAACACAATTTCGGACGATACTTTGAGTAAAATAAATGTCCAGGGAGATTTCTCGGTGATTAACAGAGGACCAATCGGGCGATCATATAAAATTGAATTTATTCAGAATGATATTAATCTGTATCCAATTATTTATTATAACCGTTGAATAATAAAAAGGGAATAATGTGAAAAAAGTTGTTTTTATTAGTTGTGATAATGAAGGTCAAGTTTAGTACTGCTGCTCCACAAGTTTATATGATTGATTATGAACCCAGAAAAGGACCATGGGAGACATATGCTCTGGATCGCTTTCGCTTCCAAGATAGGATTAATAGAACTTCAGATATATTGTTGTCAATTTTGGATATGAAGCACAGAGAAAAAGTTTATAATTTAAGATTTAATGATGTGAATAAATAAAAAACAATTTTCATACAACTAATGACTTTTCAATACACACTCCTAGATACAAAAACCATTGTTTACTTTACTTGGCGGTATCAAATTACCAGCCACCTGTCCACCGAGGCTTTAATTTCCACTACTTCTTACAAGCAGCCGTGATCTATTTTTAGATATCATGATCACTCTCGGCTTTTTAATCCGCAGTTGTTTTTTTTCATCAAAAGAAATTTTCAATTATAACTACTCATCTAAGGCAACATATCAGTTATTGTTTTTTTCAGCTATTGAGAATCTTTCATAAATTTGTTTACTTTCTCGGCTCTGTGAGAATTTTGTTTACATTATTCGACTGCGAATTTGTTTACATTATTCGGCTGTACGAATTGTTTATGCAATGAATAAAACTAGAAGCATCACACCTGAAGATCAAAAATTAGGCTATTTCATACCTAGGTCATCATATCTACCTACGTTAGTTGTTGTTGTTGTTAATTTAATAACATGGTACTGAATATCGCCTGGTAGAAAATATTTTAGTATGACGGTGTGTGTGTGTGTGTGTGTGTGTGTGTGTGTGTGTGTGTGTGTGTGTGTGTGTGTGTGTGTGTGTGTGTGTGTGTGTGTGTGTGTGTGTGTGTGTGTGTGTGTGTGTGTGTGTGTGTGTGTGTGTGTGTGTGTGTGTGTGTGTGTGTGTGTGTGTGTGTGTGTGTGTGTGTGTGTGTGTGTGTGTGTGTGTGTGTGTGTGTGTGTGTGTGTGTGTGTGTGTGTGTGTGTGTGTGTGTGTGTGTGTGTGTGTGTGTGTGTGTGTGTGTGTGTGTGTGTGTGTGTGTGTGTGTGTGTGTGTGTGTGTGTGTGTGTGTGTGTGTGTGTGTGTGTGTGTGTGTGTGTGTGTGTGTGTGTGTGTGTGTGTGTGTGTGTGTGTGTGTGTGTGTGTGTGTGTGTGTGTGTGTGTGTGTGTGTGTGTGTGTGTGTGTGTGTGTGTGTGTGTGTGTGTGTGTGTGTGTGTGTGTGTGTGTGTGTGTGTGTGTGTGTGTGTGTGTGTGTGTGTGTGTGTGTGTGTGTGTGTGTGTGTGTGTGTGTGTGTGTGTGTGTGTGTGTGTGTGTGTGTGTGTGTGTGTGTGTGTGTGTGTGTGTGTGTGTGTGTGTGTGTGTGTGTGTGTGTGTGTGTGTGTGTGTGTGTGTGTGTGTGTGTGTGTGTGTGTGTGTGTGTGTGTGTGTGTGTGTGTGTGTGTGTGTGTGTGTGTGTGTGTGTGTGTGTGTGTGTGTGTGTGTGTGTGTGTGTGTGTGTGTGTGTGTGTGTGTGTGTGTGTGTGTGTGTGTGTGTGTGTGTGTGT